>BSBM01000348.1:12340000-12462500 GCA_027924585.1 Larix kaempferi | reverse complement strand
GGATGTGTATTTTGAATGTTGTGGATTTATCTTTGAGCTCAATCGAAGTTGTCAGCAGGGTTTTTTATGGCAAGTTTTAGCAGAAATTAAAAAACAAAAGATATATGAAGATAAAAATTTGATAATTTTATGTATATGGATAGAGGATTCATTGACGAATCCAATGGTATCAAGTCCACCCATTAATGGGCATTTAATGACATGGTTTAAGCCTGTGAAAGGCAGGCAAAAGTTTCATTCTGCAATGAAAAGGGCTCTCGGCCTGTTTTTTAGGCCCTCGATCGAGCTATTTGCTCGATCGAGGTATTTAAAATACCTCGATCAAGGGTTTAATACGTCCTCAATAGAGGGTTTAACAAGACCTCGATCGAGGGTTTAATAAGACCTCGCTCGAGGTATTAATAAGACCTCGATCAAGCAAATAGCTCGATTGAGGGTATGTAAAATTACCTCGATCGAGGGTTTTTCTGTGTAAAGAATATATAAAAGAAAACCTGGAAAAGGTGTTGGACAATTAATGTTTCCAACCACCATTCCCTCGTAAAAATGACAACCAACCTCTATATAATCACTAAAGAATTGATGAATAACACTAAATTAACTCATTGCTAGTTTTTTTTCAATTAGAGCTATTTGAATTTGATGTTGTTCAATTCTAGAGCTTGGTGAATTTGATGATGTTCAATTAGAGCTTGGTGATTTTGATATTGTTCAATTAGAGTTCATTAGACATGTAAGATTTCTTTGTAGACATATTTCATACTAACATATTGTTGTTTGTTATAACAATTTGAATAAATCTTTGTTTGTTTTCATTGTAGTTTGATGGAGAGTAAGAGAAAAAGACAAAGAAAGCATGCTCGTCAACAAAATGACAATGAAGAGTGTGAGAAGGATAGAGAAAGCATGAGACAACATAGAGAAAACTTGAGAGAAGAAGAAGATGCACATTTGGTGCAACAAATTCCAATGGAGGACAACTAAGGTAAATTATTGAATTACATGCTATCATAATTTAAATATCATGCTACATAATTTACGAAATTAGTAACAATTTTCAAATAAATTTAACTAAATTTCATAATTTGATTTGCTTCATATTTATTTGTAATGATATTCTTATTTATTTCATCCATTTGTTATTTAAATTTCAAAGTTTGCAGCAATTTTTATGTTAAATGAACAATTTTCAAGTGGCTAACAAATGTTAAATTGGAACAATTTTCAATTGAAACATGTAAATTTAGATTATATTTTCATGTTAATATGTACATATTTTTAACTATTTTCAAATTATTTCAAAGTTGCTAACAATTTTCAAATTATGTTTCAAAGTTGCTTTAACAATTTTCAAATTATTTCAAAGTTGCTAACAATTTTCAATTTTATTGTCCAACAATTTTCAAATGAAATGTACACTTATATTCTATTTTCAAGTTAAAATGTATGTACATATTAACTATTTTCAAATTCCTAAACTTTATTAACAATTTTCAATGTTATTAGAATCATTTTCAAATTAAATGTACACTTGGACACTATTTTCAAGTTAAATTGTACATATTTAACTAATTGTGATTTTCTAAGTTACTAACAATTTCAAGTTAAATGTTATTTCAATTCTTGTTTGGTTAGAAAATTCAATATAAACATCAAGTTATGTAACGGATCCCTCAAACAGAGGGATGACTCGAGAGAGAGAGCGTTTTAGTGGAATTGCAAGAAGATAGGATTGGAGTTCTAAAAATAGGAACTGTTACAGAAATATAGGAGTTGGTTACATGTGATGGCCTACGGGAAGAACTCAGAGGAGGAGAGTGCAGAGGAGATGGCCAAACAAGTGAAATCAGACCATAGAAAGAGTAGATCAGGGGTTCCAAGACATGTATAGTTTCATTAATGAATGAATGAGGAAGATTCATTAGATTGTTATGTGTTTACACTTATGCTATCTGTGTGTAATGTATATGAGTATCTTGATGAATGTTTGTTATTGAAGAAATATCTAATTGTGTATGAATCCTGATGAGGAAACCTGTTTAACTGAGTGAATAATTGAAGGAGCTGTGTAGAACCGTTTCGAAGGATTACAGTTCGAAGGTGCTGGGTAGAAATCCCGGGTGGATTTCCAGTTTTTGCAGAAGTCCATTAAAGACTTAAGAAAGCACTCTATGATTTGAGTGATTGGCATACTAGCGGTAAACACCTACAGGAGAGTTTGTTAAGATGCCAGTGTTGAACGTGTTGAAGCATAAATGAAGTTGCAGAGTTAAATTGTGTTAAGTGTTGGTGAGATCAAGTCGAGAGCTTGATGGATGAAGAAACAATGTTTACAGTTGCAGAACAATCTATGCTTTTGATGGATTGTTGGGAAGAAGACGAAAGCATTGGTTTCGTTGAGGAAAAGAGGACTGGGTAGAATCTATATATATATGAGATTCCAGTTTTGAAGAAATGGGAAGGAACTCTTGATAAGAATCTATCTTGGAATCGATTGAGAAATTTATTGCGGAATGTGTTGATTGCATAAAGGAAGAGCCATTCGTTGTATTTCATTGGGGGAAGTAAGTGTTGTTTTTAATTCTTCGTTGATTCCTTTTGGACTCTGTCATGAAATCAAACCATGCTTAAACACTAAATCCATAAGAACACTTATGCCATTAAGGATATAAGGAATACACCTTATATAATAAAGGAACATATGAATAGAAAAGGAGAGATACTTAGTGGGAGGAGAGATAGTGAGTGCTCCTATTATGTGTTTAAATATGTTTTGCATGTGAAGGATGCTCATGAAATATATGGATTTAATTTTTATGTGAAGTTTGAAATAGCCACAGATTGGTAGGTTGTTGATGGAAAGTTTGTGAATATGAGATTGGATATGCATGATAAGGTGTTGTAAGGGAAGTCGACTCATGAAGGAGAGAGATCGCCAGGATGTATAGATTGGTCATAGTGTTAATTGCAGGATTACAAAGATGATTTGAAGCTACGTTGAGGTTTCTATACACGTTTGAGGTAAGAAATTTAAAGCCATTTCAAGATAAGTCAAAATGGATAAATGTTACAGGATTTAGTGGGCACATACCATTCAATGGTATGGATATGAAATGTTTTGGTTGTTAGTGAATAAATAAGAAAGACAGACTCTTTGTTTACAAACATAGCATAGGTAATTCCAGTAACTTTATAAATGGAAATTAAGCCGATTGATTGGTTCAGAGTGTTGAAAGGTCCTCAAGGTAAGGGGAGGAGAGCCCTTGCCATCATAAGGCTTTGGTATGAGGTTGGGATACACAGTTTGCATTGTTCATATTTAAATTGTGTGTACATGTATATTCCACCAAGCATTCGAAATGTTTTCACTACATATGGAATCAATTTTTATATATATGAATTTCCATATTCTTTCAATGCACAATGGTCTTCACATTTATATGTTCTGTTATTCAGAAATAAATGCTATATTCATAGATCGGGATGGGAATAGGATAATCGAAGGAGAGATGGAGTAAAATAGTAATGGCATAGGACACAATAGATGTTCATAAAACAATACTCAGGTTTCATTATTCAACCATATAGAAAATTGAAGTCAATAGCGAGCCTATGCATGTGTTTTGGTATGTCATACATACATCTCTTTTATATTATACTTAGTATATGCATTGTGGGCAAGCGATTGACAAGGGTTTCAAAAGGTGATGAAGCAATTTAGGTGTAGTTTAGATAAAGATTTCACCAACATATGATTGTGTCGAAGAGGCGCATTCTACAGTCTAGTAGGGGGAGATGTGTAACTCCTTCCGTGCTCATCCACGAGCGGACACATGTTATTTTTTAAAAATAAAATATTATAAGAAATAACATGTGAGTTATTTAAAACATTTACAACAGAATATATATAAAACTACACAAATTAGAAAAATTGAAACGCTTCCTCAACATTTGCACTGTAAAAAGGGGTTTGCACTTAGAGAGATTTGATCCCCTTCGGCGCCTGGTAGATCCCCTTTAAGATGGATCTATGCTGGTTGTAATTCATACCAAGTGAGAAGACGAGCATGAGCATTATTCATAGTTCATTTTGATTCATACTTCATTTTGGGGGACATGGGCATCATTTAGAATAAAAGCCTAATGAAAATTGGGATCACAGAAAAAATATATTAGTTCTACAAGCAAAGAACCTATTAATGGAAATTACACGCTCACAACAGTGACAAATTGTTGTACCATGGGAACTTAGCGACCTCCCAAGAGTATATGCAACAACAACTTCACCTACCGCCCCGCCAGAATTAAACATATAACCTCCTCGGAGATGATACATGTTCTTAACTATTAAGCCCACTTAAAAAAAAGACATTAAAAAGGGAAAATAATATAACCTTTAAAAAGGGAGAGATGAAATAATCATTAAAAAGGAAAAAGGGAGGCATGAAATAATCCATAATGAGTAGATAACTTTAAAAAGGAGGCATTAAAAAGGAAAAAGGTATAACCTTTAAAAAGAGAAGCGTGAAATATTTCATTTAAAAGAATAAAGCAATATTTTTTATATTTATAATTTTAAGTTGATGAAGCGATAAATTTTATATTTATAATGTTAAGTTGACTAAGCAATAAATTTTATATTTATAATGTTAAGTTATAATCTTTAAAAATGGAGGCATGAAACAATCTAAAAAAAATGTATAACTTTAAAAAAGGAGACATGAATATTTTTTAAAATAAAAAAAGAGACATGAATCTATTTATATTATTAAGTTAATGAAGTAATAAATATTCCATTTTAAAAGATGAAAAGACCCTTAATTAAGGAAGCACGAAATAATCTTTTTATATTTATATTGTGAAGATAATGAAGTAATAATTTTTATATTTACAAGGCTAAGTTATAACCTTTATAAAGAAAAACATGTTTGAAATAATCCATTTTAAAATATTAAGCAATAATTTTCACATATTATATTTAGTAATAAAGTAATAATTTTTATATTTATAATGCCAAGTTATAAGGTAAGAGAAGTATGAAATAATCTATTTTAAAAGAAGAAGCGATAACTTTTATATAATATAAAGTAATAATTTTGAGTATGACATAAAATAATGCCAAGTTATAATCTTTGAAAAAGGAGGTATGAAATAATACATTTTAAAACAGAAGCAATAATTTTGAATATGACATGAAAAAATGCCCAAGTTATAACCTTTAAAATAAAAAGCATAAAACAATTTATTTTAAAAGATGAAGCAATAATTTTGAGTATGACATGAAATAATGTAAAGTTATAACATTTAAAAAGGGAGATATAAAATAATCCATTGTAAAAGATGAAGCAATAATTTTGATTCAAATTTAAATTCCAACTTATTCCATAATATGAAGAGTGGAATGTCAATTATAGAAGATTGAAAAGAGCTTTGCTATTTAGTGTAATCATTAATTGAATAGTTGTTTATTTAGTATAATTATTAGTGGGAAACATTTTTAATAAAAAAAGGAAATATAGTATTAATTAATTTTTCAAAATAAAATATTTGTTAGATAAACTAAAAATTAAAATATTTTTGTTTTAATAATAAAAAATAAATTTAAAATAAATAATTTGTATTAATAAAAAAAAATTAAATTATTTTTTTTTTATCTTTTTAATAAAAAAAAATATTCCATTAATTTACAAAACTCGAACATATCAATTTATAGTTTGGAAAAAAATAAGGTGAGCTGGATTAATTGCATGACATTACCTATTGAGGTGGATTAATATTAGGTTTGTTGAGACAACTCCCACAAATTTCCTGATGGGATTACAGGAAGCACATAAGAAGACTTCTCCATGTTCGACAGTGGGAGGGCGCAGCTAATAAGTCTCTTAGTTACGGATTCCCCTGTATAAAGAAAACATATAAACAAACGGACTATTAGATTGGATTTTACAATACATGATCCAGATAATAAAAGCATATATATATATATATATAAATTAAACAAAACTGATTATTGGATTGGAGTGTATTAGATAATAAGTCTCTTAGTATATATATTTAAATTTATATATATATATATATATTCTATGTGGTTTATCACTTTAAAGAAGAGTTGCTAAGTCTATTGAAAGAATTCACGGAGATCCATATGAAAGGGCCTCATCCAGTCAGCTTTAATTAAGGAGTCTAACTGGATAGAGACATAAGTAAGGTCCTTATATATCAATGCATAGTCACTAGGGAATTTGACCCCTAAACTTTTTGGTTACAACTTACAGCTCTCAACCAATAAAAACTCATATACAGATAGATATATATGATTATATAATACATAAACCAAATAATTATCCCTTAATATATATATATATATATGGTAGCTGCGCTGGATATAAACTCATATATATATATATAGATATATATACTCATATATATATATATATATGAGTTGATATATATATATATATATATATATATATATATATATATATAACTCATATATATATATATATATATATATATATAACGGAATATTAGATTGGATTCTACAAGACTGTATGGTAGCTGCGCTGGGTATAAACTACTATAAAATCAGCAGAGAAGTGCATCGAGCTACATCATTTGCAATTGCAGTTGCACTTGGAATTGGAGTTCAGCATGGCGTCGAAAAAGAACGTTGTATGTGCAATTCTGCTTGGCATCGTGTACAGTTGCACCTTAGCAACTGCAAGCTATGAAGCCCAAGAGAAACCGGTATCTGTTGTCTTGAAGGGCAGAGTAGTTTCCGATGCACGCAACTCAGATAAAATGAGTTTTTCAGATATCAGCGATATCATATCTGGTTTGATCGATTCTCTCTCTTCTGTCCATTTCAATTCTAGATTTATTAAGCAATTAAAACACCCACTGTACTAGATCCACATAATTCAATATAACAATTAGGTATGATGCTGAAATGAATTCGTGTATATCAACAGGAGCAGTGGTTGTTGTGGAGTGTAACCGCGGTCTGGTTTCCATTGAAAGAGAAACAGATGAAAAAGGAGAATTCAAAGTGGAGCTTCCCGGCTCTAATATTCCATTCTATGACGAATCCATTCTGAAGGGGTACTGCTCAGCTCGGCTCCTCAGCAGCCCTGGCCAGGAGAAATGCAACGTGCCATTCCCCGTCACCTCATCGTCGGACCAGCTGACCTTAATATCAGACTGCCATGGAATCCGCACCTTTACGTTTCCTTCATTATCGTATCATAAGTTATGTTCAGAATTAAATGAAGTTAGCAAAATATATTCATCAAGTGACATGGATGCCTCGTTTCTTAATCTTCCCCATCCCCATCCGCGTCCAGTGTTGGGTTTCCCACGTCGCCATCTTCTCCAGGCCTCCGAGACTCAGTCCCCTCCCCCCCCTTAATCCTCCCCATCCCCAGTTGGGCTTTCCACCTCAACCTGCAGGCATCCCATTTCCTGGTCCCAGCCTTCTCCGTTAGCTTTCCCTTCTCTATTTCATGCATTCTCCTCTGTTTCATGCATCCCATTAATAATCTCTTTAGCCTATTCATATATGTTATAACCAGTCTGTCTATTTTTTATTTTTTTTTTTGTATTTTTTAAAGCATCGATCCCTACTTCTCCATAGTTTCGTGATATGTGAATAGTCTACCAGCATTTTATAAAATAACAGAGTGACTATGTTTACCATTACTGGATTGTCTGTTATTCAGGCCACAATCAAAATTTGCTGGGTGACGTCCTTTCTATTACTGGATCAGACTGTAACTCAGGCCAGAATCAAAATCTGCTGAGGCTGAGTTATTTGTGTTTAATGTTTTTGTCAATGTGCTTGTAATTCTTTTGTATCCGTTGTGTCATGTCTGTAATCTCCGGTCTTATATAATAATGTAAGGAAGTTCTAAAATATATGTATAAGATATGATGTCAGAAGTTTGAACAACATAAATGATAAATGATAATGTCTCATGTGTCCTCAGCTTTATTGAATTATTATAAGATTGCTGAACCGATATAATACATTCTGATGCAATAAGTTATATAATCATATGTATGTATTATGTATGATGTCAGAATATTGAATATAAAATAAATGTTGATTATTATTCAGGCCAATATTTATTGTAATAATGTATTTTACAAAGCATATTATATAAGATTTCTTTAAAAAAATACATGTTTTTAATATAATACATTTTGATGCAATAAGTTATATAATCATATGTATGTATTATGTATGATGTCAGAATATTGAATATAAAATAAATGTTGATTATTATTCAGGCCAATATTTATTGTAATAATGTATTTTACAAAGCATATTATATAAGATTTCTTTAAAAAATACATGTTTTTAATTATTGAATATACTCTACTATTATAAAGTTTATAATTCTTGTGTATCCATTGTTTAATGTATTTAATTTTCAATATTATGTAATAATTTGAGGAAGTTCTAAAATCATATGTATATATGATATTAGAAGTTTTAATATAAATAAGATGTTGATTACTATTTGAATAGAAAAATCATTGTTTATATATTGTAATAATATATTTGACAAAGTATATATATATACAAAAATTTAAATCATATTGCTATAAAGATTGAATAGAGATACATGAAAAAGTTCAATAGATGTATGTGATAACATATAATAAGGCAATAATTTTATTAAAAGAAATAATTATCTTTAAACTATTTTTTCAAACATATAACCATTCCTTTCTTACTTAAACTTTAGTAGCACTTATACAAGAAATAGAAATATATACAATCTCCATCACAAAAACAAAATCCATTTATGGGACCAAAGTTTTAACCATGGAAGTTACAAATATCACTTACACTATAAATATATACAATCTTCATTAAAAATAAATAAATAAATCCATTTATTGCACCAAAGTTTTAACCATTCAAGTTACAAATACTATTTTTTGTGAATTTTTAAAGATATATATCATTTTTTTAATGAGATTTATCATAATCACTATGGTTCAATGCAAGGGATAATGAGTACTATTTTTTTGTGAATTTTTAAAGATATATATCATTTTTTTAAAGAGATTTATCATAATCACTATGGTTCAATGCAAGGGATAATGAGTTATAGGAAATATTTTAAGAAGATATGATATTTAATTTTGTCTTTGTTTGAAAAACAATGTATATTCACATTAGGTAAATGTTTACATAGAGGTGCCAAGATTTACATGCTCAAAGCCTTCAAAGGGGAAAACACTTTATAACATTTAGGCAATTAATTAATACATAAAATAATTTACAAAAACATCTTTAAAATCAATTATTAAATAATAACTTTCTATGTTCTATAAATAGAGATCATGGTCAAATTGTGGGCTAAGTCACAAATCTAGTGTCATTAATATGAGAAAATGTTTGAGTAATCAAATCACTCATGTGTAAGACATGATTGTGGCCATGGATTACTAGAGTATAAAAATATACTAAAATTACACATTAATTTAAAACTACATTATACTAAGCTTCACTTAAATTAACTAATGATGGCAAAGTATCCTAGCATTCCCCCTTCAAAACAACTTCTAATTTGATTGAAGGATTTACAAGAGTGAGAAAAGAGAAGAAACAAAGCCTTAGAATCTTGCCCCCTCAACCCTTAATGACAATTATTGGAGGTCCTAACATAGAGGGAAGTGTTTAATGTGTAACATGTTGATGTTGAATTAGACGTTGAACAAGTAGGAAATAAACAATCTTCCAAAAGATAATATAGAAGATGTGAAAGTTGATGCTGAATTAATTTGACAAAACTTAGCAAGAAAGTGTCAAAGGTCCACAAGAGTGATCCAAAAAAACAATAAAAAGTGTTGAGATGACATCCCATTATAAAATATGCACATACGAAGGAAGCAAAAGGAGTTTCCATCATAGCTATCAAGACAAGTGATAGTGTTGATTCTAAAACGATCAAGGAAGATACTTTCAAAGGAAATTTTTTGTCAATGATCAATATGAATGCTTCAAAATCCCAAGAATCTTCCATGTGATATGAGAAACCCATTGGTAAGTGTCAAATATCAAACAATGGTACACATAATCGAGGAGAGAGAACCCACCTCTTAGGAAAAAGAGTTAAAAATTAATCAAGTGCTCCAATTAACATATGAACCAAAATGCATGCCTACAAGAAAACAACAAAAAATACACTATCATAAAAGTCTAGAGTTAAAGAAGATCAATGCACAAGAAAAGGGAAAAACAATGATCATAATCATTACAATAAAAAGAGAGGTGCCAACATAAAAGAAACACTAAAAAAATTAGTCATGGAAAATAATCAAACCCCAAGATGTCTAAATTGTCTAATATCCTATAGTTAAAGATGATCCAACACATGTGCATGAAAAGGTAAAAGTATGACAACAATCAACATAAGAACTCCAAATGAGTAAATTCCTACTATGTAGGCTATCCATTTGAAATATGGAATATGATATATTTGTATAAGATGCATCCCATTGAGAAGCAACTACCACAACATGCTTAGAATATCTAAGACCCTCTCAAAATGATTGAAAAATAAGCTTAAATGGATTCATGATTATGTTTAAATGGATTCACTATTATGTGGCCATGTTTGGTGAGACCTCTACCTTTATAACCCATTTAGAAAAGAAATTTAACGATTTTTAGTATTATATGTCTCAAAATTCAAAAAATCATAGACATTATCATAAAAATCAAAAGAAGATATGTTAAGGCCAAACTATAATGTTTTGATTTGATGATGGACACTTTGATCTCATGAGTCTAGAAGGGGTAGAATGGGAATGGTACCTTGGTTTTGTAGCCCCAACAAGGAGGATCAAAAGCTATGTTTTGGAATAGTCTAAGTGTTAAATGCTTTATGTTTTTTTAAGTATTTAATTCTTTGGGGTTTGTTGTTTGTGATTTTTGTTTGTGTATTTTATGAATATCTATGCTCAAAAAAATTGAGAACATAATTAAAATAAATGAATAACAAATAAGAGAAAAAGTGAAAATACATAAACAAAAATAAAAGTAAAGGTGACTAAATCAAAGTTTTGTATTTTATGTGAAGTTGTAGCAATTTATTAGAAGAGAGAGATAACAGATAATAGCAAGTAATTGAACCAACAAATAATCCTTTTATTATCATGATGACCCTTACAATAGTCTTGAACAAAGAAATTTCTTCAAGTTACTACAAGAACTTGGATCAAGAATAAGTCTAGAAGTTCCAAATGCAAAATTGTAAATCATACAAGAATGTAACTAAATGCCAAAAAAAATGGAAAAACATAAAATGACTTGCTTGGACCACCCAAGAGGATGTGATGGACAACAATTTACCATCTGCAAAATATGTCACTGGTTATGGAATCAACATAGGGTAAAGTTCTCACATAACTCTAGCATACCTCTCTTATTAGATTTGTCCCTAATTCATTTAGTCCAAAAAAAACTGAGTTGGGGCATGGAATCAACATAAGATGAAGTTCTCACAAGGCTCTAGCATACCTATCTCATTAGAATTGCCCCCACTATTGGTTGTCTACTGCAACTTTTATATTGTTTTCTTGACATGTTTAGTAGTTAGGGTAGTTTCAAATTAGGCTAGCAGCAAACAAACTGGGTGGGACACTATGCCCTAAGAAGTTTCCACCGTTTCCAGAATTTTAATCAATTAAATTAAATTTATATGTTATGAAAATGTAATGTTGGGCGCTTAAGTTATTTGTCTCCATGTCTAACTATATAACTGTCCACCACATATTACTCTATTTTAATCTCTTTTGCATTCTACCTTGTTTGCATAATCCAACTAAGCACCTACCTGTGACCATAGACAATCAATGATTTCATCCATCACTGTAAACCTAATAAATTGATAGGGTAAGGCATTAGTATATGAGGGAGGTAGAGATAAACAGAGATTGCATTGGTCATATTTAAACTATGTGTACATGTATATTGGACAGCAAGGGCATTTAAAATGTTGTCACTGCACATGGAATCAATTGCGAACAAGCCGGGTATTACATGAAGTTAGCAAAATATATTCATCAAGTGATATGGATGCCTCGTTTCCACATGCAAATCTTCCTCCTCTACCAAAACCCGAGTTAGGTTTTCCTCCTCTTCATCTTCCCCTTCTGCGTCCAGTGTTGCGTTTCCCTCCTCTTCGTCTTCCCCATCCGTGTCCAGTGTTAGGTTTCCCACCTCTTCATCTTCCCCATCCCCAGTTAGGTTTTCCACCTCAACCTGCAGTGTCTAGTTTCCCTCCTCTTCATCTTCCCCATCCCCAGTTGGGCTTTCCACCTCAACATGCAGGCATCCCATTGCCTGCTGCCAGCCTTCTCCATTAGCTTTCCATTGCCTGCTCCCAGCCTTCTCCGTTATCTTTGCCTCCTATTTCATGCACTCCCAGACCAACTCCCACCTCTTTCATTAATAATATCTTTATCATGTTCATGATATATGTTAGAACTAATCTGCTTAGTTTTTCGGTTTTTTATTTTTGAAAGCATCGGTCCCTAGGTCTCCATAGTTTAGGCATATGGGATTAGTCAACTAGCATTTTCTAAAATAACAGAGTGAGATGTTTACTATTAATGGATTGCCTGTCACTCGGGCCATAATCAAAATTTGTTGAGTGGCATGCTTACTATTGCTTAGGTCAAACTGTCACTCAGGCCAGAATCAAAATCTGCTAGAGTTTAATGTCTCTGGAATAATATTATCAACTATACAGTAAGAGATATGCTTATAATATTCTTGTGTATCCATTGTTCTCCAGTATTATATAATAAGTTTGAAAATCATATGTATATATATGATGTCAGAAGTTTGCTCATGTATTTATTTGTTGTAATAATGTATTTAACAAAGTATTTTATCTTATTATAAGCACTTTATATATATAATTTGGAATGATGATATTTTGAAAATACATTTATTTTATCTTCTTATAATACGAGGAAAAACCTTCCATAATATATATATATAAAATTTGGAATGATGATAATTTGAAAATACATTTATTTTATTTTTTTATGAGGAAAAACCTTCCATAATATTAGATAGTTAGTTAATCTTATAATATATATATAGTTAGTTAATTAGGTAAGTCTCTAAATGATAATTCATTGTTTGTTAGAGGGTTACATCCAACACTAGAAATGCCAACATCTTAAAAATTATAATCATTACATAGTTAAAGTAGGCTCCCAAGGAGCAAGTGTCACAAAGCTAAATTTGAACCTAGGTGGGGAAGATAACACAATTCCTCTAACCACTTTAAAAGAAAATTTTAATTAGTTCAGTCTACTCAAATTGTACTATCATAAAACTTAAACAAAAATATTTAAAATTTATCAACTAAATAAATTTATATGATAATGTAACAAGAACCTCATCAAAAGAAATGATTGCCTTCAAGCTATTTACACTAGAAATATATAGAGTCTTCCTCACAAAAACAAAATCCATTTATTGGCACCAAAGTTTAATCATGGTAGTCACAAATTATATTAGTTTTTAATGACATTTATAATAAGTATTATGGTTAACTGCAAGGGATCATGGGAAATGGGTTATAAGAAAGAGTATAAGAATATATGATATTTAATTTGGTCATTGTTTGAAAAACAATGCATATTTATATAAGTTTAATATATTAAGGTTTAAATGTTTACATGTAGGTGTTAAGACTTATATGGTCAACATTATTAAAGAAAGAAATACTTTGACATTTAGGAAATTGATTAATACATGTAAAATAATTTACAAGAACATCTCTAGAATGAATCATCAACAAATAACACTCCATGTTTTATAAATAGAAAGTGTGTTCTAAGCCACAAATTTAGTGTGATTAATACTAATAAAATGTTTTGAGTCATCATATCACTCATGTGTAAGACATGATTGTGACCATCGGATTACTATAGTATAAAAATATACTAAAAGTGCACATTAATCTAAAACTGCGTTACACTAAGTTGCACTTAAATTAACTCCCAATGTCAAAATATCCTAGCACCCTCCCTTAAGTTAAACATCCAATATGATTGAAGGATTTACAAAAGTGAGAAAAGGAAAAGAAACCAGGCCTTAGAATCTAACCTCCCCCTAAACCCAGTAGGGCCCTCGCCCAAAGTTAAGGGACCTTTAAGGTGCAATCACGCATTCGCAAAATGCGCAATAATTTAGTAAAATGAAAACGCGTGCATGTTTCGTAGAACTAGGCATGGGCGGGCTCCGAGCCTGCCATGTCAGTTAACATGTATGATAGGATTCAATAACGCATTCACATTATGTATCACTATAACGCGCGCGCATTTTGGTTAATATAACAAAACAAAAACAGTCCACGGACCGTGACCACTGTTTGTTCACGGAAAACCGAAACGCTCGAGCGATCAAAGCTTCCAAAAAATGCCTTGGATAAGTGAAGGGAGGGAAAATTCGAAGAACAAGGATGGTGATTTCATTTTGCAAGGAAGATTGGAAAGGTAGGCATCCAAACATTCATCCTTTCATCAATAAAAATATAAATTTGTATGTTTCCCTAAATTAAAAATCCATGTAAATGAAATTCCAAAACTAAAATTTTTAAGAATTGTTAATTATCATATTGCAATTCCTGTATATTATCAATCCCCTTAATGAATTTTGCATCCACCTAAGCAATAAGGGATTTGAATCCCAACACCAACTTTTCTTCAATATTTTTCCCACATCTATTGCAAATTGGAAAAGAAAAACCATCCACCATTTGGCTAGGAGGAGGAACTATGGACTATAACCTACCCTATGTTTTTTTTCCACACATTCTTTTACCCTAAAAATGTACAACCAATGCTTGTGAATCCAACCCAATGGAATGATGGATTTTACATCATCCCCCAAACCCCAAGGGACTAGGTTCCCCTCCTTTGTAGACACGCCACTTACTTTGTTGCTAAGATGAACTACCACATCTTTTTTGACCTCCTTCACCACCAAGACACTCAATCAATAGTTTTGGGTCTTCATACCTAGCAACCGATAAGAGATTTACTTCATGGAACAAGCATAGATCAACCCTCACATTCAAAATCTTGCCCCTTCTTAATGACGCAAAGGACTTCACCACCAAATCTTCCTCATCATACACTAAATTCTAAGCAAGGAAAGGGCCACCAACATGAAATGAATTAGATACAAAAGAGAAATTTCTGAAGGTAGAGTATGACGAATAACGTCTTCCCCAATACCTTGGCTCTAGAAAGGTGTACATAAAGTGCTTTTAAGGCCCCCATTGTCTCGATCCTTCATTAATAATTGAATTAGGAGTTGTCCGCCATCAATCGTTAATCGATTTACATGTAGTTGATCCTCACCTTCCACTTTGGTTTACATGTAGTTGTTATTATAGTATTTTGAGATGTTATTTATGTTTGTAATGTATTGTTCTTGCACAAACTTTGTACATTTTTTATTTTTGATAGATGTCATTATAGCACATGTATATGTTTCTAATGATTTATTTTTTTATTTTTTTTATTGTAGTGACAATTATGGATTCACATTCAGACACGCAAAAAGAAACTGGGAGGCTCAAAGAAATTTGAGCCTCAATAACTATTTTTGATGATAGGCACACTATGCTTGCATCCAATTTGGATGCAATGATAGAGACCTTTAGTAGGTCTAATGGTGCATTGCACGATATTGCTACATATAAAGAGAGAAAGAGGCAATAATATGCTAATGGAATTAGATACAAAGAAGTTGAGAAGTTGAAGATAACAAAACAACATATGTTTTCCCTTTTTAGAGATCCATAGAAGGGTGAAATCTCGAATGCAAACAAAAGGCATATTTCTATCGAGTTGTGTACATATCAACCATTCATAAATAATTGTATGGACCGATGGTACATGGTGTTTGATCCACCACCACATAACAATAGGGAAATGCCTCTATATTTTTTGAGAAAGATGTATGCAGAATTTGTTTTGGGGAAGCATGCTAATTATTTTGATATCTTGGAGTACCAGGGCATTGGGATGGGGATGCCTCAACAATGTCCCAATGCGAGGCACATAGATCCCAATCACCCAATAGCTCCACCTCACAAGAAGCTACCCGGCTAGATGTGTCTCCTACACATCAGTTGGTCCCAAAGACGCAAGAGTCATTCCTACTGTTGGCACAGACGTTTGTTCACCATAGCATGTATCTTCAAGGTACGTACCAGACAGGGCCATCAGAGCCACCATCTATGGGTGGAGTAGAGCCACCACCTCTCGGTGGGGTAGATCCACCACCTCCTGATCGGGTAGAGCCACCACCTTCCAGTGGTCGAGGAGCATCTAGTAGTGGCACTAGACCTACACATCATGAGCATATCCAAGACTCCCACCCATGCATAGTATGCGGCCATTCTTGCTTTGGTCCTATCCAAACAGATGACACCTTTACTAGGTATTTTACACAAGTAAGTAATTGGTTAACAATTTAGTGTCATTTGTAAATTATTTTTCCTTACTATACACATATATATTGCTAATATTTTTAACGATTTTAAAACTTGTAGTTGCTACAAGAAGGGCATAAGGGCAAAGAATTTTCCATTGATGATGCAGAGGATAATCCAGAGGCTCATGCACCAACACTGTCCGATGTACAATATTTTATCATACCTTCAGCGACAACAACTCACACTGAGGTAACTATTTCAACATGACATTATTTTAATACATGAGTAAATGGTTAACAATTTAGTGTCATTTGTAAATTATTTTTCCTTACTATACACATATATAGATTGTTGATATTTTTAATGATTTTAAAACTTGTAGTTGCTACAAGAAGTGCACGAGGGGAAAGAGTCTCATGCAACAGAACCTTCTAATGTACAAGGTGTTCTCATACCTTCAGCGACAACAAATCACACTGAGGTAACTATTTTAACATGAAATTATTTTAATACATGTTAGTTTTTATCACATGTTACTTAATTAATGCTACACGATCTAATATTTGAAATTTTCTAAATTGTAGGTTGTAGATCCCCCTCTGAGGGAAATGATTTCATCTAGTGAGCTCCCCCTTGGTGGGAATACAAGCGATAGTGTGCCCACAGAGACACAACGGGTGTCAGAACATTTCTTAGAATTGATTGAAGTATACAGTACATCGGTATGTAATTCATCATTGTCAGTTTGTTAATACATGCTATTTCATTGACCAATGCATTTCTAACTACGTCAGTAATTAGTGATTGTAGCCACCACCTTCTATACTTAGGAGATAGTCACCAGCTTCTATACTTAGCAGTTTCCACTCCTCGTAGTCCAAATGTGCAATTTAGGGACAAGTGTATAAGAGAGGCTCCACTCCTAGAAAGGGTGTGGATGTCCTCTATAGCAGACACACGAGAGATCCATCTACCCCTCAGCTAACAAGGGTCATTGATGCTGCAGTTAGTGCTGCATATGTAATAGACACAAGTCATACAAAGGTAACTATTTCAACAATTACAATGCATAGTATTTAACCATGTTACTATACTGTTTATTCATGCATGTCTAGCTATTTCCCCATTTGGTGATTGTAGCCATTAGCAGCAGCAGTGCCTGACCCCTCTACTCAATCCATGGTTATGACCGGGTCTCCTCTTGTGTTGAGATGTTCATTAATGACCAAGTATGTTTATTCAATTTACCCAAACATGTTGATCAATATTGAATTGTTGAATTAATTGAGATATGATCTTTTATTTGCAAAGCACAACTATAGAGAGGCCTTCCATGAGCACACCGCATACATCTATACCTTGATAGGATTTGGTGAGTGTTTGTCATAAATAATTTGGCCATAAGTTAATTTTCTAAGTTTGTTAATGGTAGGGTATTAGTGCAGTTATTTGATAAAAATAATGATTTTTTTTTTGTAGACTCTTGAGATCAGAGCAATCCTAGGGAGACGGTCGATAGAGGAAAGTCGAGGAAAAAGAAGTGAAAGATTGATTTTTGATGTTGCATAGTCCTGTATATATGTATTTTGACATACATGTACACATTGTTGAACTTAGGGATACATGTACATTGACAAGCCATTTAAGGGCCGACTACTTTGCCATATTTTGTATTACAAACATTCGGCTATCAATGCATGATACAATATATTCCATATTTTCTCTTGAGTTTCCACTTGTGCTTGTGATGGTTTATCTCTTCCACAAATTGATCAATTATGCTCTTGAAATTTATATAATTACATTTTAAGCAATATTTATTCTCTTACATTTATTGCATTGATCAAGTAACATCTCACCATTGTGTTATGAAAACATTATCTTAATGGAAAAAACTAATAATATCTTTCAACAGTTCAATGAACTTAGTACATGCATGCTAATTTGATATCTAATTTAAAATTGTGGTTTTTGTCAACTCCAAGTGTTCATACCCATTGATCATGATTATGGTTGCAAGGAAAATATGTTGTAAGGCAAAAACAAAAGTTAACAAAATAAGTAAAAATATGTTTGAATAATCTCTGTCATGTAAAACATACTATGTGTATCATCAATGTAATCCTATGACATTTTCACAAACTAAGAGGAAGTCTAATAGATTCAACACATTTCATCAATGCTACCGTATTTCATCAAATGATACGTACATGAGCATCTATGAAGTTCGGTTGAAGTGTGCCTACTCTAGCATTGTTAGAGCAATATTGTACCTTAGTACCTTAATCATTAATTAAATTATGATTATTTGGTGCTAAATCTGGTTAATAATTCCTCCTAAGTGTGAAACTGGTTATTATGAAGTGGTTAGGACTTATCTGGACAAGTGTGAACAAGTTCCCAAGTGTAGGAGCCAAAGTATGGGCCAAGAGGTGGTCAAACTAGCTGTTAGGCATGCTTATCCAAGCATTTATTGCCCCAGCATGCCTAAGGCACCCTCTTTCTCTGTTTTAAGGAAGCACATTGACCAAGGGCGCTCATGCTCTGTATGTGGACAATTCCCACTCCCTAGGCCATTTTTGGCATGCCTAAGCCTAACCAACTTCCACCCAACCTTATCCTCGCATGTGTGAACCTCATTATGACTTCCCATGCTTACTCAGTGTTCACATGCATATTTTGAACCTGTTTGGGCTATTTTGGAAACCATCTTGGTTAACCTAGGGGGGATTGGGGTAAATCTAAGCTAGCTAAGTGTGGACACTCCAAGTGAATATTTTTCCTCCTATTTTGTATATAAGGATGAACCAATCTATTTCACAAGGTTGGACAGTTAACAATATCTCAATATTTGATCATTTGTGTTTTCTGGAAAGTTGATCATTTGTTATGTATTTTGATCATTTGTTCATTCTCTAACATGTTTTGCAAGTTTGTTTCTTGCTAAATGAGTGAAATATTTCAGCTGTGAGGAATCCATAGTAGCTAGATCCTACTGTGTCATAGATTTTACATGGTATCAGAGCTCTTGGAGCTACCATTTGAACCAACAAGATTGTTTTAGTGGCTTGCCAGAAGCAGTGGAGAAACCACATAATTCCTGAGGCCATTGCATTGAGTCCATTGGAGAAATCTAGTGGCTCTTCTCAGGTGTGATGCTCTCCCGAATGCACCCACTATCAAACAGGGTTCGAATCTGTTAATGTAGATCCCTCTTGAGTGTTGAGAGTTTTCATTTGCAGGTTTTCAAGAGCACCATTGTCACCCAGTGCGCAAGCAGCAGAAGAAGATGGAGCCATCTCACCCAAATCTACTCACTCCTTTCAACTATTTCGATTGGAAGGCTAAAATGGTGATTTTGCTGAGATCCAAGGGTCTTTTCAATATCACAATTGGCATAGAGGTTGAGTCAAACTCTGTTGTGGAGAAATCAAAGTTTTTTAACAGAATGGATGAAGCATTCGGCCTCCTTTGCCTCAGTATTTTGAGAGACCTCCTGTTTCATGTGGAAAGTCTAGCTACACCCAATGAAGTTTGGCTCAAGCTTGAGTCTCTATTTGGGAAGATTGATGAGATGAGAGGGCATCAACTTGAGAATGAGTTGATCTCACTGAGTCCAAGCAATTTTGAATCCATCTAGGATTTCTTCACCAAGTTCAAGAGCTTGGTCTTGCAAATCAAGTAGTGTGGTATTGATAAGAAGGAAGAACAGTTTATCTTGTCCATTCTCTCAAAACTGGGTCCTGAGTACTCATTTTTTGTCTCTACATTCAACTCCACAAAGCTCACAGTTAGAAACTGGAAGATGCCATCTTTGGCTGATTTCATGGAGATGCTAACCCAAGAGAAAGACAAGTTGGTCTTGATGGGAACCATCAAGCAAAAAGACCAAGTACTTGCAGCTGGATATTCAAAAAAATGGAAGAGGCAAGCAAAAACCCAAGGGGCCGAAACCACAAGAGAAGAAGAAGAAGGATGAGAGACCCAAATCCACTCATGGGGGTTCGAATCATGTCAAAGACAAAGGAAATAAGAAGAAGAAGACTAAGTGCAACTATTATCAAAGGGGCTTTCATCCAGAGAGATCAGGCATGAAGAAAACCATAGACATGATGACCCATCTCCTATAGAAAAACAACATTCCACTTCCTGAAAGTTCCAAGAAGAAAGAGGGTGTTTCTGAAGACAAGGAGAGGTGCCATGCTTTGGTGGCTAGTACATCTTAGTCATACTTGTTAATCATTGATTCAGGTGCCTCAAGGCACATGGATTCTTCAAGAGATTCATTCTCTACTCTTGCTCCTTACAGTGGTCCCTCCATTCGCATGGGAGATGACTCAGAAATTCCTGCTCATGGCATTGGGAAAATCTCTATGGAAAATGGGTATTTCAGCAATGTGTTGTATGTACCTGATCTTGCAGCCAACCTACTCTCTGTATATCAGATGACACACTGGTGCATCCAAGAGAGTGATCTTCACTCAAAATGATGTGGAGATAGCAGAAATTTCCACTGGAAAAATTGTTGCAATGGGTGTTGCAGACCATGATATGAAGATGTACAAGTTCTCACATTTTCTTGGGTTCTCTTCCTCAAATGCACTTCTGTCACATGTAAATGAACTTAGAAAGCTATGGCATGAGATATTTGGACATATCAACTACAGATATCTCCAAGCATTGAGCAAAGAAGAGATGGTTGAAGGGCTTCCACAAATTAGATTTTCCAATGGCACTTGCAAAGGGCGTATTGTTGGGAAGCATCCTGAAAAGAAGTATGACAAAGGGAAGGCAAGAAGGGATGATCAGCCACTTGGGATAGTGCATTCTGATCTGATACGTCCTCTCCCTACTCCATCATATGGCAGCTCCAAATATGTGCTCACCTTCATCGATGACTACTCAAGGTATTGCTGGTTATTTTTCCTTAAGTGAAAATATGAAGTCTTTCAATGTTTCAAAATTTTCAAGAGCATGGTTGAGAACTTCAATGGGAAGACCATGAGGGTTTTGAGGACTGATAATGGCAAGGAGTATGTCAATAAGGATCTTCAGTAGCTCTGTCAAGAGCATGGCATTCAGATGCAACATTCAGTGCCCTACACACCACAACAAAATGGTGTTGCAGAGCGCAAAAATACAGCACTGAAAGAGATGGCTACTTGCATGATGCAAGAAAAGGATTTGTCTCCTAAGATATGGGATGAAGCTATGAACTGTGCTGCATATGTTTAGAACAGAGCACCACACAAAGCATTGCAAGGAATTACTCCATTTGAAGCATGGATGGGCCACAAACCCAATGTTTCTCATTTCAGAATTTTTGGCTCAAGGGATTGGACTAGAATTCCACCGAAGAAGAGAAAGGCCTTGCAGCCCCAAAGCAAGGAGTCAATAATGTTTGGGTATGTAGAGGATTCCAAGGTCTACAAGTTCTTTTATCCATCCACTCTCAAAACTTTCATTGAAAGAAATGTCCAATTCCAAGAAGAAGAGCTCATGCAAGCTACAGAACAAGGTGATGGGGAATGCACATATACTCTTCTTGATGATGATGTAAGTAGTGGTTCTTCCTCTGATATTTCTGAAAATGATGATGATATGGACTCTGATAATGACCCTCCCTCAAGGCCCAAGTGGGCTGAGAAAACAATACAAGCTGCTGGTGAGCTTACGGGTGATCCTCAAGATGTTAGAAAAACTAGATCTCGGTTTCACAATTCCTTTGCAAGTTGTGATTCTGATCTGAGTAATGCATGTTATTTGATGGTTGGATCTAATCCAAAGTCATACTTAGAAGCATATAAAGACCCAAGGTGGAAAACAGCCATGCAAGAAGAGAAGAACTCCCTCCATGAGAACAAAACTTGGGATTTGGTCTCTCTTCCTCCCAAGAGGAAACTAGTGCAATGCAAATGGGTTTATAGAACCAAAGTTGGATCTGATGGATCTGATATAAAGTATAAGGCTAGGTTGGTGGCTAAGGGTTACTCTTAGGTCCAAGGAGTGGACTATACAGAGACATTTGCACCAGTGGCAAAGGTGGACTCCATAAGACTAGTTTTGGCCATTAGGGCTTCCAAGTGATAGGAGGTTCATCGCATGGATGTGAAGAGTGCCTTTCTTCATGGGGATTTGAATAAGGTGATCTATATGCAGCATCCTGAGGGATTTATTTCTGATCATACACTTGTGTGCAGGTTGAACCAGTCACTCTATGGGCTCAAGCAATCTCCTAGAGCATGGTATGCAAAAATGGATAATTTTCTGCTATCTTTGGGGTTTGAGAGGTGTAAGTCTGATCCAAATGTGTATATGCAACATATTAGTGATATGATATTGATTATTGTACTATATGTTGATGATCTTTTGATCACTGGTAGCTGCACCAAATAACTTGACTCAGTTAAGAGTGCATTGCACAGTGCATTCTCCATGACCGATCTAGAATTGTTGAAACAATTTATGTGTTTGGAGATAGACCAAACTGTGAATGGTATATCTATATGTCAGTCAAGGTATGCTTCAGATTTTCTGCAGAAATTCAAGATGGCTGAATGTAAGCCTGCAAAATTCCCATTCCTTTTGGGAGTTAAGCTTACAGATTGGGGTTCTTCACCACTAGTTGACAGTTCACTATATAGACAAATAGTTGGGAGCTTGTTGTATCTTACACACTCTCGACCAGATTTGTCTTATGTTGTTGGGTCTATTGCAAGGCACATGCAAGAGCCTCATGAGGTCCATTGGAAGGAAGCCAAGAGGATCCTTCATTATGTACAGGGTACTAAGCATTTTGGTATCCACTATGCAGCTGGTTCATCTCTTGAACTAGTTGGTTTTACTAATTCTAATTGGGCTAGTGATAGTGTTGATCGGAAGTCCACCTCCGGTTATGTGTTTATGCTTGCACATGGTCCCATTTGCTGGTCAACCAAGAAGAAACACACTATATCCTTATCTTCAGCTAAGGCCGAATACAAGGGAGCAGTAAATGAAGCTACACAATGTGTGTGGTTGCAAGGTATTCTTGGAGAGTTTGGCATTGTGTTTGATTCACCCACAGTCATTTGGTGTGATAATCAAAGCACAATCAAGATATCCATTGATCCACTACAGAGACAGAGGACCAAGCACATAGAGATTCACATGCACTACATTCGAGGCTTGGTGCATGACCAGATCATAGTATTGCAGTATTGCCCTTCTGCTGAGCAAACTGCTGATATCTTCACCAAGAGTTTTACTGAGAAGACCTTCACTTACCTTAGATCACTCCTTGGGGTGAGTGATGCATGGCGAATATTGGTGTATTTTCATATATGCCACATGTCCATTTTTTAGGGGCGGTTTTATTTCCCATGTGGTTTTCCTTCTTTCCTTGGTTACATGGACAAATAAATTTTTATGTTGTATAAGGTGACTTGAGCCTTAGTTGCCAACACCATAATTTTGATATTCCACTAAGTCTAGCTTATTGGGGGGTGTTAGAGCAATATTGTACCTTAGTACCTTAATCATTAATTAAATTATGATTATTTGGTGTTAAATTTGGTTAATAATGCCTCCTAGGTGTGAAACTGGTTATTATGAAGTGGTTAGGACTTATCTGGATAAGTGTGAACAAGTTCCCAAGTGTAGGAGCCAAAGTATGGGCCAAGAGGTGGTCAAACTAGCTGTTAGGCATGCTTATCCAAGCATTTATTGCCCAGCATGCCTAAGGCACCCTCTTTCCCCGTTTTAAGGAAGCACATTGACCAAGGGCACTCATGCTCTGTATGTTGACAATTCCCACTCCCTAGGCCATTTTTGGCATTCCTAAGCCTAACCAACTTCCACCCAACCTTATCCTCACATGTGTGAACCTCATTATGACTTCCCATGCTTACTCAGTGTTCACATGCATATTTTGAACCTGTTTGGGCTATTTTGGAAACCATCTTGGTTAACCTAGGGGGGATTGGGGTAAATCTAAGATAGCTAAGTGTGGACACTCCAAGTGGATATTTTTCCTCCTATTTTGTATATAAGGATGAACCAATCTATTTAACAAGGTTGGACAGTTAATAATATCTCAATATTTGATCATTTGTGTTTTCTGGAAAGTTGATCATTTGTTCTGTATTTTGATCATTTGTTCATTTTGTAACATGTTTTGCACTTGTTTCTTGCTAAATGAGTGAAATATTTTAGCTGTGAGGAATCCATAGTAGCTAGATCCTACTGTGTCATAGATTTTACAAGCATGTTAAAAACAATGGCAAAGTATCAAGTACAATGGCAAGGAATGCATAACTAAAGTGTAATAAAATTCATTGGGCCTTCATGTACATATGGTCAAATATATGTAACAAATATACCCTAGTTTGTAAGACCCTACTTTGATCCAATATGCTAACCAATATTTGGTCATGAATTCACTCTCATAAAATCATTGAAGATATAAACCCTATCCTTACTAAACCCTAATATGTAAGACCCTGGTTTGTGCTTTACCTCTTTCATATGTCTATTGTTCAGGATTTTAGCAGTGATCCAATATGTCAAAATGAAGGTAAAAAACAGGGTTTTGTCAGTTGCAAAGGGGTAATTCTGGTCCATCCATCACTTAGGGCAATCTTGCTCTTCAATCCAAGTTGTCCTTTTGTGTGATCAATAGCTAAAGGTGATCACGGACGGAGAAGTGCAGATTTGACCTATAACAGATGCCCCCTAATGTGTGAGGTCAGAGGGAAGTGATGGATGAAATACATTATAATTCCAAGTCATAGGAGGAGCAAGAAACCGCAGAACCAAGTCACAAAAGTACCTAAAATAACGATCAAGGTCAGCGATCAATTACAATCTTGACATCATATAGATGTGTAGCATTATACAACATGATCTCCGATACATAACTAGGAGATGTATATATAGCATGGCCACTAAAATACAAGTGTGGATCCATGTCAAGTGAGAGATCATAGCCATAACAACAAACTGGATCTATGTCTCATGAAGAGCCAAAATGAGTGAGGCTCAATCTTGCGCAGCTTGGGTGATAACATAATGAGATAATGCTATCAAAATCCCAAGGTCTTCATCCAAACAACCCAAGGTACAGACCCTAACCATGTGAATAAATGAGTTGAAGTCGAACATGGGGTGTATCGTTTGAGTATCGATCATTGATGTATACTGTTAACAAACGCGAGGGCTTCCATCGATAATGATAATGGGGACCAAGGTACCTAGTATGATCCAACAAGTGTGAATAAGTGGACTTGAAGTCGAACACCTGAGGAACCCGTCGAATAAAATACATTGATGTATTCTCATTATTCGATGACGAAGGAAACTGCCACTGATGACTGCAATCCCCAACGTACTAACCGAAACTCTAAACTTCATTCCCAGAGCAAAATGAATTGATGTTGATGGGAAGAAGTCTGTTGGAAGGGAGGCTTTAAGGCATCCTCCTTCATACAACACGAGGAACACTCAAATGGTATGATCTGATGTGGAGTAAGACATATAACAAGACTAACACTAGGATGGTCGACACATGAGATCAAGGTAAACTGCAGAATGGCCGACACGGGTTATATCCTTGAACAGTGAGCATGACACAAAGTGACTTTGGCAGTTTTCAACATGATGGGGAAATGATATAATATTGTAATGTAGGAGACATTAACAGACCCTCCATATGGTTGGAAGAATAACCAACTGGGGGAGTAAACAACTCAGAGATTAGGTTCACCCTAAGGTCGAAAACTAAACCCAGCTGAAATGATAGACTCAAATAGGTGCTGTGTTCAAGGATAGGACTGACTGAACTACCTTTGAAAATGAAAGATGTGATATACCCTTCTTATACCTTATTCTTTTTAGATAAAAGAATACCTTTCTTGTTGTTTTAATGAGTCCAAGAAAGAATGAAAACTCAATAAGTCCAACCATGTAAAAATTTTAACGAGCTGATGGGAGGAAGACTCGGGCCCTTCTTCATTGTTTACAGAGTTCGAAGAAGAGATAGAAGATTACTCTATAGTATTGATCTTTGGATTTTAATATCGAGCGGAGATCTGTTCTTTCTCGTCGGTGTTTTCAATTTTAAGGAGTCTGAAAAACTTAAACAATAACTCCATACACCTACTCGTGGATTTTAATATCGAGCCCAAGTAGGTTAATGCTCGCCGGTGTTTTCCTATTTATAGAGTCTGAAAAACTTAAACAATCCTCTATACACCCTCTCGTGGATTTCACATCAAGCCCGAGTAGGTGAGTGCTCGCTAGTGTTTTCATGTTTTGAGAGCCTGAAAACCCTAAAGAAGGCTCCAAAAGTCCTTTTTCATACAGTTAGTCCCCTCCCCCGAAAAAGTATAAAACAAAGGAAGAAGAACTCTTCTATGCACAAATGACTAGAGTATTCCTTTTTCGTAAGTAATCCGCAAAAGTCTGGAAAAAGGTTAAACTTATACTTAAGTAGATGGGCCTTCAATTCCTTTAACGAGCTTGAAGAGAACAAGTCTGCTCGGCAATCTTGTCATATTTAAAGAGTCTAACAAGAGCTTAGAGAGAACTCCATAAAAATAATTTTCGTAAAATTTTAACGAGCCTAAAAAAGTAAACTCGTGACCTCCTTGCTATTTTTAACGAGCTCAAAGGAGAGATGGAAGAATGCTCATAGCCTCTTTACTGTTTTTAACGAGCTCGAAGAAAAGGTGAAAGAATTCTTGTAGGTGGATCAATGTCCAAATGAATGGCAGACTGCATTATAGACTCTAGGAAAACTTCATCAGATGGAAGTATATCATCCCAGATGGAACACATATCTAAACATTTAGATGGAGTCATCACCTGCTCAATTGTCGAGACCCAGTCCCTAGAAGGTAAGCATGAATTCAGAGGCTTCTTCTCAGTAGCAATTGGACTCAAGGAACAATATGCCACATAATTTGATTGTGACATGGTAGTGCCTACTGATGGAAAACATACCTAGTCTATAGTTGGGTAATAAGAGGGATCAACAAATGTAAGTTGATCGATAGTGACAATGCTTTTGTTGTGAGGAAAATGCATCACACGAAAGAGCGTAAACACCACAACCTGCATCGCATATACACAATCACGTCCGAGGATCATATAAATATCCATAGGGTCCTTTAAAACCATAAAATCAACTAAGATTGTTTTTCCACCCAAAGTAACAGGTACTTGAGGGAGGAATCCCAACGGTTCACTAGGTCTTCTCTCGAAGGTCAACGACCAATTAACAGCTGTAACAAGGTTAGGGAAACCTAAATCTCTCCAAGCATAAGGGGATAAGATACTAATCGAGGCTCCTTCATCTACAACACATCGGTGAACCGTATGGTTTCCGATATCAACCTTTATCTGGAAAGGTGAAGAAGAAGGAAGGCGAGGTCCAGTTAGACTATTCCAATCAAAGGAAATGATCCCAGAGCTTGCTAGGGGTTTACTCGACACAGATGCAGTGCCCCCATTTTCAAAGACATCCAAACTGGTAATGCAGAAGACTTTAGGGACAGGTACATCGGCCTTCAAAGGACTAATGGGATCAGTCGAAGATTGCATCTATTCGATCGCTTCACTCTCCAAAGGAAGAGTGGGGTTGACCAAAGATTGCATTGGTTCAACCACTTCATCAACCAAAGGTTGATCAGGCTGTTGGGAATCTATAGACAATTCAGAATCAGAGGATCCTTCAGACATGGACCACACTCTCCGCACCTCTGGAATAGTAGGGCACCGGTGAGTAAGGTGATCTCCCTTACAAAGTTGACAAGGGAACTTTGGCTTGCGTCCTATACGCTTAGACTCCATAACAACGGTACTCTCAGCATGACTAGCATTGGATGACAGCTAGCCCCCAGCATGACTTGCATTGGCTGGTTCCTCAGAAGCAAAAGAATTTTGAACGATGGACCAACTCTTTGCACCTATGGAATAGCAGGGAACCGGTGAGTAATATGATCTCCCTCGCAAAACTTACAAGGGAACTTAAGCTTTTGTTTATTAGGTTTGTCGACAATGTCAACTTTCTCAGCATGACTTGCAGTGGTTGATTCAGTGTCTCCAGTATGACTCATAGGAACTAGTGACTTGTCATTAATATGACCAGCAGTGACCAACATGAGAAACAGTGGTTGAAGACTTGCTTTCAGTATGATTTGAAATGACTGAAAGTTTTCTCCCAGCATGATCTAAAGAGGCTGGGTAGGTTCCCTCAACATGATTTTCAGAGGCTGAGTAGCGAGGTTCAGTATGATTTCCAGTGACTGAATGAATTCTCCCAACATGACCACTAGAGGTTGGGTAGGTGGCCCCAACATGGCTTCCAGATGTTGGGTGACTGCCCCCTAGATTTGGAATCTTCTTCTTATTCTTCCTCTGTCTATTCCTTTTAGACTGCTGGTTACTAGTATTACTACTTTCACCACATGAGGTAGAAGGAGGAGGAGAAGATGCTAGTGGTGAAGCGAGCATAGGGTTCTGATGCTATTGATGTGAAGTGCTTACTTGAGAAGCATGAGGGGCATGCAAGGCATTCAGAGTGGAAAACAACCAAACCAGTATCCCTATAGTGAATCCCAGAAGATTCAAAGTAGCCATTAAGGGAGTACCAATGTTCCCAATGAATGGAAAAGCACAAGGAGCCCCTTGAACAGGGGTCACTTGATCGGTGCTCACCGGGATGCTATCCATGGATGATCAGGGCCCAAAACAAGCTAGTAGAACATCAAAGGACAATTATATGGCGTCCAGTTCAGGTCCTTTGGGTGCAAGCGTTTGAATCACCAAAAGGCCCTCCCAGGATTACTTAAAAGGGTTACCTTCCGTATCCGTCCTAGGTACAGTGAAAATATCCCTTCACTGCCACCTGTGTAAAAAAACCCTAAAGTCAAGATACTAAGGCTACCACTAACACGAAAGAAATTCTGGGGGACAGTCGCAGGTCTGACTAGAACGCATGGGCAGGGTAGCTAAGCCTGAAATCTAAAAGGATCCCCGTACGTGAACCAGCCTTGGTGTATGCTCGGAATAAAAAGTGAAGGGGTATCCTCACTATTTCACCCTTACAAGACCTTGTGCTTAACTCCAGTTTCAGTGGAGCTTCCAGAACAACTTTGATGTCAATGGGTTTACCTATATGAAATTCGTACTACGATTGTTGAGTAATGAATCAATTTCCGAGCAGTTTAAGGTAATTTAAGCTTGAAACTCCAGCCTAAGCTAGTTGGTGTAGTGACATCCCTAGAAAGAAAAGGTTGCTAATAAATTTTATTAATTATTCTTTTTAAGGGTTGTTCTTTACTCAAAGGTTGTAGTGCATTATGTGGTGTGGTTGTGACTGAAAACAAAGTACGTAAAGAATCAATGCATTCAAATTCACAAAAAAAAACTCTTTCTTTTCATTTATATTCTTCAAAAATTGAAACTAGGCAACCTTAAATTAATTTTATTTTTTTTGTATTTTCTTTTAATGTTTCAAAGCAAACTATGCTACTTCAAAGCAAAGCTAGATCTTACTACTAAGCTACTTAAAACAATTTTTGGGATTTTTTCTTGTAACTGTAAAAGAAAAAGAAGTTAAAAGTGTAAGTAAGACCTAAATGCAAAAGTGTAGGTAAGACTAACAGCTAAATGGCTCACACAAACAAATCAACTGATCTGAAGAAGACTTGACTTACCAAGTTTTTGCAAAAGAAAAACTTGAGACTTGGAAACAAACAACAAAAGAAAAAGGGAAAAGATTCACTCTTAAGCAGAAAGGCATACCTACAAGGCTGCTCCTAAGCATCAAAACCCTAAAAAAAATGCTAAACCAAGTAGAAAGTAAGCATGCGAACCAAAAAGGTAACTTACCAAGCACATAGACTCAAAAGGAAGCAAACTAAAGGACTTCAACTTACTTGAACTGAAACTGACAAAGCAATCAGGAAGTGTCTGGACACAAAAAACTTTTGAAAAGACCCTAAGAACTCCAACTTGGGGTCAAACCCTTAATCAAAGGACAAGACACCGTCAAAATGTATTAGTGTTTCCACAAACAACAAATGTTATAAACAAAGGTTTTTATACCTACAACAAGCAACTAGGGTATGAACATGCGGCTATGTCCGACAAGGAACAATGCACGGTCTTCAAAAAGAGTCACAAACAAGCAAGACACCTCAAAAGTACTCAAGCAAGCAAAAGATGACTTAAGGGACTTAGGAGAGGCTAACAAGACTCAACAAAGGCTTACAAACCTAAAGGATCAGTTAAGAAGGCAAAGCAAGAGGATGGAAATCAAACCAAACAAGTGGAAATCAAATCCCCACAAAAAACAGAGAGTTAAAGGAATATGCCCTACTGTGCAGTGCATAAACTAGAGCACACTAGGAGATGTGCTCTACTGTGCAGTATTTAAAGCAGCGCTCATCATCAAGTATGCGCTACTGTGTGCAGGGAAGACTAGTGCACATGTCAAAGAAGGTCTAAAACAGGCTTTGAAAATGAAAACTGAGATGATTCAAGCAAGGGAAAGCAGGTAACAATGACCTATAGGGCTTCTCAGAGGATCAAAAAGACCAAAAAGTACTGGAAGGAAAACTAACTATGTCTCCTAGAGCAGAAAAAAATTGGATCCCCAGCGGAGTCGCCATTCTGTTGTTCAGGATTTTTACCTTATAGCGAGGAGAGGGACACTACCAACTTCTGGGGTGATAGGTAAATACATTGATCATATCGCATAGGTTTCTACAAAAGGAAAGAGATCAAAATCTTAGAAGGCATACCTTATTAACGACGTTCGATCCTAGCTTTTGCTCGATCTTTCGCTCAATCCTTCACTTGATCTTCCGTTTGATGAACCTGCAATACAAAAGATACCTTCCTCAATGTATCTTGACTGATATAACAATGATGAAATTTAAATGCAATTTAGACATCAAATACAATCAAGCATTTAATCCAAACAAACATGCAATCCATTAGACATTTGATTGGGACAGGAAGGGCATTTCAACCTTTATTGTCAAAAGCGAATAACCAGTACAATTATACCTGATCATTTAGAGTGCTTGTGCAACCGAATTCTAGGCTCTTTCTCTTCACACTAACTTTGGAATTCCTCCAGCATAACAACCCTTAATGCATAGTTTCTCCTCCTGTGAGTAACCCCTCTCATGAATCCTCCTTGTATTTATGGGACAAGGTAGGCAGTTTAGATCGAGAGGTGGTTGGATTGGGAGGTTGGGGAAGTTGTAGAACCAACTTCAACTAATCCCAATTCATCAAATTAATATATTTTTGGTTACATTTTAAGATGTGCACGAGTTTTCCACAGTAGAGTAGCGCACAATATGCAACTTCAGTTCTTTACAACCAGCGTTTGCAAGATTTCTTGAGGTGTGCGCTACTATGCAAGAGGTAAAGTAGGGCATACTAGCTGGTGTGCGCCCCTTTTATGCCTGTAGAGTAGGGCATACTGGAGGTGTGCGCCCCTTTGATGCCTATAGAGTAGTGCACATGTCAAAATGAAGGTAAAAAATAGGGTTTTGTCAGTTGCAGAGGGGTAAGTCTGGTCCATCCATCACTTAGGGTAATCTTTCTCTTCAATCTAGGTTGTCCTTTTGTGTGATCAACAGCTAAAGGTTATCGCGGACGGAGAAGTGCATATTTGACCTATAACAATGTCCATTTTCCACTTGTCATAATGCAAAAGTAATCATACATAATCCATGGAAAATGAAATAACTAACTAGTTTAATGATCTTCCTTGATAATGTTGTTTTGATGAAGGAAAATAAGATGTTCATGGTCCTATGTTTGTAAAAAGGATGGATTATCCTCATATGAAAATGTATTTAAAATTGAATGTATTTGATTGATACAAACGATGATGTAATGGTTGTTCATTGTGATTTGGCAAGTATTCCCCCATAACTTGATGGAAAAGGTTCATGGTGACTTTTATCTAAGAAAGCTAGCAAGTGTCAGAGGGATATCATCGATGAAACATCGCCTCCATTTTTTATTTGGAACTTTGAATTCTTAAAAATGACATTAATTACTCAAAATGCAAATATAGTGGAACACTAAGGAGTTGTTAAATGATGTTAGGAACCCATGTCTTTACCTTGTTAGTATATTGTTGTTGGACGCATATGCTTTGTAAGTTGTCCCGTAGTATTTGTTGATCCATAGTTGTGTTATTGTTGTTGGCACATATGCTTTGTAAGTCGCTCGTAGTTTTGTTGATCCATAGTTTGTATTTGCCCATGGTTTTGACTCATAGTATTGGCGCCTAGAATTAGTATATAAGTGTGTGTTGAGGCCTATGAAGGCATGGTGAAGTTATTTGTATTGAGCTTGCTCAAAGGAGGTTGCCCCCTCGAAGTGGCCTGCGATCAATATAAAAGTGATTCTGAGTTCTGTCATTTCTGCTATCTCGTGTTTTCATTGATTAATTATTGCAGGTTCATCACATCTGGTATCAGAGCACTTTCTTGGGCTCACTGGGTGAAATTTCTGTCAAATTTTTTTTTCGCATCTGTTGCAGCTTCAGATCTGGGAATAATACCTATCTGCTTAACAGTGGGAAGTACTTGGGCATAATCCCTAAAACTCATTGTGAGGAGTACCACAAGAACCCCGAAGTAGCTAGCCCATTGAGAGGACCTGCCAGCGAAAAGGCCAACGACTCCTACCTTATTGACTAGTTCCCACTCGTGAGGTAAACCAAGAGATGTCGTTTTTGGAAAAGTGGTTATCAGTTTTATCTGAGCCATGGAGTGAGGGGTACTGCCCCAATACGCAATCCGTCAGACAGCATTGGTGGCCGAGTGAATCCCTTGAACCGATAGGAAGCCACACATACCTGGGGTCCATATCTATTTTTAGCTGAAACATCGCAGATTTCCTCTATCCAGAACTGCTGCCGATCACATCCGCACCGTTTCAGATTCATCTGTTGCAGATCCCTTCCGCGCTGTTGCAGATCCATCTGTTGCGGATCCCTTCCGCGCCATTGCCGATCCAATTCTGGAAAAAAAAATCTGAAAATTCTATTTTTCTGCCATATCTCCCTTGTTTTACCTTTGTTTCCCTTGAAACTTCTCTAACACCCTTGTAATCTCATTCTGCATCTTTCATTCCTGAGAACCCTATCCCAAATTCCACTTCCCAACACCCTAAATCTCACATTTGTCTATTTTTAGGGTTTGCCATAACTTCTTCAATTTTCACCCGATTGCCCTCAAATTTTACCACAAAGTTCCTTTCCTAATTCTACCTCTTTGTCCCTCTCTGCCTTCAATTTTCTTTCACCCCGCTTCTGAAATCCTCCTTTTCTGCTTCCTTGTCCTTTCGACAATGTCCAAACCCAGTCAAACCCAAATTACCCTTCCGATTTTGTCCCAAATCCAGATTTTCCTTTACTGCAACAGTCTCTGTTTTAGTTTTTTTACCCACTCCCCCCCCCCAAAAAAAAAAAAAACTCCTTGTTATGGTTTCTCACTTGCGCAGGAGCAAAACCTATGGAGGAAGCACTTGCCGCCATCCAAGCCAAACTCCAGGATCTTGATGAAAAATTTCTCGGCCTCCATCTTGAGCATTCAGCCATGAACAACAAACGACAGTCTAAGTCTTCATCAAACAATGGGTTCTCTTCTTCCAGTAATTTTCATGGTCCGAAGCTTGATTTTTCCCACTTCAATGGTACTGATCCTACTTGATGGATCTATTGTGCAGAACAGTATTTCAGTCTGCATAATACTTTTGATGTCAACAAAGTTCCACTTGCATCCTTTCATTTGGAACAAGAAGCTCTTCAATGGTACCGTTGGTACATCAAGGCTCATGAAAAGCCAAAATGGCCAGACTTTTGTCAGCTCCTTTTGCAATGATTTGGTCCAAGTGCTTTTGATGACTTCACAGGAGCCCTCACTAAACTTCGCCAAATTGGAACTGTGAGAGAGTATCAAACCGAATTTGAGAAAGTAGCCAACCACACTGAAGGATTGTCTGATGACTTCTACAAGAGTTGTTTTATCAGTGGTCTAAAGGATGCCATCCGCTCTGAGGTCAAAATGTTCTATCCCAACACAATGATGGAAGCCCTGGGGTTGGCTAAGTTGGCAGAAGACAAGATTGCATCCCAAAAACGCTCCAAACCCACTTTTGTTCCCTTCCAAAATATGGGTTCTCAATGAACACCCATACCACCAGCTCCATGACCAAATCCTATCAAGCATTTGTCAGAAACGAATATGCAGGCACGCAGAGAAAAGGGGCTTTGTTATAATTGTGATGAGAAATTCACTCGGGGACATAGATGTGTTCAACAAAAGCTCTATCTCTTGGATGTGGATTCTCCGCCTGCCTCTGAAATTGGTGATGAAGATCCAAATACAATGGATGCTCAAGTCGACATTCAGGAACCGCCTATTGACCCTCCGTCTTAGGATGACCAACCAGAGATATCTCTCCATGCTTTAGTTGGAATCACCACCCCCCAAATAATGTGGGTCAGGGGTTACTTCAAGAAGCTTCCTCTTACAATACTCATTGATTCTTGTAGCACTCATAATTTCATTGACCCTCAGATCGTCAAACAAGCTGATTGTTTTATCCATCCTTGCTCCAACTTTGAAGTCATGGTTGCCAATGGGGGCACCTTACCTTGTAAAGGGAAGTGTCGTAATGTGCGTATCTCTATGGGAGATTATACTTTGCGCTCTGACATGTTTTCCTTGACCTTAGGCGGATGTGATGTGGTTTTGAGTGCTCAATGGCTCCGCACACTTGGCCCCATCTTATGGGATTTTTTTGAACTTTGGATGTAGTTTTCCCCCAATGGACAAAAACACACATTGAAAGGCTTACAAGCAGGGTCTCTCAACATCATCAGTTGACATCGCATGGAAAATCTCCTCAAGAAGAATTCACATGGTTTCATCGCTCAGATCCATTCCATTCAGATGCAACCATCAGCGGTCTCCACTACTCCTTTGGATCTACAACAAATTATGGATCGATATATAGGTGTCTTTGTTGAACCAGTGGGATTGCCACCTTCAAGGCCAGAAGACCATTGTATTCATCTCTTTCCTGGCAGCGTTCCTCCCAACATCAGGCCCTATCGCTACCCATTTCACCAAAAAATGGAGATTGAAATGCTTGTGCGGGACTTACTAAAGCAAGGTATTATTCACCCAAGCACTAGTTCCTTTTCTTCTCCAGTGTTTCTTGTCCACAAAAAAGATGGGTCATGGCGCCTCTGCATTGACTTCTGAGCACTTAATCACCTCACCATCAAGGATAAGTTTCCAATTCCTGTTGTTGATGAGCTTCTTGATGAGCTTCATGGGGCTCAATTTTTCTCCAAGTTGGATCTTCGTTCTGGGTATCATCAAATTCGGGTTCATGAGGATAATATCCCTAAAACAGCATTCCGCACACATGATGGCCACTATGATTTTTTGGTCATGCCCTTTGGCCTCACTAATGCTCCTTCGACATTCCAGGCCTTAATGAATAAAATATTTCGGCCCTACTTGCGGAAATTCATTCTGGTATTCTTTGATGATATCCTCATCTATAGTAAAACATGGGCTGAACATCTCCAGCATCTAGATCTTGTCATGCAACATTTCTCTGACCATCATCTCCATGCCAAATAGTCTAAATGTGTTTTTCGACAGAAGGAAGTTGAGTATCTCGGGCACATTATCTCAACACAAGGGGTTCACGTGGATCCTGCCATGAACAATTGGCCACATCCTCAAACACTCACAATCCTTCGTGGTTTTTTGGGGTTGACTGGCTACTATCGCAAGTTTGTCAAGTATTATGGGAAGATTGCAGCTCCATTAACTACTCTATTGAAAAAGGATGCTTTTACATGGACACCTGCTACTCAGTGTACATTTGACAAACTGAAACAAGCTATGTGTACTACAACTTTTCTAGCTATGCCCGATTTTTCCAAGCCCTTCACTATTGAGAGTGATGCTTGAGAAAATGGACTTGGTGTTGTTCTCCTTCAAAATGACCACCCCATTGCGTTCACTAGCAAAGCCCTTTCAGGTAAGAATTTAGCTGCCTCTACATATGAGAAGGAAATGATCACTATTTTGCATGCAGTACAGAAGTGGCGACCATACCTAGTAGGGAATCATTTTTGCATCAAGACTGATCACCAGAGTCTGAAATATTTCTTGGAACAGCGTGTCTCCTCCCCAACCCAACAGAAATGGGTTAGCAAACTCATGGTTTATGACAATGAGATCACTTACAAGAAGGGTAAGGACAATATTGTGGTAGATGCTCTTTCTCGAACATTTGATGCCCAAGGTTCTCTTTCATCTATTTCTATGCCTATTCCAAATTGGTTGCAATTTGTTCAACAGGGCTATGTCAATGACTCTTCCTTATCTCAAATCATTCAACGCTTGACAAACAACCCTTCTGTTGTACCACATTACTCTTGGGATGGTGCTTCCCTGAGATACAAGGGTCGTCTGGTGCTTCCCCAGAGCACAGTTATTCAACAGGCTGTCTGCTATGAACTCCATGCTTCTCCATCGGTAGGGCACTCTGGGTTCCTCAAAATGTATGAATGGGCACGACGTAACTTCTTTTGGTAGTGAATGAAAATGACAATTCAACAGATGGCGGATGAATGTGATACCTGTCAGTGCAATAAGGGTGAAACAACCCTCCTTCCGGGATTGCTCGAACCCTTGCCCATACCTACACGGATTTGGACAGATATTTCTATGGATTTCATTGGAGGGCTCCCTAAATCTGGAGGGAAGACAGTGATTCTAGTTGTGGTTGATCGTCTCTCCAAATATAGTCATTTTTGTGCTCTCAGCCATCCCTATACAACCTCCTCAGTCACTCAAATTTTCCTGGACCAGATCTTTCGTCTTCGTGGCATCCCTTCTTCCATTGTCTCAGATCGTGATGCGACTTTCACCAGTCATTTTTGGACAGAACTATTTCTCCACACTGGCACCAAACTAAAGATGAGTTCAGGGTATCGCCCACAAACAGATGGTCATACTGAAATTATCAATAAATGCTTGGAAACTTATCTTCATTGCTTCACCTCTGAACAACAACATCATTGGGCAAAGTGGCTCCCTCTCACTGAATGGTGGTACAATACCTCTTACCACACTGCCTCTAAAATGACCCCATATGAAGCAGTCTATGGTCAGGCACCTCCAGTTATTCTTCCATACACCTCGAGCAGTTCACCAGTTTAGGCAGTTGACACGGTCCTTCGAAACCGCGATCAGATTCTTCGCATTTTGCGGGACTATCTGCACATGGCAAGAAATCGCATGAAGCAACAAGCTAATCAGCACCATTCTGAGCACACTTTTCAAGCAGGTTATATGGTTTTTCTTCGTCTCCATCCGTACAAGCAATCCTCGTTCAGATTTAGCAACAATTTCCACATCTAAAGCTTTGAGGACAAAACTTTTTCTAAGGGGGAGGGGATGTTAGGAACCCATGTCTTTACCTTGTTATTATATTGTTGTTGGACGCATATGCTTTGTAAGTCATCTGGTAGTATTTGTTTATCCATAGTTGTGTTATTGTTGTTGGCACATATGCTTTGTAAGTCACCCGTAGTTTTGTTGATCCATAGTTTGTATTGGCCCATGGTTTTGACTCATAGTATTGGCACCTAGAATTAGTATATAAGTGTGTGTTGAGGCCTATGAAGGCACGGTGAAGTTATTTTTATTGAGATTGCTCAAAGGAGGTTGCCCCCTCAAAGTGGCATGTGATCAATATAAAAGTGATTCTGAGTTCTGTCATTTCTGCTATCTCGTGTTTTCATTAATTAATTATTGCAGGTTCATCACAAATGACGTGGCACACTAAGTACATAGAAATATACCAAGGGTGCAGTGTGGTAGGTTTTATTTCCGCTCTTTGAATGTCTAGTTCTAGAATCAAAATCAAAAAATTTCAAAGTTAACCCCTATATGCAAAACTGCACACTCCCTTACACAGCAAAACCCTAGTTTCCAAAATGGACCTAAAAGATGAAACTTGGGAAATGGGACCGGAGGAGAGGAGCACCCCTAGCACTATCCCGATGTCCTGAATCCAATGGAGTCGAGGGTTTGTCTATCCAAGCCACGATCTTCATTCTATGGCTCATTCCATCTCGTATCCCAAAGGCCTTCAGAGACACCTGTTGGATACCTACAGGGGGCATAGAATTTTAAACCATGCAACAAAACTGGGTTCCGGGAAGTCCTGCAAGTGTGTCTAGGAAAGTTCCAGCTAGGAATTCTAGCCATAAGTCCCCGATCGATGATTCTGCAAAGTTTACCCCCATGTGCAAAAATTGCGCACTCCCTTACTAAGCAAAACCTTAGTTTCCAAAATGGACCTAAAAGATGACACCTCAGCCATGGGACTAGAGGAGAGGGGAACCCCTATAAATATCCCGATGTCCTAAATCCAACGGATTCGACAGTTTGTCGATCCGAGCCACGATCATCATTCTATGGCTCATTCCAACTTGCATCCCAAAGGCCTTCAGGGACACCAATTGGATAACTACCAGGGGCATAGAATTCCAACTGTGCAACAAAACCGGGTTCTGAGAAGTCCTTCAAGTGTGTCTAGGAAGGTTCCAGATGGGAACAATAGCCATAATTCCCCGGTCGATGAATTTGAAAATTTGACCCCCACGTGCAAAAATGGCACACTCCCTTATTGAGCAAAACCCTAGTTTCCAAAATGGACCTAAGAGATGACACCTGGTCCATGGGACTAGAGGAGAGAGTCACCACTAGCACTATCCCGATCTCTTGAATCCAATGGAGTCGATATTTTTTTTATTTGAGTCACAGTCGTTATTCTATGGCTCATTCCAACTCGCATCCAAAAGGCCTTCAGGGACACCAGTTGGATAACTACTGGGAGCATAGAATTATAACTGTGCAACAAAACTGGGTTCTAGGAATTCCTGCAAGTGTGTCTATGAAGGTTCCAACTGGGAACGCAAGCCATAAGTCCCCGGTTGATGATTTTTCAAAGTTGACCCCCATGTGAAAAATTTGCACACTCCCTTACTAAGCAAAACCCTAGTTTCCAAAATGGACCTAAAAGATGACACATGGGCCATGGGACTAGAAGAGAGGGGCACCCCTAGCACTATCCCGATGTCCTGAATCCAATGGATTTGACATTTTTTTTATCCAAGAAAATACCACCATTCTATGGCCCGTTTGAACTCACACCCCAAAGGATTTCGGGGACACCTATAGATGGCTATACAAGAGAAAATCCAACAAAATAATAATGAGCATGAGGATAGTGATAATGAGCATGGAGATGGTGACGGTGATAGTGAGCATGAAAATGGGAATTAGGATGCATATATTATGGTTTACTTATATGGGATAAAAAAACAAAGAAAACAAATCCACGACAAAACTTGTGCAATTTATCAAGTTGTACCAAGTCTATGCAATTATCAATCTATCAAGCTATCAATGTCTAGCTAGGATTTCTAGGCCCGTTTAAGCTCTAGATAAAATGTGTTCAACCTCTATGATTGAATGGGGAGGATGAACCTACTGAAATAGATGTATTGCAACTAATGACATGTCCTTTCAATGCACAATTTTCATTTCGTGACTCCAATTTCATTTAGGTCAAGTGTCTCAAGGAGAGATGGAAAATTCATACTTGGGCATAATAACCAAGCCAAGCAACAAAATTGAATGTTATAATTTTTGGAAAGTGTGTTTGGGAGAGACCAACATGAGCGCATTGTCCATAAAATATCATGCAAACTTTTTATGAATTTGATAAAATGTGCAATCGTTTGGCCTGCTACACAAAATGCTATGAATAAAGTCTCTAAATGACATCGGTGGTAATGTAGTTGAGCATTCTTGCACAAGAGTGTTATGCAATACACAAAAATATATGTATATGTGTCATAATAGTAAACATACTCAATGTGGTATCGACAACAACATCTGTTACGGATTGTGTTTGTTTTAACATACCATGGTTTGCATTTTTCAAAGGATCGGTAGCCCAAGTTAAGTTCATTATGTTCATTTCTAAATCTCTCATATAATTCTATTTGTGTCATATCAAGAAAATGTTTAATGTGTGGTTCACGATCCTTTGAACCCCTTCTCAATTTTAATACATCTTTTTGGTTGGAAGAAGGTCTAGTGCTGTCATGCCAAAAATATTGCATTAATCCCTTTACCGCATCAATGAGCTTCATATCAGAGCGTGGGAACCTATCAATGAAGGCCCAAACATCTATTTGACCGGTTTCAAGTTATTCTCTTCTAACACAGTACCTACAAAGTTCTTCACATTCAAATTAATAATTTTGGAGGTAGGTTTAAGAAAACGAAGTGCCCTAGTATTTTTGTTCGCGATTGATTGTGACAACACACGGCGAGCCTCATTGAGATCCTTTGAGCAAGATTTATTTCCAATTGTACTAAATGCATCTACTAAAATTTTAACAATATGAGAACTTGGTTATAACTTTTTATCCATCTTTATCCTTAACGTTCTTCTAACAACATCCATAGTCCTAGATTTTAACAATGATAAAAATAATTTGAACTTGTCCCGATCACATTTAGAATAAAAAAAGTTATCAAGTATTTGTCAAGTTTGATAAGCAACATCATGTTTAGACAATGTGTCTTCAAGTGAACTAATGAGAGTTTCATCAACCTGTACATGTTTCAGAGTTCTTTGGGGTGTAGCTATTAATAGAGGTAAGGGTGTTGGAACTGGAGCATGTACAACATCACTAGGATGCTCCAGTGTTTCAATAGGAGCCTCTTGTATTTCATTCTCTTGTTGGTAGTTGGATGTGGGAAATTGGACTTTCTCTTGGATGGTTTCCATAACATTTGCTTATTTCCTTGTAAATCCTTCATTCAATGTCTCCCTAACTTCGTCCCTTGTATAACCACAACCCAACAAGGCATTCAATACCATAGTATGAGGTTGACTGATGTGGGAATTGAAACATCCCCTGATGAGCACCTACGTTTTACTTCTTGACTAGTGCCATGGGGTGCTTGTTCACAAATTTTGTTGAAATTCAGGGCTCCTCTAGGGCATCATCTATCGTTGGAATTGGATGAGTTTCCATGGAATGCCTTCGATTCCACATGTCCAATATTTTCTTTTCTCTAACTTCTTCCATGGTTTCTTGAGGCTTCTCTTTTCTTGCCGATTTCCTTTTTCGATTGCGTGAATTCCCCATGACCACAATGAGCAATACTAAGAAAATATATTCTAGAGGTGTGCTCAACTATTCAAATTTTCCAAATTCTTTCTCAATTGTGAATATAGGTTCTTCAAGCTTGCTCAATTGTGAATATAGGTTCTTCAAACTTGCTCAATTGTGAATATAGATACTTCCTCAATTGTGAATATAGATACTTCCTCAATTGTGAATATAGATTCCTCAAGCTTGCTCAAATGTGAAAGTAACTTCTACCTCACTTGTTGTGAAGCACCTGCAACAATTAATTAATAAGAATATGCGAAATAGCAGAAATGACAGAACTCATAATCACTTTTATATTGATCGCAGGCCACTTCGAGGGGGCAACCTCCTTCGAGCAAGCTCAATACAAAAAACTTCACGGTGCCTTCATAGGCCTCAACACACACTTATATACTAAGTCTAGGCGCCAATACTATGAGTCAAAACCATGGGCCACTACAAATTATGGATCAACAATACTATGGGCGACTTACAAAGCATATGCGCCAACAACAATAACACAAACTATTGATCAACAAATACTACATGATGACTTACAAAGCATATGCATCCAACAACAATATACTAACAAAGTAAAGACATGGGTTCCTAACATCCCCTCCCCCTTAAAAAAAGCTTTGTCCTCAAAGCTTTAGATGTGGAAATTGTTGTTGAATTTGAAGGAGTGGTTCCCATGTAGCATCCTCTGGTTGCGTGCCGTGCCACTGAATTAAGACCTCTATGATAGAGCGAGAGCAAAGCTGACGAGTGCGTCGATTGAGGATGGCCTCCGGCTCCAAAAGGATGGATCCTTCATTGTCCAGTTTGGATAAAATAGTTTGTCCATTGATGTTGGTGCCAAGAAATTTCTTCAGACAAGAGACATGAAATACTAGATGAATGCGGGAAGAAGGAGGAAGTTCCAATTTATAAGCAACGGACCCAATCTTTTGAAGAATCCGATATGGCCCATAGAACTTTGGAGTGAGCTTATGACGCCCTTTGAGTTTCAGGGAGGATTGCTTGTACGGCTGGAGACGAATAAAAACCATATCACCTGCTTGAAAAGTGCGCTCAGAACAGTGGTAATCAGCTTGTTGCTTCATGCGATTTCTTGCCATGTGAAGATTGTCCCGCAAAATGCGAAGAATATGATCGCGGTTTCGAAGGACCGTGTCAACTTCCTGAACTGGTGAACTGTTGGGGGTGTATGGAAGAAGAACTGGAGGTGCCTGACCATAGACTGCTTCATATGGGGTCATTTTAGAGGCAGTGTGGTAAGAGGTATTGTACCACCATTCAACGAGAGGGAGCCACTTTTCCCACTGATGTTGTTCAGAGGTGAAGCAACGAAGATAAGTTTCCAAGCATTTATTGATAATTTTAGTCTAACCATCTGTTTATGGGTGATACCCTGAACTCATCTTCAGTTTAGTGCTAGTGTGATGAAATAGTTCTGTCCAAAAATTATTGGTGAAAGTCGCATCACGATCCGAGACAATGGAAGAAGGGATGCCATGAAGACGAAAGATCTAGTCCAGGAAAATTTGAGCGACTAAGGAGGCTGTATAGGGATGGATGAGAGCACAAAAATGACTATATTTGGAGAGGCGATCAACCACAATGAGAATCACTGTCTTCCCACCAAATTTAGGGAGCCCTTCAATGAAATCCATAGAAATATTTGTCCAAATCCGTGTAGGTATGGGCAAGGGTTCGAGCAATCCTGGAAGGAGTGTTGTTTCACCCTTATTGCACTGGCAGGTATCACATTCAGCCACCATCTGTTGAATTGTCCTTTTCATGCCCTACCAAAAGAAGTTACGCCGTGCCCGTTCATACGTTTTGAGGAACCCAAAGTGCCCTGTCGATGGAGAAGCATGGAGTTCATAGAAGACATCCTATTGAAGATTTGTGCTTTGGGGAAGCACCATCCCAAGAGTAATGTGGTAAAGCAGAAGGGTTGTTGGTCAAGCGTTGGATGATTTGAGATAAGGAAGAGTCATTGACATAACCCTGTTGAACAGATTGCAACCAATTTGGAACAGGCATAGAAATAGCTGAAAGAGAACCTTGGGCATCAGATGTGCGAGAAAGAGCATCTGCCACAATATTGTCTTTACCCTTCTTGTAAGTGATCTCATAGTCATAACCCATGAGTTTGCTAACCCATTTCTGTTGTGCTGGGGCAGAGACATGTTGTTCCAAGAAATATTTCAGACTCTGGTGATCAGTCTTGATGCAAAAATGATTCCCTAATAGGTATGGTCACCACTTCTGTACTGCATGCAAAATAGCCATCATTTCCTTCTCATATGTAGAGGAAGCTAAATTCTTACCTGAAAGGGCTTTGCTGGTGAACGCAATGGGGTGTTCATCTTGAAGGAGAACAGCACCAAGTCTATTGCCGCAAGCATCACTCTCAATAGTGAAGGGCTTGGAAAAATCGGGCATAGCTAGAACAGGTGTAGTACACATAGCTTGTTTCAGTTTTTCAAATGCACACTGAGCAACATGTGTCCATGTAAAAGCATCATTTTTCAATAGAGCAGTTAATGGAGCTGCAATCTTCCCATAATCCTTGACAAAGTTGCGGTAGTAGCCAATCAACCCCAAAAAACCACGAAGGCTCTTGAGTGTCTGAGGATGCGGCCAGTTGTTCATGGCATCGATTTTGGCAGGATCCACACGAACCCCTTGTGCTGAGATAATGTGCCCGAGATACTCAAATTCCTTCTGTCCAAAAACACATGTAGATTTCCTGGTGTGGAGATGAGGGTTAGAGAAAATTTGCATGACAAGATCCAAATGCTGGAGATGTTCATCCCATGTTTTACTGTAGATGAGGATATCATCAAAGAATACTAGAATGAATTTCCACAAGTAGGGCCGAAATATTTTATTCATTAAGGCATGGAATGTGGAAGGAGCATTAGTGAGGCCAAACGGCATGACCAAAAACTCATAATGGCCATCATGTGTGCAGAAAGCTGTTTTAGGAATATCATCCTCATGAACCCGAATTTGATGATACCCAGAACAAAGATCCAACTTGAAAAAAAATTGAGCCCCATGAAGCTCATCAATAATAGGAATTGGAAACTTATCCTTGATGGTGAGGTGATTAAGTGCTCGAAATTCAATGCAGAGGCACCATGACCCATCTTTTTTGCGGACAAGAAGAACTGGAGAAGAAAAGGAACTAGTGCTTGGGCGAATAATACCTTGCTTCAATAAGTCCCGAACGAGCATTTCAATCTCCGTTTTTTGGTGAAATGGGTAGCGATAGGGCCTAATGTTGGGAGGAACGCTGCTAGGAAGGAGTTGAATACGATGGTCTTCTGGCCTTGAAGGTGGCAATCCCACTGGTTCAGAAAAGATGCCTATATATCAATCCAGAATTTGTTGTAGATCCAAAGGAGTAGTGGAGACCGCTGATGGTTGCATCTGAATGGAATGGATCTGAGTGATGACACCATGTGAATTCTTCTTGAGGAATTTTTCCATGCGATGTGAACTGATGATGCTGAGAGACCCTGGTTGTAATCTTGTCAATGTGTGTTTTTGTCCATTGAGGGAAAACTGCATCCAAAGTTCAGCAAAATCCCATAAGATAGGGCCAAGTGTGCGTAGCCATTGAGCGCCCAAAACCACATCACATCCGCTTAAGGTCAAGGCAAACATGTCAGAGCGCAAGGTATAATCTCCCATAGAGATACGCACATTTCGACACTTCCCTTTGCAAGGTAAGGTGCCCCCATTGGCAACCATGACTTCAAAGTTGGAGCAAGGATGGATAAAACAATCAGCTTGTTTGGCGATCCGAGGGTCAAGGAAATTATGAGTGCTACCAGAATCAATGAGTATTGTAAGAAGAAGCTTATTGAGGTAACCCCTAACCCGCATTGTTTGGGGGGTGGTGATTCCAGCTAAAGTATGGAGAGATATCTCTGGCTAGTCATCCTAAGACGGAGGGTCAATAGGCGGTTCCAGAATGTCGACCTGAGCATCCATTGTTTCTGGATCTTCGTCACCAATTTCAGAGGCAGGCGAAGAATCCACATCCAAGAGATAGAGCTTTTGCTGCACACATCTATGTCCCCAAGTGAATTTCTCATCACAATTATAGCAAAGCCCCTTTTCTCTGTGTGCTTGCATCTCTGTTTCAGACAAACGCTTGATAGGAGTTGGTCGAGGAGCCTGCGGTATGGGTGGCCGTTGAGAACCCATATTTCGGAAGTGAACAAAAGTGGGCTTGGAGCGCTGTTGGGCTGCAATCTTGTCTTCTGCCAACTTAGCCAACCCTAGGGCTTCCATCATTGTGTTGGGATAGAACATTTTGACCTCAGAGCGGATGGCATCCTTTAGACCACTGATAAAACAACTCCGGTAAAAGTCATCAGACAATCCTTCAGTGTGGTTGGCTAGTTTCTCAAATTCGGTTTGATACTCTCTCACAGTGCCAATTTGGAAAAGTTTAGTGAGGGCTCCTGTGAAGTCATCAAAAGCACTAGGACCAAATCATTGCAAAAGGAGTTGGAAAAAGTCTGGCCATTTTGGCTCTTCATGAGCCTTGATGTACCAATGGTACCATTGAAGAGCTTCTTGTTCCAAATGAAAGGATGCAAGCGGAACTTTGTTGACATCAAAAGTATTATGCAAACTGAAATACTGTTCTGCACGATAGATCGATCTAGTTGGATCAGTACCATTGAAGCTAGGAAAATCAAGCTTCGGACCACGGAAATTGCTAGAAGAAGAGAACCCATTGTCTGATGAAGACTTGGACTGTTGTTTGTTGTTCATAGATGACTGTTCAAGATAGAGGCCGAGAAATTTTTCATCCAGATCCTGGAGTTTGGCTTGGATGGCTGCAAGTGCTTCTTCCGTGGTTTTTTCTCCTGCGCAGGTGACAACCATAACCAGGATTTTTTTTTTTTTTTTTGGATGATTGGGTAGAAAAATAAAAACAGAAACTGCTTCAGTAAAGGAAAATCTAGATTTGGAAAAATATCTGAAGGGTAATTGGGGTTTGACTAGGTTTTGGACACTGTCGAATAGATAGGGAAGCAAAAAATGAGGATTTCAGAAGTGGGGTGAAAGAATGAGAAAATTTGGCAGAGGGGGAAAAAGAAGCAGAATTCGGAAAGGAACTCTCTGGTAAAATTTGAAGGTGATTGGGTGAAATCTGAGGAAGTTATGGCAAACCCTAAAAATAGACAAATGTGGGATTTCACGCTTTGGGAAGTGGAATTGGGGATAGGGTCCTCATGAATGAAATATGCAGAATGGGATTACAGGGGTTCCCCAAAAGTTTCAAGGGAAACGGAGTGAGCGGAAACGGCTCGGAAGGGATCTGAAATAGATAGATCTGCAACGACCCAAAAGTGAGCGGAAACAGAGGGATCTGAAATGGCACCAAATGGATTGAAAACGGTTGGATCTTGAACGACTTTCAGAATGGATCTGAACAGTTGGATCTGAAATGGCGCAACAGTGATCGATAATAGTTCAGCTGAATATAGATATGGACCCCAAGTATGTGCGGCTTCCTAACAGTTCAGGGGTTTCACTCGGCCACCAATGTTGTCTGACGGATTGCGTATTGGGGAAGTACCCCTCACTCCACGGCTCAGGTAAAACTGATAACCGCTTTGCCACAAATGATAGCTCTTGGTTTACCTCACGGGTGGGAACTAGTCAATTAGGTAGGGGTCGTTGCCCTTTTCACTGACAGGTCCTCGTAATGGGCCAGCTACTTCAGGGTTCTTGTGGTACTCCTCACAATGAGTTTTAGGGCTTATGCCCAAGTACTTCCCACAGTTAAGCGGATACGGATTATTCCCAAATCCAAACCTGCAACAGATGCGAAAAAAAAATTGGCAGAAATTTCACCTAGCGAGCCCAAGAAAGTGCTCTGATACCAGATGTGAAGCACCTGCAATAATTAATTAATAAGAATATGCAAAATAGCAGAAATGACAGAACTCAGAATCACTTTTATATTGATCGCAGGCCACTTCAAGGGGGTAACCTCCTTTGAGAAAGCTCAATACAAAAAACTTCACGGTTTTTTCATAGGCCTCAACACACACTTATATACTAAGTCTATGCGCCAATACTATGGGTCAAAACCATGGGCCACTACAAACTATGAATCAACAATACTACGGGCGACTTACAAAGCATATGCGCCAACAACAATAACACAAACTATTGATCAACAAATACTACGGAATGACTTACAAATCATATGCGTCCAACAACAATATACTAACAAAGTAAAGACATGGGTTCCTAACACTTGTGAATATATAAAATTCTTCATTTGTGAATATAGATTCTTCAAGCTTGCTCAATAGTGAATGTAGATTCTGTTTGGGTACAGAGGGTACTACCAAAGGACCGAACACCAAGAGCAACTACTTCACACAAGCAGATCACAGATCAACACACCGATGTTTTGACGTGGTTTAAACCCTCTTGAGGGAAACACTCCACGGCCCCAGCCAAATAGCTTCTACGGGACAATTTATTATGCAAAGAAAGAAAGTTAAAAATGAGCTTCTCATAATCGATCAACTAAACAATGACCCTCCATGCTCTATAAATAGAGATCATGGACCAATCGGGTGTTAAGCCACAGATCAAGGTTAGGTTTGATCTAATAGAAGTTCAGCCGTCGGATCACTCTATGTCGGGAACATATCGTGACCGTTGGATTAAGTATTTACAAATGCATACTAATGCATACTAAAGAAACACACTATCCCTAACGGATATATTACACAAGTTGATCTTAACTAACTCCTAAGTGTCTAAATATCCTAACATCCCCCCTTAAGAACAACTTGGGATAGGATTGAAGGATTTACAAAAGTGACACTATTAGGAGAAGGAAGGAGGCATTAGAGCCTATCCCCCCTTAATGACAAGTTCCTGAACTCCTAACATAGATCAAAGTTTAGAAAACTTCGCTTCTGTAAGAGACTTGGTGAAGATGTCTGCAACTTGATCATCTGTAGGGCAAAAGAGCACTTCAAGAACACGATCATGAACAAGATTTCTGATGAAGTGCATATGTAGCTCAATGTGTTTGCTGCATTGATGTAGAACTGGATCTTTGGCAAGCTTGATGGCACTTTGATTGTCGCACCAAAGTGGAGTAGGCTACTACTGCTCGAATCCAAACTCTAAAAGGATCTGTCGAAGCCATAAAGCTTCCTTACTGGCATTAACTGTTGCTCGATATTCTGCCTCTGCTGAAGAAAGAGCAAGAGCTTGTTGTTTCTTACAAGCCCAAGTAATAGGTCCAGATCCCAGACTGAAAACATAACCGGCAGTAGACTTTCGATCATCAAGATCGCCGGCCCAATCTGAATCAGTGAAACCAACCAACAAAGGTTTCCCCCCTGTACTGTAATGAATCCCAAACTGAACTGTACCTCGAATATATCGAAGTATTCTTTTAGCTGCTTTCCAACGACTTTCACGAGGTGTCTTCATATAACGGGCAACACAACCAACGGCAAAGGAAAGGTCAGGACGAGAATGAGTCAAGTATAAGAGACTACCAACAACCTGACAATATAAGGTGGCATCGACTTCAGGTGAAGTACAAGTGGCATAAAGTTTGAATCCAGACTAGAAGGGAGAAGGGGCTGGTGTACAATCTTCCATGTGAAAGCGATGAAGAAGGTCACAAGCATACTTAGACTGAGAAAGAAAGATTCCTTCTTTGGTTTGCAGGACTTGGAGACCAAGAAAATAATGCAAATGTCCTAAGTCTGACATTTCAAAATTTTGTTTAAGACTGGATTTCACATGGGTTATAAGCTTAGGGTCACTACCAGTAAGAATAAGGTCATCTACATATAGAACAAGTATGATGAGATGGTTTCCTACTTTCTTGGTATAGACATTGGGGTCAGAATGACATCTAGAAAAACCAGTGTCAAGGAGAAAGTTATCCATTTTGGCATACCAAGCTCTAGGAGCTTACTTAAGGCCATATAAGGATTTCTTAAGGCGGCAGACAAGGCTAGAGTTATTCTAAACATAGCCATGAGGTTGTTCCATGTAAATTTCCTCCTGTAAATCACCATGGAAGAAGGCAGACTTGACATCCATTTGATGGAATTCCCAGTTGTGTAAGGATGCAAGGGAAAGAACAAGGCGGATGGAGTTCATTTTTGCGACGGGAGCAAAGGTTTCATTGTAGTCAATCCCTTCAACTTGGGAAAAACCTTTGGCAACTAACCTTTCCTTAAGTCTTTCAACACTTCCATCTAATGCATACTTAGTTCTGTATTAGTTTTGTAGACCCATTTACATATGACAAGTTTTCTTCCTTTTGGAAGAGGTACAAGATCCCAAGTATCGTTCGCCATTAAGGAACGATATTCTTCATCCATGGCTGCATCCCAATATAGATTCCCTCAAGCTTCTGCAAAAGTTTCTAGATCATGATTCTCGAAAACTTGAGCCAAAAGAGAAGAGGCTTGCTGAAACTGAGAACGTGTTCAACGTTGATCTCTAGGATCACCGGCAAGATCACCAGCTGCTTCACATGTTGAACAGACCCATCGAGGAAGCACTTGTGCTGGTGCAACTAGAGGAACATGAGCAAGCGGAGGTGGATTTTCATCCTCACTATCATCATCAGAAACTAGAGTTGGAAACCTGTCAAGGAAGTTGGAAGAAGAAGAAGAAGGCACAAACGCCGAATTAGGCTCGCAGGCCAAAGATGGCACAATCGCCGAGTTAGGCTCACAGGCCAAGAGATTTTCATCAAATTCAACATCTCTTCTAATGATTATATCATGAGAATGTGGTTGAAGAAGTCTATAACCTTTTACATCTTCAGAATATCCAACAAATATGCACTTTTCACTTTTAGGCTGCAATGCTTTCCATTTTTCATCCGGAATGTGAGCCCATGCTTCACTACCAAACACACGGAAGTGAATTACATCAGGTTTAGTTTTACTCCATGCTTCTTCCAGTGTTATACCTTCTAATGCTTTAGTGGGGGTGCGATTAACTATGTAATTTGCACAATTTATGGCTTCAGCCCAAAATTGAAGACTTGGTCCCTTAGATTGGATCATACAATTAGCCATTTCTTTTAAAGTGCGGTTCTTCCGCTCAACTACACCATTTTGTTGTGGTGTATATGGAACAGTGTTGTTGTTGGATGCCTTGTTCAGTGCAGAAAGTAGTGAACTTTTTGTTAACATATTCTCCTCCATTGTCAGATCTTAACTTAATAATTTGATGACCAGATTGTTTTTCAACAAGGGCCTTGTAATCCAAGAACATGTTAAATACTTTGCTCTTAAGTTTTAGGAAATAAACCCAAGTGCGTCTAGTGTAATCATCAATGAAAGTTAAGAAATATTTGAAACCAGAAAAGGAAGCAGATGGAAGAGGACCACACAAGTCACTATGCACAAGCTCCAAGGGAACCGAGGCGTGCCAAGAGGCACATTTGTCAAAACTGTCCCGATGATGTTTTCCGAGTACACAATCGGAACAAACACCATCTCTGCAAGATACTATCGGAAGACCTGTCACCATATTTTCTTTACATAGTTGTTGAAATGAGCGATAATTTAAGTGACCAAATCGCTCGTGCCAAAGTTTGCTCAAATTATCACTATGAGCAACAAAAACTGAAGGGAAAGGTGATGACCCAAAGTTGTTAAACTTGTACAACCTGGTAATATCATCAACAATTCCGGTAGCTAGGACCTGTTGAGGATCTTTAAAATCCTTGATTACAACTTGGTGAGGTGTAAAGGTCACAGTTTTACCTTCACCAAAATGAGTGATCTGATAGACTGATAACAAATTGCAGGAAATTCTTAGAACACATAGTACATCACTAAAATGACCATTATCTACTGGAACTGTTCCAGCTCCTACAACACTTAGAGATCTATCATCACCAACAAATATTTGTTTGGTGTTACATTCATGCATAGTAGAAAAGATGGCTTGATCCTTGGCCATATGATAAGATGCTCCAGAATCAATGAGCCATTCATTTGAAGTAGAAGAAGAAGATGCATTATAAGAATAACCAGAAGCACAAAGTGCATGCCCATGAGAGGCAGATTCTGAAAGCGAATCTAGGCTGATGTGGTGCTTCTTCATTGCTGCTTCCAAGGCTGCCATCTTCTTGAAACACTTAGATTCATCATGATTATCTTTCCCACAATAGTTGCAATGACGCTCAGTCTTCTTGCCTTTTGGCTTGGATCCTTTGTCATTTTTTAAAGAAGGAGCTAACTGAGAGGGTTTGGGACTCTTTTTTGACTTATTATTGCGAAAATTTTGTTTCTTGGAAGGCTTGGACTTTTCTTTCTGGTTGGACAATAAGGCTTTCCCAAATGTATCTGCATTGTTGATTATTTCAAGATGAATGAGTTTATCTTGTTCTCTAATCAAGGAATAACAAAAGGATCCAATGCTAGGCTCTTGATAGCTAGCTGCATTCAAGGATTCTTTCATGGAGTAAAATGTAGTTACAAAAATAGAATATGCAGGTCCAAGTTTGGAAAGAATATGATAAATGCATTGTTTGTCTTCCCTCTTAATCTTACATTCTGCACATAAGAGTTTAAGAGTTTTGTACTTAGATAAATAATCTTGAATGCATGAAAAGTCACTTGGATTTAAATAAATCAACTCATTTTCGAGTTGGTGACCTTGAATTTCAGTGTGTTTACCAAACACAGATTCCAACTTGTCCCAAGCAGCATCAGGTTCATCAATTCCAGATATGTGGAATCGCAAATCAATAGAGATTGACATCCGAATTAATCCACGAGCTTCATCAGATCTATTTTCCCATTTTATTTTCTTATCATCATCAGTGGGTTATGTTTCTTTCCCTAAGGTAATTCTAAAAAGTCCCCTACTTCGTAGAACATCCTCCATATGAGATTTTCATGAGAAATAGTTGGAACTGTAAGTAAAATATCACAAGGGGCGGCCATATTTGTAAATTAATGGTTGTAAAAGCAGAAACCAATAGTCTGGATGTGAAGAGCTCAAAAAAATAGGCAGTTTCAAAAAAAATGGCACTGAAAACTGACTCTGTATGATGAAGTTATGCTTGAACAAAGAAACTGTTGAAGATGTCCCCAATAGTGACGTGGCAGCTAGAGAATGTCCAGAAAAAAAAGAACCCCCCTCTTCCCAAGATGAACCTTTTGACAATCACTTTACAAGAAAGTTGCTTTAAGTGAACCACTTTTGTAAAATAAGTGATTTCACTTTTACAATGATATTACTTTTAAATAGTGCAACAATAAAAAAACTTAAGTGACTCACTTGTATTTTTATTTTTTATTATTTAAGTGAAATGCACTTTTACAATAAAGTAACTTGAAAATAGAAATTGCATGCACTTTTTCTTTTAAAAGTAAATTCCTAAGACTTGAACTCAAGACCTATTAAGGAATAAAGCAACTTTGAACCAAGTGGGCTAGATTAAAAGGTATGTAAAATATGGGAATGAGGAAGGGGACAGCCGAGAAAAACCCTTTCCCTTTCTGTTTCTGATTTGCCGAGATCGCTCAAGGTGCACGGCAAAGAGCATACGCAGACGGGAAAGCAACAATACGAACATGCCCCTTCTATATTTTATGTTATGTATTGCACATGGATGCAACATTATGTATGTACAATAGGCACGTGGATGCCCTTGTATAGTAATGTGTTTACGTTATTGCACATGGATGCAAATATTTATGTGATGATAGGCACGTGGATGCCCCTTGTTGTAAATGAAATCTTTTTGGGTTTTTATATATTTTTGATGAGATGATATGGGATAATGATGCATGATGGATGTTTTACATGGTGTGATTGATATGCCAATATAGGATGTTGTTAGCCATTTGATCCGCGACACTATTCTGAGCTCTTGGGACATGGGTGAATGTTATGGATTCAAATTGTCGGCTGAGTTGTTTTGTGTGCAGGAATTTTCTAAAGAGGCAGGGATCACGCACCCGGTAGCAATTGTTGAGCTGGGAGACAAGTAGCTGGGATTCAAGGAATACATGAAGGTGACATATGCCCAACTGAAGGGCAGCAGTCAGGAGACTGGTCACAATATCATACTCTGCATGGTTATTGGTAGCAGCGCCTATGCACATTCCGTCGAGGTGGATCAACTCATGTGAAGGGGAATATAAGACCCATGCTGCAGAGGCCAGGTTTGGAGACCAGCGGCTCGCTCCATCAGCGAAGCCAATGTAATGATGTGGAAGATGGTCCATCTGTGATCATGCAAAAATGATGAATGTAAGGTTGCGGTAAAAAAAGTGAAAAAAAAAGAAAGCAAACTGTACAATACGGACCAATGGGGTCGCGGGTTTGTTTAAGGATAAAAGCGTTTAAGATACAACCCATTACGGGGGTTGCGCAAAGGGTGACCTTCTGAGTCAGTTAAAATGTATGCCCCATTTCTGAGGCAGGTCTGCACGATGTAAGGGCCTTGCCACATGGATTCAAACTTTCCTTTACCAGTCTTGTCGTGGGCTTGGTCATAGGCGAGGACGAGGTCCCCTTCACGGAAATTTCGAGGGTGGACATGTTTGTCATAACCAACTTTGGAGCGGTTCTTGGTAGCCTCAATGGTTTGGAGGGTGGCACGACGGTCTTCGTCAGCTTGCTCCAGTGATAGCAGACGTTGCTCGAATGGGGAGGTGTCTGGGAGAAGCTCGACGGCGATGTGTAAGGCAGGTATCTGACACTCGATGGAGAGGACAGACTCTACACCGTGAACTAAATGAAACGGGGTAAAACCGGTGGTGGTCTTAGTTGATCTACGGTAAGCCCATAATGCAGGGAAAAGCATGTGATGCCAATTAGACTTATGCCGGTCAACAGTGCGTTAGAGGATGGTTTTTAAAATTTTGTTAATGGCCTCTACTTGGCCATTCCCTTGGGGGTAGTAAGCAGAGGAATATTGATGTTCGAACTTCATGAGGGTGGATAAATCACGCCAAATGGAATCTTCATAATGTGAACCATGGTCTGAGACCAGCTGTTTGGGGACCCCGAATCGTGTGATAACATGGTTAAAAAAGAAATGGGCAGCGGTGTCAGCTTTACAATTGAAGGTGGGCATGGCTTCATCCCATTTGGTGAAGTAGTCGACGATGACAATGATGTACTTATGGCCGTTGGCGGATGAGGGTTTACATTCCATGAAGTCGATGGCCCATTTACAAAAGGGACCAACGATGACGACTGGGTGTAATGGAGCGGGTGGTGTCTGAGCCTTAGGGGCAAAAAGTTGGCAATTATGGCAATGTTTGACCGCTGTGATGCAGTCGATAAAGAGTGTGGGCCAGAAGTATCCAGCGCGGATGACCTTTTGGGCGGTGGCCATTCCAGAGAAATGTCCACTGCAAGCACCGCTATGACAATCATTGAGGACTTGTTCGACTTCCTTGTGTGTAAGACAACGACGGAGAATCGTGTCAACCCCTCGCCAGTAAAGGACATCGCCCAAGAGGAGATATCGAGAGGCCTGGTGACGAATACAACAGCGTCCATCATGATTTATGTTGGGTCAAAACTTATGTGTGTGAAGGTATAACAAAATATCACCGTACCATGGGTCATCAGATGAGACGATGAACAAGTGATTGTCGGGTAACTCATCGGAGATTTGTGGGGATGGCAAAAGGAATGGGAGATCGGTGATGAGCTGGGAAAGCACGAGGGCTTTAGTGCTCTTAGGGGTTGTTAAAGTGAGGTCATATTCTTGGAGGATAATTACCCATTTAGCAACGCGACCTTGCAGGAGGCGCCAGTTCAAGAGATAGACCATGCGGTTGGAGTCGGCGACAATTGTGGTATGACTGAGTAAAATGTAATGTCACAATTTTTGGACGAAAAAGACCACAGCAAGGGATAGTATTTCCTCATACGGGTAACGTAGGGGTGGTCTAGACAAGGTATGGCTGACATAATAAATGACATGCTCCTGGTGAGCACCGTCTCCTTGAACAAGGACTCCGGACACCACATGATCGGATGCCGAGACGTAAGGGATGAATTCCTGAGAGAAATTCGGAGGGGAGATCAAAGGGGCTTGTGTGAGAGCTTTCTTAAGGGCTTCGAATGCAGCTTGTGCCTGGTCATCCCAAACAAAGGGTATGTGGGTACGAAACAGGCGTAAGAAACCATGAACGGTGGTGGCATAATCAAGAACAAAGCGTCGGAGAAAATTATATTTTCCCTGCAGACTCTAGAGCAGCCAGAGCGTGCGAGGAGCGGGAAGGTTTATGATGGCTTGGAATTTCAGGGGATCAACAACAATTCCTTTATGGGAAACAATGAAACCCAACAACTAGCCTACCGGAATGAAAAATACACACTTGAGTGGGTTCAAGCAGATTTGATATTTGCGACAACGTAGAAAGACTTGCCAGAGGTCGTTAAGGTGGTCTGATCGTTTTCGGGAACGAGCTGTAAGATCGTCAAGGTAGACTAGGAGGATATGGACCAAGTCATGAAAACAATAGGTCATGGCCCGCTGGAAGGTGGCACCAACATTTTTAAGGCCGAAAGGCATGACGCGATAGGAAAAGGTGCCCCATGGGGTGGTAAAGGCAGTCTTGTACTGATCTTCTTTGCGGATCTGAATCTGGTTGTATCTGTAAAAACCGTCCATGAAAGATAGGACTTCATGCCCCGCACACGCATCAATGAGTTGGTCAATAAATGGCGTGGGGAATTTGTCTTTGGGACAGGCTCGGTTTAAATCGCGGAAGTCAGTACATACTCTAATGGTTCCTTGTTTCTTGTTAACAGGGATGGGGTTAGAAACCCAAGTGGTATATGTGATAGGATAAATGAATCCTGCTTTGCGAAGTTTCTCAATCTCTGCTTTAACGGTGGAAGCTTTGAGGGATGAATGGGGCGCTGTTTCTGGCGAATGGGGGGTACATCTGGCCATGTGTCAATGTGGTGTTCTATAATAGTGGGGTCGAGACCAAGCATTTCGGTATAGGACCAGGAAAAGACATCACGGAACTCTTGGAAAAGTTTTTTGTACTCTCCGATCTCATACTCACTACAGGAGGCTCCTAATGTAATGATTTCAAGAGCACCGGGTGGGTCAGAGATATCGATGTGGATGACGGGTGAGATGTTGGCCATGTTACCTTCCTCAAAGGCATCAGGAGGGAATGGGATCCTTAAACCAGTCGACTTTGGTGGGGAGGAAATCTTTGGACTCAACCGCAAATTGGGTGGCTGTGGTGGAGGAGGACTCTTCTGAGAGGAAGTAGGAACGATGGTGCATGTCTTCCCAGGGGTAATCCAGGGCAGTGAGAGCCTCTAGAATCTCCTCATCATTGCGAAAACTTTGATTTGTCAAATCAGTTGACGAGGGAGTGGTAGTAGAAGAGATCATATAGATGATATTAATCTCGCCGGATGAGGGTCATACTGGGGGGTGGATATCCTCAATTGTGGGGAGCGTCGTCTCAAGGTCCAAATTATTCATCTCATAGAGAGCTGCTCTATAATCTGGGAGATCAGCACAGTGATGTGAGTAGTGGCCGTAAATACCACATATTGCACAAGGGTGGTTGGTACACAGTCATTTATCACAAGGCTTAGGGGCTGGATCGAGTTGGACAACTGGGATGTTGGGGTCGTTGTCAAGCATTTGCATGTGTTCCTGTAATGCAGGTAATTGTGGACATTGATGAGTCGGATGGCCTAACTCATCACACAACGAGCATTTGGGAGGAGCACAAAACACGGGGGGGTTTTTAACTTTTTTGGGTGGGGGTACAATAGTGTAAGGTTGTGGGCCTCTGCCCCCAGTGTTCTTGACAATGTGGGGTGGATTGGTGGTTGAGGAAGGAGTAGAGACACCGGGGGGTGGTTGACTAGTAGTGGCGATGGGTTGCACCGGTTGTAGGATGACATTTGGTGTCGGTGGGCGAACGGGAGGCGAAATATATCACACGGATAGTCCTAAGGTTAACCCGCGGAGGCCGAGAGTAGCCATAACCGGGGTGCTTACTACTCCCGAGGGAGGGAATAGGAAGGGGATTGTGTGGATGGTTGTAACACCAATATGACTAGGTACCAATGGTGGTTTGGGTAACAAGGGAGGTTGATTGTTGGGTGTTTGTGTATTGGTGGAAAGGGTACATAGGTCAGATATTTCGATCGCTGGTGACGGGGGTGGAATGGATTGGAATGTTGAGGTCATCAACGTATCTGAGTAAACTCCGGGTCCCACGGAGGAAACCAACGAGGTAGTTGCACCAAAAATAGGTTGTTCAACCATGGGGATAACATTTTCGGGTGCGGAGAGGGCATTGGGATCGTAATAGGTGAGTTGATCAACCTTGACCACGCGTCCAACATGGGGGAACATCATGGTAAGAAAAACGGATGAGGAAACTGCCCGCATGGAATACATATAGCTATGGCCAAGTAAGAGGTTATAATCAAGTTGGGTGTTGATGACCTCTATGTCAGTGAGCACTGTTTTACCAGCCAACTGGATGGGGAAATTAGCTAAGAGACCTTGGGGTTGATCCGAACGACCTTCGTAGGCTCGCAACGCGGTGGTGGACTGCTGGAGAGTAGGGGATCCCAACTTCTGCCAAACGAATGTGGACATAATGCATGTAGAGGCACCTTCATCGATAATGCACCGATGGATGACAAGATTTCGAACGGATACAGAAACTTGGAATGCTAAAGTGGAAGGCAGGCGTGGTTCGGATTGGTCCAAATCGAAGGCCATTAGTCGTGAATCATTTGGGTCAATAGCACTAATGGCGGAGAGCAAAGTCTTGCGCTGTGAAGGATAGTTTTTAAGACCTCTAACATAGACATGGCTGCGGGAGACTGGGCTACGTCATCTACAATGTTGTAATTAGACGCAGCACAAGCATTGGGGTTATTGTTGATGCGGCAAAGTGGGAAGCGAGGTGCTTTGGAGGCGTCATCTAGTGGAGCCAGAGGGATATTTAATGACTGATCAGTGGGATGAGTGTTAGTGTTTTTGTCGGTGAGAGGGGCTTCACGGGTGGATCCATATTGGTTTCGACGAGTTTGAAGGTTCACATCGGCGGATGACATCATTAACAAGTGGTGGGTACCTAAGTCTATCATGGGTTGATCAGGAGCGGCATAAGTGATTTGTTGTTGTGGTGACGTGTTTCCTTGAGGGGGAGCCAATGGCTGAGTGTTCACTATGCCTTGGGTTGGTAAGGGGTTTTGTAGCACCAAGAGTTGATTCTGAGGTGGTGGGGGGTTGGGCGGTGCCTAAGGAGCTGTGTGCCCTTGGCGGTGGGCATCATCAGTCCAAAGTTGTCGATCCCACTCCAAATGTGGGCAAGCGTGTGTGTAGTGGCCATAGACCCCGCAAATAAAACAAGGATGGTTTGTCCACAAATTAGGATTTTTGGCTTGCTTGGGCAGCCAATCAGGGTTTTGGTTGGCAGGTGCCGCGTTATTGTTGTTTGGGGGATTGGGAGATTGATCGCCTTGGTCTGAAGGGGGGTTGTTCCCACGGTACGGCCTTTGCCACGATTTTGTTGGCCTTGTTGGCGCTGGTTATTTTGGTTCTGTTGCGGATTCTGTTGGGAATACACTTACCCTTGGGCAGCAGGTGGGTTATGGGGTTGTGCAGGTGCGAGAGAAGGCTGCGGTGGATAATAAGTAGGTGGAGGCGACGCAGGTGCTGAACCTTGTGTGGGTTGCGGATATGTCTGCGGAACGGGTTATGGGTTTGCTGCAGGGGTTGCCTGTGGTGGGTAATAAGGAGGTTGGGCTTGAGAGGATACAGGAGCTGGTGCATCCTGTGGGTGGTAATGTGGCTGAGGTACGACTGGTGGGGCGTAAGCGGGGGCGGCATGGCCAAAGCACTGAGGTGGACACGAGGGTCCGTGGGAATGATGGTGATGTGCCATGGGAGCATATGAATTGGTTGCTCCAGACTGAGATGTAGCCCACAAAAGGTCGGGGCCATGGCTAGGACGTGCTATGGAAAAGGGTTGGTTATGTGAGGCTATACGGCCAATGATGTCGTCTACGGCATGGGATGCCCCCGGCACATCATGTCGGGAGGAATTTTCGCGGGGGGCGTCAAGGATGATGGAATATAGGTAACCAGACTGAGCATAAATAAGGTCAAATTGTTGGGCTTTGAGGATGGCCTCTTCTTCGAATTGGAGTCGCTCGGATGCCACATCCTTGGCAATGACAGGAAGGAGAGATTTTAGAAACCTATCTAAGAAGATACGGTCATCTAACTTGATTTTGCAGAGGCTGCGGCGTCAATGCCACTCATGAATGTGGTCAGTGATGTGGGTATCCGTGTTCTGTCTACAAGACAGTAGGATCTCAACTCCCGCATCATAGCGGACAGGTAACTGAAAGAACTGCAGGAAATTCGAGGCAAGGGAAGTAAAGGTGGCATGGGTCCCATGGGGCTGCTCTATGTACCACTTAGCTATAGAGCCAGTGAGGGTGCGCTGTAACAGACGGAGGCAGACATAGTCGTCCACTATGGAGTTGGAGGAACACCATAGATGGAAGGACATAATATGGTTCTGGGGGTCCTCACCTGCCTTGCCCTCAAACTTAGGGATGTCAGAGGGGATCTTGGTGGGCATGTGAGGCCACGCAGGTTCGTGTCTGATGGAATTGCTAGTCAGTCTAGCCAGGTCAGGAAGGTTGAGACTAGCCATGAATGGCAAACTAGTAGAAGGATGTGACATACTAGTGGTTGTGACCATGTTGGGGCCAATGCCCCCGAGTGGAGGGGCTGGGTTTGGGATGTTGCCCCCAGGTGGAGGAACGAAAGTGGTATGGGACGGTCCTGCACCACCAAGGGTAGTGTGAGTCACTGATGGAGTTGGGATGGGTATTCTAGCTACTGGAATGGGTACAGTGATCGGAATGGTAGATGTGGGCCCCATTAAGGGCATACCCAAAGCAGGTGTGGTAGCTGGTGTGGTGGTGGATGCTCCACCAATGATCCCTACAAAGAAAGGGTTGGAAGTCATGCCAGCCATGGGGCTGGTTGGTGCAGTGTAAGTGGGGTTCTCGAACTCTGTCTCAGAATCAGAGGTAAAATAAGGGGCGTCTAGATCAGGTGACGAAGTTCTATGTTGTTGATGAGTGGATTCAAGTGACAAAGCTCGAGATCTATGATGAGTGATATCAAGTGATGAATATCTACGTCTATGACGGGTGATGTCAAGTGAACCGTGCTGTGGGGGCTCACCCCGGAGGTGCCGAGAATGTCTCAGGGACTCAATGGTGACAAATGGTGTCAAGTATCTGGGGCTTGTGTTGAGTGAAAAATAGCTCAAAAACCCTAATGCAACCGAGTGTGCAGAAGGAGAGTGCAAAAAATATGGCACTCAGGCCAACAACCAACTCAAAACACTTACTGTAATAGTTGTGCTACAATAAGTGGAGTATCAACAGAAATGGTCAGAATAGCAACAAGCAGCAGGTTTCCTAGAAAATAAAAATAGTGGACTTGCTAGACCAAAAGGACGTAAGGGAGCATGCAAACACCTAGCTAAATAGTATTCTGACTCAACCAGACATATCCTCTACAAGGTGATGAAATCCAAGTCAGACAATATGGATAGTAGAGCCAAGTGGCTAAAGATATCCCCCTACCGGGAGGGACACCAGGTAGTCAATCCTAGAAGAAAGGCAACTAAGATACCCCATTTATGACACGTCCAGATAAGGTGAATCTGCAGTTTGGTTCTATCGCCGCTGTATCCCCATACGGGTGATACACTGAGAACTACGAAAGGTATCCTTCGGTTACTGAATGGAGTGCAGTATTCCACTCAGGCCTCCGGAACCAATCTGGCTACTTCAACCCTCCTAGGGGAGAGGCCCTCTGATAAACTGGTTGTGACTGTGCCAAAAAGTACTAGGGGATTTTGGTTCCCTAATGGACAACAACTATGTCTCAAGTGTAAGCAACTGAGGGGTGTTATTTGGATGCCTATCCCCCCAATCCTACCTAACTACAAGATTCTTATGTGTTCCCCAAGTGGGGTTAGAATGTTGGCTGTGTTAAGTAGTATTTTAGGGCTCACTTGAATTAGGTGACAGAGTGTGTGCGTGTGAGATGATGAACCCAAGTAAAAGTGCCACGGGGTGGGCAACTTTCCTAACTAAAAATAACAATGCTGAAATTAAACTTTGAAATGCAAAATTTTCTTTTTTCAATTAAAATGCTGAAATTTAACAAATTCTGTAAATGGAACAGAAATAATACTGCAGAAAATAGGCTGTAGGGAAGTCTGGCTGCAGATAGGACAGGTGGTTGTGCAGGTGCAAAAAATATTGCAGTAAAGTGTTGGGTTCAAACAGGGAAAAAGTGCAGAAAACAGACCGCGGGTCTGTGGCAAATCTGCGCGGTAGGACCGCGGGAAATAGGTTGACAATCGTGGGCAGATTGCGGGAATTTGGCTGAAAGACATAGGAGGACCGCGGGAAAAAGGCCTAAAGTCACAGGCGGATAGCATGAAAATGGCTGAAAGCCGCAGGCGGACTACGGGAAAAAGGTCGAAAGTTGCAAGCAGATAGTAGGAAAATGGCTGAAAGCCGTAGGCGGACTGCGGGAAAAAGGCCGAAAGTCACAGGCAAACCGCGGGAAACAGGGTGAACAGCGGCGGTCGGACCGCACGAAACAGGCTGAGAGCCATGGTCAGATCGTAGGTAACAGACTGAAAACCATTGGTATATTGTCAAAAACAGTCTGAGAGCTGCGGTCAGATTGCAGGTAACAGTCTGAAAGACACGGTCGGATTGCAACTGCGGGGATAAAAGATGCGGTTTACAGCAACCGAAAGGAAAAAACAGAAAAATATTGCAGAAAATTAAAAATGTTTAAAACTATAACCAGAAATTCAAAGGAACACCAGTGGAGTTGTCAAAACTGTAGCTAGGGTTTTCACCTTAGATTGTGCAAATGAGCACCTACTAAGGAGAAGGGCCTCCTTAGTAGTAGTTCCATAAACAATAAATAAAAGCAGTAAAATAGTATGAAATTTAACCTAGCATGAGCATTGACATAAATAATAAAACATGAAAATATGGCAAAAGATTTCTCTTTTTGTATTAAAAATTACCTCAGATGTAGAGGTTGGTGGAGCCTTTGCAGCAGTCCAAGAGGGTTGCTTCCAAGCTCCAGTGTTGTTCCTTTCTCCTTCTCCAAAAGGTTTTGGAAATGGGCCAAAGGGGCACTCAAATGTGAAAATAGCTCAAAAGGGTGAGCTAGGGTTTCAGGAGTTATTTTGGCAGAGTAAGGATAGGGATGACTGTGGATGAAAAATGGGGAGCCTCCATCACCTATTTATGGGTTTTTAGTGGTGGAGTGCTGACCCATGGTTTTGGGCACCATATGGTTTAGGTCAGCTGTATAGGCTTTTTGTTTCCTTTTTCCCTCTTTTTCCTCTTTTTTGTATTTTGTATTCCCTTTTTAGAGGGTTTTTGCTATTTTTGGAGGAATTTACATTATTTTGGGGGGGGATGGGGTTTTGGGCCTTTTGGGGGCTTTTTAATGGTTTTTTGGCCTTTTGGAGGCTTTTTAATGGGTTTTTATGGTTTTGGAGGCAAATATGGTAGGAAATATGGACAAATGAGTCATGTAATGAGGGAGATGAGGTAGTGAGCACTTTTTAAGTGTTAACATTAACGAGAACATTTGGAGTTCTTAACATAGAGGGAAGTTGTAAAAATATGCATGGTCAAGTGTCTAATGTGTAGAGTATTGGTATTGAACTATATGTTGAGAAGGTAGGAAAAAAATAATATCCAAAAGATAATATAGAAGATGTACTAATGTTGATGTTGAATGAATTCGACAAAGTTGTAAGAAAGTGTCAGAAGTACACAAGAGTGATCCAAACAAACCAAGAATCTATATGTTAAGATGGCATCCCATTATAAAAGGCATGCATATGAAGGAAGCAAAAGGAGTTTCCATCATAGTTATCAAAAGAAGTGGCTTTATTGATTCTAAAAAGTTCAAGGAATATCTCTCATTGGGAAAAAAATTAATGATCAATATGAATGCTTCAACACCCAAACCATCTTTCATAATTTGAATGTGATATGAGAAATCCATTGGTAAGTGTTAAATATCAAACAATGGTATAAGAAATTAAGGAGAGAGAACCTACCTCTCGGGAAAACGAGTATAAAACTAATAAGTGCTCCAAATAACACATGAACCAAATTGTATGCTTATAAGGAAGCATAAAAAAAGTCCAATGTAAAGAGCATCATTGCACAAACAAAGGGGAAAAATGATTATAATAATCACAATACGTTTGCTATAAAAAGAGATTTGTCAACATATAATGTTGGAAACTGTTAAGATGGTTGAGTATCATAACATTAATGAGATTTAATTGAAAGGTAAACAAAGAAAAAACCATGGATGGTATATTTGTATAAAATGCATTTAAACAATGCTAAAGGTTCTAAATTGGTTTATCAATAATGCATCGATAAGAAATATGGTGAGAAAAAAATTCTTATTGATGCATTATTGAAGTGAAAAAAAATTCGGCTTAGTAATCAAAACATAATAAAAATTTGTCGGCTTAATAATCAAATTAATTTATCAAAGTATATATAAAAAAATAAACCAGGTGGGGGGAGATGTGTAACTCCTTCCTTGCTCATCTTGGAGCTGACACATGTCTTGTTTAAAAAGGAAATAAAATATTATAAAACATAAAATGTCGGCTCAAATTAAATTTAAAATATATACAACCGCATATATATATATATATATATATATATATATATATATATATACACAAATTAAATAAATTAAAACCATAAACATTACATTACACCACGGGGGGTTCACTCAGTGAACTTGTTACATAGCACGATCATTCGCATGATATTAAAGAATATCCCTAATTTCACTAAATATTGAAAAATTCCTCCTAAAATTTTATTGTTGAACCCTGCCTCCCAATATGTCTTTCCAATTAAGAAAACCCATAGTTTCACCAGATATTGTAGTTATCCATTTTTATCAACCCATTTTTAATACCCCCTTTATATCATATTATCAAGTTGTAACAAATAGTATCCCTAACACATCTTAGTATAAGCAAACAAGATTCTAAATAAAATAATAGTATAATGTTAATAATGATCCCACAAGGATTGTAGGGGTGATTGATCAATTTGTAGCATTTGATAGTGGAAGGCCCAACTAAATAGTACTAGGGAAGGAAAAATATGTAAAAGGAAACCCAATCAAGAGATCAATATAAAAAAGAATGTAAAATCATGATAGTCTAATAGTTAGTGCAATGCTTAGAAAATATGAGAATTACAGATGTTTCACACCACAACCTACCAATCTACCAATTTTATATCATGTAAATATAAGCATAGCCATAGAGAGCTCATGTTTTCTATAAGCTTAAAAAATTAAAATCCATAAAAATGCAAAATTGAAACCATTTCGTGGATGGACTCCCATACATTCCTATCAAAACAAACATTATTGATGTTTGAACCCAAATGAACATAGAAAAATTCCTCTTACTTTCCAATAACACCATATGATATTGTGCATAGTTTGGATTTGGGTCATTCACAAGATGCAATGAATTTCCTCCACTTCCTCTACAATTATTCTTGCAATCAAGGGAATTAACAACATTTAGTTACCTTTTCTTAGGTTACATCTATTTTTCTTAATCTTTAAAAGAGAGGTAAAAATATCCATTGTTAGCTTTCAAGCATGCAATAGTTATAAAGATACACATATGGTGAAACTTATATGATACCATTTCATGGTAACAATAACACATAGGGTATGTAAATAAGGGTTTAGATTTTGATGCAGGAGCATCGGGGCCTAGGAAGATCAGTCGAAACGGATCGATGGAGGGAAGCCGACCAGCGGGAGTGTCGATGACCACTGGTGCGGAGAAGCAGGTTGACTTGTCGAGGTCAAAAAATCGAGCAGGAGCAGTCGGTATGCGACCAACTGGAGCAGTTTAACGAATGTTGTGAGAGCTCGAGAATCGACAAGAAATCGTTAATAGACGACATGTGGAGTAAGACGTCGGGTAGTCGACAAGCGGTCGAGCTACAACACGACAGGTGGACCACAAGGAATGAGGAGTAATCTGACAAGAAAGTCAAGATGTGATTGATTCCTGTAGTAGGGTCAGAAGGTCAAAAAGTCAAGGAATTGTACCCGGTATCCATTCAGGGTTGCTGAGGAAATTAATACAATTATTGCGAGTAGGCAAAGGACATGATAGGTATCATCATGGGCAGATACTGTACAGAATGGTTGGGAGCTAACAGTTGCAGGTCTGCAGGATTCAGAAGGATTGGCAGACAAGAGGATGCATTTCTCGGGGACTGCAGTAGTATCGAGAATGACAATAGCAGGGCAGAAGACCCAGAAGACTGGATCAGTTGGGGGACTTGGAATTTTGGGAGTCAAGCAAAGCTCAGAGGAAGTCTGGTAGATTGGATAGGAAAGTCACACATCTACAGAGCTGAGAGATCGAGCCATAGCTCAGCATTCCACAGTGAACCAAGAGAGGGTGAGGTCGACACACTGAGAGAGCACACCATAGTTACTTTTGCATTGTAACGGCTGAGGCCGACAGTTAGTTAGTTATTTGCTTTTACAGTTATTCTGCATTGTAATTGATTGGAGAAGTAATATAAGCCAGCTTCTGGCATGATGTTTACATCTTGTTTGTGTGAACATATGTGGTAGTGTTGTGTGTATTGTTAAGTGAGAACCTTACTGTTAAGTCACCTTGCATCAATTGGTATCAGAGCCTGAAAGAAAGTCCGATTGGGAAGACAACTATACCAACCTGACTTGCATTAGTTGGTATCAGAGCTCAAAAGAAAGTCCAGTTGGGAAGATGACTATACCAACCTGACTTGCGTCAGTTGGTATCAGAGCCCGGAAGAAGGTCCGGTTGCGATTGGACGAGTCAGAGTTTCAGCAAAGGTTGGAAATGGTTCACAGAGGCGTTAATGTCTGAGGACGAAGAGCGCGTGGCGCAGCAGCCATCACGGTGGATTCTGAGATGTTCGACGAGTGTGTCAGAACGATGCGAGCTTTGACAAATGAAGTCGTAGCGATCGAAGAAGGCCAAAGGCATGGTTGTATTCCTGATGTGTTAGACCACAACAATGAGGAAGTCGAAGAGGTGGAAGCTCGGGAAGCCACAGTAGAAGAACCAGAAGAAAAACTCATCAAGCTTCTAACGGATATGAGGGGTCGGACAAAGATAGATGTGCGTACCTACCCAGGGATCCTGGACCCAGAAGACTTGATCGATTGGTTCAAAGAGATGGACAAATACTTCGACATAGAGCAGATTGAGGACCCTAAATGGGTTAAGACTGCATGTCTGAGGTTGAAAGGTCATGCCTCGTTATGGTGGGATAGCGTACAGGCTGACAGAGTTAAGAAAGGTAAGGAGAAAATGAAGTCTTGGGATAGAATGGTTGCCAAGCTAAAGGGGAATTTCTTTCCAAATGACTATGTGATTCCTTGTTTAGGAAGTTGCAGAAATTTCAACAGAAAGAGATGACCATGAAGGAGTACACGGAGGAGTTCTACTGATTGTCGATTCAGTCAGGACAAACTGACGAAGGAGAAGAAGCTGTCACTAGGTATGTGAACGGCTTAAAATATGCCATTCAGGACGAATTGATCATGTCAAGATTCAAAGCAGTCGGTGAAGCCTACCAGTTAGCTCTGAAGGCAGAAGAGAAGCTGTCGAGGAAATCCACGGTGACCAGAGGCAGAATGACTGGTTAGGGTGCAAAAACTGTCTCCACGAAAGCCCAAAGTAGTAGGTACAGGAAGGAAGGTGTTGAAGATAACCGACACACGGAAGGGACATCGATGAAAGAGAATATGCAAGAGAACCGATGTGGTAGTCGTGAGACTCAAGGTCGAGGTGCATATGGTCAAAGTGGTCCATCCGACAGAAGAGGAGCTAACAGACCAGCCATAATCTGTTACAAGTGTCATGGAGCAGGACACAAGGAATATGAGAGCCCAAAGAATCTACATGCTGCAGAAGATTCAAACCCCAGACATTGAAAGGATGAGTAAGTCAATGAGAGGGAAGAATCGACATCCGACAGTAGCGGAGGTGAAAAGCAGAAGAACCGAAATCTGATGGTTAAACGAGCTTTGATCCAGGAAGATCGGGGTGATGCGATAGAGTCGGCACAATGTAAGGCGATCTTTCAAACAAAGGTGCGGATCGGAAAATGGCGTTGCAAAACCATAGTCGATGGTGGAAGCACGGAGAATCTTGTGTCGAAAGAAGTCATCAACAAGATCGGGTTGAAGTGTTGAGAACACCCACACCCCTACAAGATCTCGTGTTTGCAGAAAGGACACCATGTCAAGGTGACCACACAGTTCCTGATCAACTTCCGAGTTGAAGGATTAGAGGACAGCGTACTGTGTGATGTAGTTCCCATGGATGCATGCCATCTGTTGTTAGGAAGGCCATGGAAATATGATCGGAAAATGATCTATGATGGTCTAGCCAACACAGTCACAGTGTGGAAGAAGGGCATGAAGAGGACTCTTAAGCCGAGATGAGAAGAGCAAGCTAATGGTAAGCGTGGCGAGAGAAATCTTTGGAAAAGCGAGTGTTGATGAGAACCATGAAAGAATTCCTCACAGAAGAGGAGAGACAGTTAGGATGTTTTGCTATCATTCCAAAAGGACCATATGTCAAGAAGACGACCAGAGAGGAAGATGTTCCGGTCGAAATCGAGGAGTTGCTCAAAGAGATTAGTGATGTAATGGTTGATGACAAATCGACGGGATTACCGTCGACGAGGAGCGTATCCCATCAGATCGACTTGATTCCAGGGTCATCTGCCAAACAAAGCCCCATATAGGATGAGTCCGACAGAGGGACGGGAACTCAACCGACAAGTCCAAGAGTTGTTGGAAAGAGGGTTGATCAGAGAAAGTCTGATTCCATGTGCAGTACCAACAATATTGACACCAAAGAAGGGTGGAGAATGGAGGATGTGTACAGACTCCAAAGCCATCAACAGGATCATGATCAAGTATCGGTTTCCATTACTGAGAATGGATGACTTGATGGATTGCCTGAGTGCAGCGACATACTTCATAAAGATAGACCTAAAGAGTGGTTATCACCAGATTCAGGTTAGAGAAGGGGATGAATAGAAGACAGCATTCAAGACAAAGGGTTGTATGAGTGGTTAGTCATGCCGTTTAGATTAACTAATGCACCCAGCACATTCATGAGATTGATGAATGAGGTGTTGAAACCATTTTTGGGAAAGCTTTTCGTAGTCTATTTAGACGACATGCTAATTTTCAGTCGAACCATGGCGGAGCACTTGGGGCACATTTGACAAGTATTGCAGAAACTGCAGGAAGAGAAGTTAATGGTGAACCTGCAAAAGAGTTTCTTCATGAAGAAGGAATTGGTGTACTTGGGATTTATGATCTCAGGTAAAGGGTTAGTGATGGAACCAGATAAGGTGAAGGCGATACTGGATTGGCCTGAACCGATGAGTGCGACTGGAGTAAGGAGTTTCCATGGACTTGCCAGTTTCTACTGGAAGTACATTCGGGGATTCAGTCGAATATGCGCACGATTGACAAAATGTATGAGAAAGGATGAGTTCAAGTGGATGGATGAAGCCCAAAGATCTTTCGACAAGTTGAAGGAAAAGGTCACTAAGAGCCCAGTGTCAGCGCTCCCAGATTTTGACAAAGTTTTCCAGGTCGATTACGATGCGAGTGGAACCGCACTTGGAGCAGTGTTGAGGTAGGAGGGCTGACTGATTGCATTCTTTGGTGAAAAGCTGAATGGGTCGAAGCAGAAGTATTTAGTCTATGACCAGGAATTTTATGCTATCGTTCAAGCACTGAAGAAGTGGAGGCATTATTTGTTGCCCAAGGAATTCGTGTTATACACAGATCACCAAGCACTGAGGTATTTGAAGACTTAGTCGAAATTGGATTAGCGACACATGAAGTGGGTGGAGCTACTTCAAAGGTATACATTCGTGTTGCAACACAGGTCGGGCAAGTCGAATAAAGTTGCTGACGCATTGAGCAGGAGAGTTGCACTATTGAAGACAACGACAGTTCAGGAAATAGGGATAGATTCAATAAAGACGGAGTCTGAGAACAATGAGGATTTTGCGAAAGCATGGAAGGCTTATCGAGAAGCTTGGAGTATCTACATGACTCCATATTTGAGTTATTTCATTCAAGAAGGCTATATGTTCCGGGGAGGTCAGTTGTGTATTCCCACAGGATCAATGAGAGAGAACCTAATCCAAGAATTCCATAATGGCGGGTTAGCAGGACATTTTGGCATCGACAAGACCAAAGCATTAGTTGATGAGAAGTATTCCTGGCCAGGGATGTCAACAGATGTCGAAAAGTGGATTCGACAATGTCAAGTTTTCCAGTTGGAAAAGGGGAGGAGTCAGAACACAGGGTTGTACACACCATTGCCGGTACCAGATAACCCTTGGGAGCATCTTAGCATGAATTTTGTGTTAGGACTATCGAAGTCAACAGGGAAGCGACTCAATATTTGTTGTAGTCGACAGGTTTTTGAAGATGGCGCATTTCATTCCATGTAAAAAGACGAGTAACGCCACAGGAATTGCGGTACTATTCTTCAAGGAGATAGTCTAATTGCATGGGTTTCCAAAGAGTATCACGTCAGACTGGGATACCAAGTTTATGGGGCATTTCTGGAGAACCCTATGCAAGAAGCTAGACACAAAGTTGCAATTTAGCTTGGCGTACCATCTGTAGACAGACGGACAGACCGAGGTGGTGAACAGAAGTTTGGGAAACCTTCTGAGATGTCTAGCAGCCGATAAACCCAAGCAGTGGGAAAATGTGTTGGCACAAGTAGAGTTTGCATACAACAATTATGTAAATTAGTCGACAGGATTGAGCCCATTCGAGATTGTTCAGGGAAGGATCCCACATGGAGTGGTGGATTTGGTCGAATTTTCGACAGAAACTAGGAAGAGTGCAAATGCAGAATCGTTCGCAGAACATATGCATGAAGTTCATGAAAATGTGTGGAAGCGCATAGAGAAGAGTAACTTGGCATACAAGTTGAGATCCATCAGGAAGAAGAGGCTACAGTCATTCCAAGAGGGGGACTTAGTCTATGCGTATCTGCGAAAGGAGAGATTTTCGACAAGTACATATAACAAGTTTAAGCTAAAGAAGATTGGACCATGTAGAATTCTGAAGAAAATTTTAGACAACGCTGATGTGTTGGAGCTGCTGAATGACTTGAGCATTTTACCAACGTTCAATGTCTTAAAACTGTACAAATTTGAAGAAGTGTCGAGCAACGGAAGCAAGGAAGTGATAAGCATCGACTGGACATACCAAATTCCATATCAACAGAAAGAAGAGATCACATAAGTAATCGAAGAACACGAGGTTGGGAGGACGTGTAGCACACGAAAGAAAGAATACTTAGTGTGATGGGAGAATGATGAGTTGTAGGAGGCGACATGGATTTTCGAAGAAGATTTCAAGAGACTGATGGAGCAAACAAGTTCTTTTTCACCTGGGGAGACTGATGTAGGAGCATTGGGGCCTAGGCAGATCAGTCGAAACTGATCGACGAAGGGAAGCTGACCAGCGAGAGTGCTAATGACCACTGGTGCGAAGAAGCAGGTTGACTTGTCGAAGTCAACAAGTCGAGCAGGAGCAGTCGGTATGCGACCGACTGGAGCAGTACAACGAATGTTGTGAGAGGTCGACAATCGAAAGGAAATGGTTGATAGATGACATGTGGAGTAAGATGTCAGGTAGTTGACAAGCGGTCAAGCTACAACACGATAGGAAAACCGCAGGGAATGAGGAGTAAGCCAACAAGAAATTTGAGATGTGACTGATTCTTGTAGCAGGGTCAGAAGGACAGAAAGTCAAGGAATTGTACCCGGTAGTCATTCTGCGTTGCTGAGGAAGTTAATACAGTTATTGCGAGTAGGTGAAGGACATGATAGGTATCGTCATGGGAAGAGACTATATAGCACGGTTGGGAGCTGACAGTTGCAAGTATGCAGGATTCAGAAGGATCGGCAGATAGGAGGATGCGTTTCTCAGGGACTGCAGTAGTCTTGGGAACGACGATAGCAGGGTAGAAGACCCGGAAGACTGGATCAGTTGGGGGACTTGGCATTGTAGTGTTGATGCAGGGTATTATTTTTTATCCAAAGAAATTCAGAAGGAAATAAATGAAGTCCACTGCAATCTTCACGGAGTTCCCTTCCTCGGATAGTTCTCAGAAAGGATAGGGAGCCTCCAAGAGGATTGGCATTTTTACTGATTACACAAATGTAATCCTTCATGAATTTAAATCCAACATATCTTGCTATGGTAAATCCCATTCTTAGTTTACGCGTGGAGAATATGTATGTTACCACGATCCTAACTAGATTAAAAATTAAATTTTTTGAAGCTTGGAGAGCCATATGAATAGTAGGAATAGACAAAATATATGCCCATAATAGACACATGAAAATATGGAACAAATAATTCCCACCTTTATTAGGGTCTTTCATATTCATTAAAAAATACAATTTCACAAGAACTTTTGCATACATGCTTCTATTAAAATCACATTCACAAGAACTCTTTTATTAAGTTTTGTTCTTAAAAGAGAGGCTTTTGCAAACATTTAGAACTATATATTCATATGCAAACATCAAGACTACTATACATTTTTACAGGACATAAGAACTTTATTATTAATATTACTATATCGAAAAATATTTGAATGCATGAAATTAAAGGAATTGAAATATTTTTGTATACGTTTGACACAAAAACAATTTTGGTTTCAGGGTTATGAGATGTTTGATTTCGTTTAATCAAAATAAACACAATTAATTTGCGGCAAGCATTGCATTGATTTCAGTGCAACTCTACAAGAGATATCGCTTCCCATGCCTCTGACTATACTTATAAAATTATGTCATGCGACCTTCTCACTCTGCGCACCAATACTCATTGCATTTATTTATGCAAACTTATCTCAGTCATCAATCTATGTTGCATTGATTTATATGTAACTCTATAAGAGATGGCCTCTTCTCAACAGTCCTATGGCCCTCTTACGACACTCGCCATTACTTGCTACATTGATTTTAACAAATGCATATGCCATCAATCTCAGTTGCATTGATTTCAGTATAACTTTGCAAGAGATGGTCTCTCCTCTATAGTCCTACATCCCTCTCACTCCACCCACCAATACTCACCGCATTGATTTCAACAAACGTATATGAATCATCAATTTATATTGCATTGATTTCAGTGTAAGTTGGTAAGAGATGGCCTCTCCACTACAATCCTATGGCCCTTGCACTCCACCAAGTAATACCTGATGAATTAATATCAATGAACTTTTCTTAGTCACACAGATTTGCTGCATTGAAATATGTGGAACTCTATAAGAGATAGATAATTTGTAAGAACTTACATAAGTTGGTTGATGGAGTTAATTGAATATCCTCTTACAATAAAACATTCTTAATATGCATTAACTTAGTGATATTTTGTATATTCTTACGATACATCATTCATAATAGCATTAATTTAAGCATCATGTTCTTAATTACCTTCACATGGTGCATGGATTTTACTGCTTCTTACTCCCCCATGTTCCCCCACATCCACAACTGGAACCAGCATAGATCCATCTTAAAAGTGGCTCTACCAAGCACCAAGAGGGATCAAATCTCTCGAGGTGCAAACCCTTCCTCTGTATTTGTACTCTAAAAAGGGTTTGCACCTTGAGATATTTGATCCCTCTCGGCGCTTGGTAGAGCCACTTTTAAGATGGATCTATGCTGGTGAATTATTAGAGATAGTAAGGAAGATTGTTAAGAATATGTAAATGATGAACCTTTTCTCCTTGAATACGATTGTTGGACCGATAATATGTTATTTCCTCTGCATCTAATTGGATCTTGGTGTTGTAAAGCATGTGTACCACTAAATGAATTATGTTAAGACTTCATGTTAATATGTGCATAACCCTAACTAATATCTTGTTCCACTAAGTCTTGTGAGAATATTGAGTGAGACTTTATCCATTTTTTAGTACTGAAAATGCCATTTCTCATAAGAATATTGTTAGTCTTAGATTTATAATTTTAAGTTCGAATTTATGTCAACAATATATCTAAACTAGATTCAAAAAATAAAGGGGAAATTAAAAATGCATAAATAGAAATAAAAGAAAAGAGAACTAAATCAAGTTTTGTATTTTATGTCAAGTTACAATAGTTTATTAGAACATTTAGAGGAAAAATTACAAGAAATAATTGAGTCAATAAACGATCCTTTTATTATTAGGATGGCCATTATAATCATCTTGAACAAAGCAATTTCCTCAAGTTCCTGCAAGATTTTGGATTAAGAATAACTCTAGAAGTTCTAGATGTAATTGTAAATTATATAAAAACAATTAAATGACAGATAAATGAAAAAAATGCAAATGACTTGGGTTATAAGTTCTAGAGATAGTTGCAAATCATAAAAAACAACTAAATGCTAGAAAAATGGTAAAACAGAAAATGACTTGGCTTAGACCACCCAAGACTATGTGTAAACTTCTTAAAAAACAAATAAACCACCTCAATAAGAAGGCCAGATCATGCTCCCACTTTGTCTTTTCCGTGCCACTATTCAATAAATCCCTATTATCAAAGAAATCATTTAGTCCACAAAAAAATGAGTATGAGCCATTGAATTAAAATAGGATGAAGTTATCACAATGCTATAGCATACCTCTCTCATTATAATTGCCCTTCTGTTGGTTATTTCCTACCACTTCTATATTGTTTTCTTGATAGATTTAGTAGTTAAGGAAATTTCAAATTAGGCTGGTAGCAAACAAATTGGGCGGGACACTTTGCCCTAACTGATAGTTCGATCAAAGTTCCCACTTTTACATAATTCTAATCAATTAAATTTGTTATGAAAATGTAATGTTGGGTTCTTAAGATGTTTGTCTCCTCGTCCACCTGTATAATTGTCTACGCCATATTACTCTGTTTTTATCTCTTTTTCATTCTTCCTTTGTTTGCCTAATCCAACTAAGCAACTATCTGTGAGCATCGATAGTCAATGACTTCATCAATTACTGTAACATAATAATTTGACAGGATAAGGCTTCGGTATATGAGGTTGGGATACACAGTTTGCATTGTTCATATTTAAGTTGTGTATCACCAAGCATTCGAAATTCACGGGCATCCATTGACTGTACCCATGAATAGATTGGTTTCCAATATGGTTGCATGAAGCAACCCCATAATTTTGATTACTTATTGCTGTACGGTTTTTGTCCTCTCCCCACATCCTCCACATTCTTTGTTTTGGCATATAGACTAAATCCCACATGCACCATGGATTTTTCTTCATACGCATTTTTAATTTCGGTGGTTTCCATAATTTTTTGAAGTATTGTGCATGATATGGTTGGCTTGTAATCCGATATTAAAGTAAAAGAGGGTGTTCTGAGTGAAATAATAATGAAAACAAAATTACATCATGAATTAATATTAATGATTTGGAGTAAAGTAATAATTACCAGTATGAAATAATGTCAAAGTTAAATATTTTTTCTTGAAAAATGGTATATAAATTTTTTTAAACCATGGGAGCTTAGCAACCTCCCAAGAGTATATGCAACAATAACGTCACTATGACAAGTCAATATGTGTAGTCCTACGATTCCACTAGAATTAAACCTATAACTTCCTTGTAGATGACACATGTATATAACCTTTTTTTAAACCATGGGAACTTAGCAACCTCCCAAGAGTATATGCAACAACAACTTCACTATGACGGGTCAATATGTGTAGCCCTACCGCCCCACCAAAATTAAGCCTATAACCTCCTCCAAGATTACACATGTTCTTAACTATTGATCCAACTTAAAAGAAAAACATTAAAAAGGAAAAATGATATAAACTTTAAAAAGAAAGAGATGAAATCATCATTAAAAAGAAAAAAATGGTATAACCTTTGAAAAAGGAGGACGGAATAATCGATATTGGGTAGATAACTTTAAAAAGGAGTCATTAAAGAGGAAAAAGGCATAACCTTTAAAAAGAGAGGCATGAAATATTCCATTTAAAAAAATGAAGCAATAATTTTTATATTTATAATTTTAAGTTGATGAAGCAATAAATTTTATATTTATAATGTTAAGTAAAAATGGAGGCATGAAACAATCCATTTTAAACAAGAGCTGCGTGCAGCTTAGTCCCTGCCTTATAATATAAAAGCAATAATAATATAATCAATATATAAATCAATATTACTTATAAATTGCTATTTATTTAAAAAAAAATTAAGAAAAATATTTTAGTCCCTGCTCTATAATATAAAAGCAATAATAATATAATCAATGCACAAATCAATATTACTTATCAATAAATTGTTATTTATTTTAAAAAAATTTAAAAAAAATATTATTAAATTTTTTTTTTTACAAAACATATTTTTATATTTTTTTTTAAATACAAAATAACTACGTAAAAAATTACAATATATTTACTCCATTTTGCTTCAATTGACTCCAATAAAACAACATCCATTCTACATTTAGAATATTTGAAACTTAATTTGCTTCCAAAATTGTTGAATGAGTTGTGAATACAATCGTATTCATCTAGAAGGAAAGTAGCAGCCTGTGATTTTACACAATATCCTCTTTCAGTTCACACTAGTAATTAGTTGATATGGAACACAAAATTGACACTTCTCAAAGGAAAAATCTCTGCTATTTATGTTTACAATTTTTTGAAGTAGATTGTTGTTTACGGATATCCTCCTTTAGTTCACATTGGTAATTAGTTGATATGGAACACAGAATTGACACTTGTCAAAGGAAAAATATCTGCTATTTATGTTTACAAATTTTTGAAGTAGATTTTTGTCCTGTAGGTTCTTTGATACCCTGGATTTCAATAATCTAAGTAAATCTAGTAGGCTGTGGTGGATATGCAAAAATGAAATATGGAATGCAAAAATGAAATCATTTCCAAATTTGATGTGATGTTGTTTTGCATCTTTTGAGTACTTTGGAGATTTGGTTGCTTCATATTGTGAATGGTTATATAAATATATATATATATACCCTACGGCCTATCCGCAACTGAATATCACAGTTATACATCTCTCTTCCCTTCTGAAATTCTCTTGCTTAGTGCAGGCCTCAAATACTTGGGTTTTCATTTAAAACCAAATGGCTATAAGAAGAGTGACTAGAATTGGCTCATCGCAAAACTAGAAAACAGGCTTATGATTTGGAGTCATAGATGGCTCTCCAAAGCCGATCATCTGACCCTTGTCAAATCTGTTCTTGAAGCAATCACTGTTTACTGGATGTCATTGGCTTGGATCCCAAAGGGAATAAAGGAAAAGGCCAGGAAGCTGTGCTTTCGCTTCCTCTGGTCTGGACATTCGGAAAATACAACTACTCATTGGATCAAGTGGGAATGCATTTCTTTGCCTAAATCCATGGGGGGATGGGGCCTCAAACACATCCATAAATTTGCCACTTCACTAGATGCAAAGGACGGATGGCGTCTCATAAATACTACAAATTTGTGGACTGAGGTTGTTTCATAGAAATATATTGCCCCATCCACAATCCTACATTGGATCCAAAATCCAACAAAACCCAGGACTTGGATTTCTGTCATCTGGAAAGCGGTACTAGAATCTCTCCCTCTCATCACTCAAGGACTCGCTTGGAAAGTGGGTACAGGAACTCAAATCCGTATCGTCTCGGATCCATGGATTGGATGTCAAAATAGTCATTTCTTGCCAGCACCACTTATCAATTTTCTTCATCATAATGGGTTTTTCCATCTATCCCAAATTGTTGATCTCGTGTCAACTAGCATCTGGAATCAAGGATGGATTTATGTGGCAGATCTTCATATCCCGACAGACTTCCACTACCATTGGGAACTTTACCTCTCGGCATTACGACTCTCACATGCTCGTATCTCAAAAAATGATGATGAACTTTTGTGGATGTCAGCCACAACTAGAAAATATGCCCCAAAATTGGGTTTCAAATTCTTAATGGAACAAAATCATCCTCAGGCCGAACCGAAATGGTGGTGGAAATATGTTTGGAAATCACATTTCCCTTCAAAATCCAAATTATTCATGTGGTGTACACCTGCAAATCGTATTCCCACCTGTGATCGCATCAAGAACAAATGTATTGAGGACCCGAGCTGGTGCATTCAATGGAAACAAGTCGACGAAACAATTATACATCTCTTTATGGACTGCATTTTCTGTGTAAACATTTGGTTAGCTCTGAAAACCATTCATCCGGCTGCCAAATTGTGGAGGTTTCATACAATTGAAGAGGCTTGGAAAAATTTGTATGACTCTACAAACACTATTTTCATTCGGGCCCTACCTTTGATCATCATTTGGGGCATTTGGCTCGCCCGAAACCAATCAATTTTCAATGGAAAAAACCCCGTCCCGTCCATACTGATCATCCATTCACTCTCCATCCTATCACACTATCCCTAGGTCATCTCCACTCCCCTAAAACGTTTTCCTACTACTGAGTCCATCATCCAAAATATCCCCTGGGCATTCTTCGATGGCGCATCTCAACACAGCATCTACGGGGGGGGAGCCATCCTTCACCTCTCAGCCATTCATTCTTTTAAGATCCACATGGGCCTAGGCAGAGGCACAAACAATTACACTGAGCTCCATGCACTTAAACTACTGCTTCTTTTTGCATTGGAAAAATAGTGCACCCGTCTCAAAGTCTTTGGAGATTCCATGATCATCATCAATTGGATAAATAAACTCCACCGATGTCACCATTTGGTCCTTAACAAGTTATTCTTGATGACACATTAAGAACTGCCGCAATTTTTTTATTTTTTCACTTGCAAACATGTTTACAGGGAAATAAATGTGGATGCAGATCTCCTATCAAAGCAGTGTTTGACCCTTCCTCATGGTGAGTGGCGGATTGCAGAATATCACAACGACACTTTTCAAGAATATTACCATAGACCTTTCTTCGAAGGGCCAAATCTACAAAATCCACCACAATTTTGATCGGCACATACACTACTGTTATATATATTTTTGGACTCATCTTCTTTATAGCAATGTTACTATTTGACTTTATGGATACTGCATGATCGACATATGTCACCGCATATTTTTATAGATATTTTTTGATACTTGAAGCTGAAAAGATTTATACCTGAAAAAGCTCATAGAAGCTTTTATACAATATGTAATTTGATTTTCAATAAATGAAATTACGGTTTTTTCCAAGGAAAAAAAAAAATATATATATATATATATATATGAAGAAACAAAATGAAACCAAATTTCAATATTTACTATCTTTGCACGTGATAACAACGTACTATTTGAGGGCCAAGGCTAGGGATGAAATTTAGGACAGAAATCGCCAATTAAATATAAAAAAAATGGAATTTCAAATTTTCAAAAAATGCAATTTCAAAATTTCAACATTATTGAGATGAATCGAAACACAACAATATAAATGCCCATTATTAAACGCCCTCTTTGATTGAATAAATTGTTCAGTCGGACAAAATAAAATGCAAGTTTTTGTTTTTACCAACGAACATAACTATAGTGTGAAATTTAAGCATGTACACGGTATATATCTTAATTACATATACTTTATGTAGAAATATAATAAGAATATAATGATATTGAAAATGGTTGACAGTTTCAATTATTTTTCCCAATGTGTTGTATCCATGTTGATTATGAATCCAAGAGTGAGTATTCTCCAATCGAGTCATATAAATTGCACACACTCGCTCCCACAGAGTCCACAACAAGTACCTTCGTGTGTAGATTTTATGTCATAGAATATCAAAGCAGAATAGATATGGCCACATCTTTGCTTAAGTGCATGGCTCTCATATTTCGAGGAGGCGAGTGTGGCAATACATCAGTAGAGGTTCTAGCTCTTAAAATGGCATCTTGTGCAGAGGAAAACCAGGATGCTCACAGTTGTCTTGGATTTGAAATTGTCTAGAAACGTTTCATCTAAATTCATAAATATAAATGTAAATGCCGACAACCCAATGTCAGATTTTATGTAACTTCATGGTGAATAAATATACCTGAATATGTATAGGTATAAGAAATATTTGTTACAGATATTATACAAGCACATTCAACCAGGACTCTAGATATGGAAATACTGAGCACTAGTCTATTGACTGGATACACGGTTCCGAATTGCATTCAGTTTATTGAGAGGATACACGGTTCATAATTGTCGTGCAGGAGAATTTTCCTTATGGCTCTTACAAAAAAAACATAGACAGGTCTAACTTCATCTAGAGTATCAAATTGTTTAGAGTGGAATGACAAATTACTCCCCCCACTTTCCATCTCTTCATATAAACAAACATGAGCCTCTGCTGCCCTCCTTACGTCCACAATTGCAAACAGATTCTTCTCTTACATCTCTCTGTCACCTACAACAAAATCCCCATAGCCATCGATTCTTATTGTAATGTTGAAAGAAAAAAAATGAAAGGGTACCTGATTTTGTTGTGACGGGTTTGTATATAATATACCTTTAAGATAAGCAACAGGCGATGAAGCGCAAGAGGTAGAAAAAGCAGGTCCCGTTAGATGGGCAATGCAAAGAGTCACCAAATTCACGCCCCTTCTTTCGTCTGTAACTTTCCAGGAAGCTTTCTCGGGAATGGTCTTTGACAGGGCAAGCCATATCTTTCATTAAATTCATAATATCTCATGAAACCAATTCATAAAGATATATTGTTTTGACTGTATAAAAAATATAGAAAGACATAATTTTCATGACAAATTTTCCATGCAAAGATGGTGATCGCTCCAACATTTCTCATCTACAAGAAAGTTAGAATCCACACTAAATCCATGGTGTTTCCAAATACAAGTAGCTAATGAAGATGTGAACACACACCTTCTCATAGAGGAGGTCATGGAGCATGCTTCCACTGTTTGTTTTGCCCCTCTTACTTCTAAATTCACCATACTAAAATAGAATTTAAATATCAAAGCATAAAGAAGTTAATTCTTTCAATTTGTTATTTACAAATTGAAATGTAAATTACTTGCCCAGAGGATACTGTTGGTTGATCTACACAGACGAGTGCGTTGTCCAAATCTATAAAATCAACCAGGTCTGGAACTTGAACTCTAGCTCGAGGTGGAGTTGTTGTTGTAGGCGTTGCTTTTGTTAGGAGCCTTCTTCTGCTTTTGTTAGGAGCCTTCTTTCTGGTAGTATGCCTTTGTTTTTTTTCATACTACTGAAAAATGTAAAACAAATACAGTATCAAGGACACGTGTAAACTCATTTTCAAAATTGCGCAATGGATTGCAGTGCTTTGGACAGGTGTAAACTCTTGCCTAAAATTCAACAATAGAGGACAACACCACTGAAGTCCAAATGACTTGCACGACAAATAATATCAAATTGTTGGTAGGTAATGTTTCACTAAGGTAGAAGTTTTTTTTTTCACTAATCATCGACAATGATAAAATTAGTCAAATCAGACTATATTCTCCAATAAAAGGATAACGCATATGAAAACAATTTATATAAAAAAAAACTAATAAATATTTATTTTGTATAGACTTTATCCATCACATATGAAAACAATTTATATAAAAAAAACTAATAAATCTTTATTTTGTATAGACTTTATCCGTTTACATAGTTGTTTTATGTAATCTTACAAATTGATACAATAGGGAGGAAGATACAGTCTCTGCCTATGGCAGGGACTAAAAATGTTAATTGAACTTGACAATGGTTGTTCAAATATACCCAAAGTTAATTTCATTCCAAAAAGGTTAAAATCATTTGAAAAACAATAGGGTTTTCTCAAAAGAAGTGAAGTACAATGGTGTCATGGGATTCTTAAGGCTACTTTCATTGTTACAACTAATTTGTTAAAATTTGATATTTATTTTGATGTTCAAGTAAATTAATAAATTAATAGTACGTCACTTTTATTTTTTTGGTCTTAGAGTAAGACCTTGAACGATTTACGAAGTTATCACATACACATTTATAATATAAATGCAAATAAAATGTAAAACAATATATACTAAAAAAAAACTATTATAAAAAATTTGATAAAAGGAAAACTATTATTAAAATATAAAATTGTATAAATTAAAATAGAATTGATAGTTCAAAAAAATAGGCTTCATAAACATTACTTTTTATAAACACTACTTCTTGGTGTTGTAATGCCCAACTTAATCTCAATAAAGTGTCTAAACTTATAGATGATTATGATTGGATTGTCTTTACAATTCCAATTCTTGATTAATCTACTTTATTGCACATTTAATTTAGAAATTCGAATGTCTAAGAATTTTATGAATTGGTTTTATATTTATTTAAGATATTAAATTTGAAAATAGTTTTTTTTTTTAATTTATAGTAAATACTAAAAATTAATAATTTATTTTAAATTTATTGTAAAAATTAATAAGAAAAAAATTCATGAAATCTATTAAGTAGATTTTTAACATATAAAAATTAGGGATTTACGTAATTTTACTCACACTGAGATGAATTGATAATTTTAGTGATTTTGTCCTACAATCGTAAAAAAAAAGCATTAATGAATCGGATTTCAAATTCCAACCCTATTTGTTATCCATAAAGATGCCCCATTTTGATCTGAAACTTTTTGGATGGCTTCTCTATGGGGTAGGTGACTCATGAGGAGTGAGGACCCTCCCCTAGGCTGGGCAGACAAAGACTCCATTTTTGTATTTGAAACAGTGCTTACAACATACTCATGAGGAGTCAGGACCCTCCCCCTAGGCTAGGCAGACAAAGACTCCGTCTTTGTATTTGAAACAATGCTTACAACATTCAAAAAGCACAAGAGACTGTCAAGAAGCAACTTAAAAGTAATATGTTTTTTAGGTTTTAATATCAGTGTGTTTTGGAAGTGTTTCTAGATATAAATAATTTTTTAGAATTTGCAAAATAATATTTTTTATCTTTGAAATTTAGAAAATAAAAGAAAAACAAGTACGACCCATGTTGATGTAATTGAATAATAGTTAAAAAAAACCGTCATTCAAGAGTATTTGTCAAAGTTTAGCCACCAATGTTTAGAAAAGGAAAAAGGAAGTAAAGCATAGGATATAAAGATGCTAAGAGGCAGCAACTAAGAGAGGATGTACATTTTAAACCCTTTAGAAATCAAACTCTGTATATTTCTTAGTAAACAAACTCTGTAAATCATTCTTCTTTCCAATAATATAGTCCTGGAGTGCCTTTTACCAGGAAATGGTTTTCTACAATGTTAGTGTTGTGCTTAATTTACGTTGTGTATTCATTTATTTTGTCGTTATGTTTTTACTGTTTATGCACTGTGGTTTTTCATTTTGTAGCAGAGTTGTTTGCTCAGTGTGTTCACATAGTATATTAATTTTCAAATTAAAATGGACATTGTTTTTATTGTAAATCCAGGATCTTGTATATTCAGTGATTATATAGTATATTGATTTTCAAATTAAAATGGACATTGCCTTTATTGTAAATGCGGGATCTTGTATATCCAGTGATTATTCTAAATGCAATGTTTTTTCTATTTTCTATTTATTTGTTTTGTTTTGAAACTATCATTTCCAAGGAACTTGTCATTTTCTTAAACTTATCTGAAAAAACTTATCTCTATGTGAACACCCTATCAAGAATTGTGGGTGTAACAACTTTTACTGGCACGGATAATGTCTCAACATTTTTCCAAGAAAACACACCATTCTGCCTACAGTTCTTCTATTTAGTATATATGGAAATACCATTCAGTTTGGGCAATCTCTAGAATTCTAGAATCTGTTAAAATCATTCGAGTAAAATTTATCTCTCACTGATTAAAATAGATCTTATTTTCCCATCGATCTTCCCAAGCATAAATCCTTAATGGTAAAGAGCAAGTCCTTATAGACAAGTATATTTAAAAAAAAAAAAAAATTATAGCAGGCGTTGTTCTACCCAGAATGAAGGGCCACTCTATAGGCATCCTCAGCCATCACCCAATGAAGTTAGACCACACTCACATGCCTTAAAGACAAGTATATAGGATGATGTACAAGAGTAATATCAATAATGTTGGTTTTCTTCATATGCGCATACGGATCGATTTCTTGGAAAATCTCATTTGGGAAATATTGCAGGGATAGGTGATAAGAAAAATGGTTTGGGAAAGTGAACCACAGAGAAAGTATAGTCATCTATTGCTGGATCTGTATCTCCTAGGAAACCTTGATGTTTTGATCACCCAAATGCAGTTGAGGAAAAAATGAGGAGCTTCATCCAAACTCAGTGAGACAGATTACTCATGAGATCAAAGAGTTCTAAGATCATATAAGGATTCTTTCCAGATTACTCATGAGATCGAAGAGTTCTAAGATCAGATAAGGATTCTTCTAAAGAGTCAAAAGGCGAGGCTTTTTTTTTCTTTTCTTCAAATAATCGTAATCACAGTCATAGAAAGTGTTTCCTAGTGAATTGCAATAGTTGAATGGGCTATTTGGGATGTCTTTGTTGGAAATATTAGAAGGCATGATCTAATTGGTAATACAAAAATGGAAGCCCTTTCCAATATTTTTAATATGGCTAAGAAGCAAGTTCTCATTTCCACTTCTTGTAGTAAAGCCATTGGAGCGTCAGTGACCTTGAGAGAGGAGAAGTTTCCAAAGCTATGGGATAAATCTCAATGAAAGATCAACTAAAGTATGTGTAAAGAATTGTAGTTGATATTGGAACACTTGTTATGTCATCATTGTATTAAGTGAGGGGACTATTCACCTTTAGAAATTTTCTTTTCCAGTGCAATTTACCAGAGACGAGATTGAAGTGACATGTTATAGTCATGTCATTCCTACTAAGAAAAATCTAACATGAAGATGAATTATGTTTTTTTGTTGTTTTTCTAGAAGAAAAATTGGGATAAGAATGCTTTACAAAACAGTGATACAGTATGCAAACTATATACTTGATATACACTGACTAATGTATATTTTAGAGTAATAGATTCAGTGATGGTGCCCTATTCTCAAGGTTTAGTATTTTAAAAGAAAAATCATGAAACTATTATTAGGTACTTCTAATCCTGACGGATTTGAGTGTTTGGTATGTCAAACAATGTAGAAACCAAACCAGATTTATAAGCATGCTTGCATGGGTGAATTTGCAATTTCTTTAATAAAGCCCCAAAACTTAAAACTACCATGATCAATATAGAAATTACTTGGCCCACATATATAGAAATTTATGGATTATAGATAGTACTTTTTTTTCATTTTTATATTTTTTCCCCAAAAATCAAGCATGAGTCATGAATGTACCACAGTCATGCTGAAAACAGTGGTACTTTGCTACAGTCATGCTGAAAACAATGCTACTTTTTCTTAACTCCCACACATTATTTACATATAATAGTAAAAAGATGAAGTATTAGGTTGTAATCTTTCCTTCCTACATTTGAAGATATAAGCCCTCTTTGATTCAATAAATTGTTCAGTCAGACAAAATAAAATGCAATTTTTTTTTTACCGAAAGACATAAGTATAGTGTGAAATTTAAGCATGGACAGTGACACGGTATATATCTTAATTACATATACTTTATGTAGAAATATAATATGAATATAATTACATTGAAAATGGTTGACACTTTCGATTATTTTTCCCAATGTGTTATATCCATGTTGATTATGAATCCAAGAGCAAGTATTCTCCAATCTGAGTCATATAAATTGCACACACTTGCTCCCACAGAATCCACAACAAGTACCTATATGCGTATATTTTATGTCATAGAATATCAAAGAAGAATAGATATGGCCGTGTCTATGTTTAAGTGCACGGCTCTCATATTTACAGGAGGCGAGTGTGGCAATACATCAGTAAAAGCTGCATCCCTAAAAATGGCATCCTCTTTGATGCTCACAGTTGTCCTCAGATTTGAAATTTTTTAGAAACGTTTAATATAAATGCAAATGTCGACAACCCAATGTCAAAGTTTATGTAAGTTCATATAACTTCGTAGTGAAGAAATCTACCAGAAGATGTATATGTATAAGAAATATTTGTTACAGATATTATATGCAAGCACATTCAACCAAGACTCTAGGACTCTAGATATGGAAAAACTGAGGACCAATCTATTGAGTGGATACACAGTTCAAAATTGCACTCGGTCTATTGAGCGGATACACGGTTCATATTGTTGTGTAGGAGAATTTTCCTTATAGAAACATATACAGGTCCAACTTCATCTAGAGCATCAAATTGTTGAGAGTGGGATGACAAATTAATCCCCCCACTTTCCATCTCTTCATATAAACAGACATGAGCCTCTGTTTCCCTCCTTACGTCCACAATCGCAAACAGATTCTTCTGCTTTGCTAAAACTGAAACAGATTCTTCTACTTTGCTAAAACTGAGGTTAAAATTGTACGCTCGAATGCATTGGGTTTCTCACATTTTATATTTTATGTTCGAATTGAGTCTGTGAATTGAATATCAAAACCTTTGTTCAATGCATTTTGATTGATTTCACTGTGAATTTGAGGTAAAGCAGTTTCCTCTGCAATTGGGTGCTCATATCTTGACATGATATTTTGAGTTCACTCTGAATTGTAAAGCAATTTCCTTTGCAATTGAGCACCCATATCTTGACATGTTTTTTGAGGTTAAAAAACATGAAGGAATGAAGAAACTGATACATTGGCAATTTCTTTCACATGTGCATGGTTTTGGGAGATGATTCAAGACTCCAGGTTAAAATTATGCATGTATTGTCTCTTCTTTCCACAAATTTCTTGCAGACATATTTTGATGGGAGAAGGAAGTTGGGTTCAACACTTCCAAGAATTAATTCATAAGGCGATCTAGTATGAAACTCCAGTATCAAGACCGGTGTTTCAGGATCGCAGATCAAAACCTAGGATTGCTCCGTGGAAATTATTGGTTGGAATTTGCAAATCACTAGAATGAAGGTCCCTTTCAATGACAATCCAACATAAAACCTCTTGGATAGGTTGGAGGTTTTCCTCAACTTCATTGATAAAGATAGAGAACGAGGAACCATCTTGGTCCAATGCATGGCTGGAGTTTCTAGAAGGTGCGCTTTACCCCACAGGGATTATGCAAGGATTTTTTTTAAAACAAAAACAAAAGGAGAGATTGTTAAACATAAATGCATTTATACAAGGATTATAACTGTAATTGCATGGCTAGATAGTTTCTAGAAAGTGCACTTTACCTTACAGGAATTATACATTTTTGGGGGTAAAATAAAGAAAATGAGATTGTTAAGCAAAAATGAATATAATATACAAGTATTATAATTATAATTTGCTCTACTAGATTTCCATGTTCTCAACAATGTGTTGCAAGTACCCTTGATCTCTTTCGATATTTTTAATCTTATAAGTTTTTTAGGTTGTCGATGTTTCCATCTTTTTATTTTTGTAGCTCCAACTCAAATTCTAACTCTCAAGTTCATGTCTAGACATAAAGGATGGTGTTGTGGGTTTTCTACTATCAGTCCTTAGTGTGGAATCCAGGCTTCAAGACTGATGAATAATTCATCGGATGCATCAAGGGCTACTGAAGAGTTTTGAATTTAAGTCAAAATTTCTTTGATACTAATGAATTAATCACTCACATCATTCAAGAAGTAAAACTGGGGTAGTCCTGCAATGGCTATTTAGACATTTCCTCTCTGTGCATTTTGCAGCTTATACTGACCATCGCGGGACTCCACAATTTCCAGCTCCGACCTACAAATTGGAAGCACAGGAAGGAGCGATTTGGGTAGAATAGAGAGTCTTCTTATATTGACATATTTTTTCCCTATATAGTATATACCCCACATAAACTTTGAGCTATGTACATTGTTGGGAATACTATATATTTTTCAATAAGCAATCCATGTAAAACCTGTTGAAATTTTTAATATAATTATGGCCCGAGATTGTAGTCTTGTGCCAAAAATTTAATATTTTTTAATATATAATTGTGGCCCGATATTGCATTCTTGTGCTAAAAGTTTTCAATATTTATGCATTGTTCATTTTGCAATTTGTTATGGCTATGCATATCTGGGAGTTTGTTACTTCATCTAGAGTATCAAATTGTTGAGAGTGGGACGACAAATTACTCCCCCCACTTTCCATCTCTTCATATAAACAGACATGAGCCTCTCCTTCCCTCCTTACGTCCAAAATCGCAAACAAATTCTTCTCGTACATCTCTCTACCACCTGCAACAAAATCCCCATAGCCATCGATTCTTATTGTAATGTCAGGAAAAAAATGGAGGGGTACCTTCTTTTGTTGTGACAGGTTTGTATATAATATACCTTTGAGATAAGCAACATGCCATGTAGCGCAAGAGGCAAAAAATGCAGGCCCTGTTAGATGGGAAGTGCAAAGAGTCACCAAATTCACGCCCCTTCTTTCATCTGCAACTCTCCAGGAAGCTTTCTTGGACATGGTCTTTGATAGGGCAATAGATATATTCCATTAAATCCATAATATCTCATGAAACCAATTCATAAAAATATCTTGGATTGACTATATAAAAAATATAGAAAGACATAATTTTCATGACAAAGGTTACCTTCTTTTCTGTGAAAAGATGGTGATCGCTCCAACATTTCTCGTCCACAAGAAAGTCAAAATCCACACTGAATCCATGGTGTTTCCAAATACAAGAAGCTAATGAAGATGTGAACACACACCTTCTCACATAGAGCATGCTTCCACTATTTTTTTTGCCCCTCTTACTTCTAAATTCACCATACTAAAATAGAATTTAAATATCACACCATGAACTTGAAGCTAATTCTGTTAGTTTTTTGTTTACAAATTGAAATGGAAATTACTTGGAAATTACTCACCCGGAGGATACTGTTGGCTGATCTACACGGACGAGTGCTTTGTCCAAACCTATAAAATCAACCAGGTCTGGAACTCGAACTGGAGCTCGAGGTGGAGTTATTGATGTAGGTGTTAGGAGCCTTCTTTCTGGTAGTATGCCTCTCTTTGTTTTCATACTACTATAAAATGTAGAACAAATACAGTATCAAGACTTACTGTCAAATGACTTGCACGAAAATCAATATCAAATTGTAGGCAAGTAATATTTAACTAAGGTAGAAGTATTTTACTTTTATTTTTATTTTTCACTAATCATCGAAAATAATAAAATTAGTCAAATCAGTATATATTCTCTGATTGACCTGTTGAATTCGGAAAAACTTTGGGGCGGATGGAGCAGAGCAGAAGAAGATGGGGCGATGGCGGCATGGGGAACCAGGGTTTTTGAGCTATTGAAGTAGACCGAGGGCATCTGTACTCTGGTGAAACGACTTGCCCAGCATCTTTGGCTCTTGGTGCCGTGTGGTGTTCTTGATGGGGTTTGCGGGTGGCCGGTCTTGAACCCTCACCGTGGATGTGTGACGGGCCTCTTGGGGATGCATAGGGATCTTGGAGGATTGTGCGGTGATGATAGTTGATTTCGTGGAATTGTGGCTTGGGGGCTGGTCCCTATCTGTTTTTGGGTTTTTTATTCTGGGGTTACTGTTATGTCTGTGAAGTTGTTGCTTGTTTGGTGCCAAGGATTGGTGATCTAGCTGATTTGAGGGATCGTCTGGGGTGGCATGGAGGAGGATGTGGCTTACACCTCAGATGGGGCACGTGATAGAGGCATTTTTTCTGATGGAGTTGACATTGCTGAGGTGAATGGGTCAGGGGCTTTGTCTGGACCCTTCTTGAAAGGCGGGGGGCCAGTGGTCTTTACTAGGCCCGTGGATGCGCAGGACAGGGATGGGCATATTATGGAATCACCTACTTCTTCCAGGGTTTCATCGCCGGTAATCTCTCTGGGGTTGGAGGGTTTAGAGGCAGAATTGGCGTTCTTTCGGTCCTATGAAGGATTGGATGCTGACAGGCCTGAATTAGCTGGCATTTTGGGTCGGAATCTATAATCCCATCAAGGGCTAAACTCAAATTTCCCCTTAAGTTCGGATGATTTGCGTGTGGAGGGCTTCGAACCTTTGTCTGGGCGAGGTATACGGCGGTCGGATCAGGAAGGCAGTTTGGCATCCTTCTCGGTCGGAAACCTGGTAGATGCGGTGGATTTCCATGAATCTGACCTGGGACAGGGTAGTGGAGGGCCGAAACTACCCAGGGATATCTATTCCAATGGACATGTAGCGGCTGCCCCTGGCAGTGAAGACCTATTTCCAGAAGTTGAATCCCTGCCGGTTCCTCGATTAGGGGTTTCTACGAAGGCTGACTCTCATAAAAATCCTGCTAAGAGGGTTAAAGATCGGAAGAGAAAGGACAAGTTAGTGCTGGGGGTGGATGTTACGATGGAAGAGGCGGAGGATTTCACTCTCACAGCTGTGGTTGGACACGTTCGGGGCAAAATATTTGGTCGCGGCTTCCTTCAGCGATGGGCGGCTAAGAAGTGGAAGGATTTAGTGTCTACAGCTCCTGAAATCCGGGTGTTGACGAAAGGATGGTTTTCCTTCATTCTATTGAACAAAGGGGAGGTTGATGCAGTTTTAAGTCGACAATGGTCGATGTTGGGCGTCCCTATCGTTCTGAAAAGCTGGACCCCCTTTTTCGACTCAAAAACGGAGAAAATTGATGCAGAACCACTGTGGGTGAAGCTTCCAAGGTTCCACATGAATTTGTGGAATGAAACTCAGTTTGCAGAGATTGGGAATTTTCTTAGTGAATATCTGTGTTCAGATTACTCCCATTATGAGACTGGAAAATACACGGTGGCTAAGATCTTGGTAAAAATCGACCTTCGACTGGGGCTCTCTGCTGAGATTAATGTTCAATCCAAGGATGGGGACTTCGTTCAATTACTGGATTATGTGGGTGTGCCGTTTAGGTGCCACCGCTGCCACGCTCATGGACATCTGGTAGCCAGCTGCCCTTTACCATTTTGAGCTAGTAAGCCAATGGTCGATGAAGAACCCGAAGCGCGCGCTGATCCTAAGTTGACGGTGAACCCTTAGGCGACGGTGGTTGAAGGTAGAGGGCCTGCTTTTGACAGAGGGGTGACCTCTGATACTGTGGTACCATCCGACAACTGTGGGATGCATGGAGCCGAGGCAAATTTTCCAATCTTTGGTGAACAAAGGATTGGAGACTACCGGGAGTGTGGATTCGGTTGCTGTGGGGGTTTGTACCGCGACTCCTATGACTCGAGCCACCTCCAGAAAGCTGCGGGAGCTGTCTATTATTCGACGGGGTTCAACTGCGAATCCCCCGGGTATGTCTCATTTCTTTTCTCCTACAGATTCCTTATTTGCTGTCTCTAATTATTTGGGGGGGGGTAGTCTTGGGTCTCCTCCTCTATCCTGTACCGACATACAATGTCCTGTAGCTCCTTGTCTGTTGTCTGATGCGGATTGTGTTTTCACGCCATCCATAGTATCCACCAAACATTCCACCAATTCTGAGGGTCGTAGTATCCGATATGCTCTTATAAATAGGGAGATTTATGTAGAAGGATCGGGGGGAAAGGGACTTCCTGAATTGGCTTTTTGTGTTGGGGGGAAAGGTCGAGGATGAAAATCCCTTCTGTCAAAAGCACAAGATCAGGCTAAAGTAGATTTAGTGATGGGTACACAATCTTAAATTGAATGGCCACTTAGAGCAGCGAAAGCCCTGGATGGGGGTATCTTATGAAAATAATGTCCTTCAACTGTCGTGGGTTGGCGAGTCCCATTAAAAAATCATCCCTAAGGAGGTTGGTGGACTTAAATCAACCGGATGTTTTACTGTTGCAAGAAACTTTGGGTGGCAGTGAGGATGTAGTTCGGACTTTAGAATCTTTGCTTCCAGGATGGAAGTTTGTAGGAGTGGATGCTCGAGGGTGCTCTGGAGGGCTGGCCTCGGGGTGGAAGGTGAAGAGTTGTAGATATGATAGTTCTCGGGGTATCTCTTCTGGTATCGGTTTGGAAGTTTGGGATGCTGAGATTGGTAGGTTGATCACGGTTCTCAATATCTACGGGCCATATTAAAATAGGGTTGGATTCTGGGACTCCTTATTAAGTATGAATCTTTTTGAAGGTAGGGATGTGATTTTGGGAGGGGCTTTTAATCTTTCTCTGGGGTCTTCTGAAGTGTGGGGGCCTCGGGCTGCTCCGGATACATTGGAAAAAATTTTCATTCAAGCCTTCACCAGGAAGGATCTACTAGACATTCTACCTACCAAGTTAACTCCAACTTGGAGGAATAAGAGAGCAAGGGACCAAAGGGTGGCAAAAAGACTGGATAGGTTTCTGGTGGCCGATGTGTTGGCACTGGGGGTTGATGTTGCCAGGCAGTGGGTAGGGTCAGGTGGGGTATCTGACCACTGCCCCATCTTCCTGGAGTTAAGAGGCAGAAGAAATAAACCCCCAAGTCCTTTCAAATTCAATCCTAGCTGGCTGAAGGAGGAGGATTTTCATAAATTGGTTCAGGATCAGTGGGTTCATCGACCTCAATATTCTCTGGAGCATGCGGGTGCACACTTTCATCATAATCTTAAGCGAATTAAAGAGGCCACTATCTTCTGGGCTCATGAAAAAAGGGAGAAAGATGATCAGAATCTACAGGCTGCTGAGTTGAATATTGATAAACTACTACATTGTCAGGGAATGGGCTATATGGATGATCAGCAGAAAGGAGAGTTGATGGAGTGGGAACGTCGCAGGAATGTGATTCTGTGTGAGAGAGAAGAGATGTGGAGATTGAAAAGTAGGGCGATTTGGTTACAGTGCGGTGATGAGAACACAAAAAAATTTCAAGCTTATGCAAAAGGGAGAAAATTCACAAACTCTATTTGGGAACTATCCTCAGCCGAAGGGGAACTGGTCTCCAGCTTTGATGGATTGGCGGAGTTGGGTGTTAGACACTTCGAAGATTTATTCACTGCTCAACCTGGGGCCTCTATTGCTGAGGTTATACGGGTGGCACAACTTTTCCCTCGTTTTGTGGGGGAGGAAGAAAATCGACAGTTGATGGAGGAAGTGTTGCCGATTGAGCTCTCGCAGGTAATGCATTCCTTTCAGAAAGATAAAAGCCCTGGGCCTGATGGCTGGCCTATAGAATTCTTCTTAGGATTCTATGACTTCTTCGGGGAGGAATTATTGAATGTGGTGGAAGAATCGCGAAAGGCTGGGTTTGTACATGGCCCTTTTAACTCGACCTTTATTGCTCTTATTCCAAAAATGGACAAGCCTGACAGCTTTGATGAATTCAGACCTATCTCTCTCTTCAATTGTATATATAAGATCATCTCTAAGGTTATGGCGAGGAGACTCAAGAATATATTGTCTCAGCATATTTCTTGTGAGCAATTTGGTTTCTTGGAAGGTCGGCAAATTCATGAGGCCATCAGAGTTGCCCAGGAAGGATTACACACTCTGAAAGTGCAGAAGTAGAAGGGTGTCGTGATTAAGATTAATCTCTCAAAAGCATTTGATAGGGTTAGCTGGCTCTATATCCGGATGCTTCTAACTCATCTGGGTTTCTGCTACAAATTTATCAGATGGATTATGGCCTGCATCACTATGGTGAGCTTTGCTGTACTGATCAATGGTTCTGCTAGTCCATTCTTCCAAGCTGGAAGGGGTCTACGACAGGGATGCCCACTCTCTCCGCTGTTGTTTCTCCTTGTTGTTGAAGGCCTCAGTCATTTTATTCTGAAAGCAAAAGCTGATGGATCCTTTCGAGGCATATCCATTTCTCAGGTATTGTATATTACACATCTCCTTTTTGTTGATGACATTCTGATATTTTGTGATGGCACGAGACAGGATATTGATAAGGTGGTTGAAGGTCTCAATTTAGTGCAAGTTACAGCGGGTATGTTAGTGAATATTGAAAAGTATTCAATCACATGCTCGCATTTAAATGAGCAGGAGATTCTTAGATTGGCAATCAGACTTCCTTACAGGACTTTGGATATTGATGATGGTTTAAAGTACCTTGGCTTTCACTTGAAACCAAATGCTTATTTGAAGGCCGATTGGTACTGGTTATTAGCAAAATTAGAATAGCGCCTTCATGGATGGAGTCATAAATGGCTCTCTCGGGCAGGGAGACTGGTTCTGATTAAATCAGTTTTGGAAGCAATTCCAGTGTATTGGTTGTCTCTAGCTTGGATTCCCAAAGGAGTATTGGAGAAGATCCATAGGTTCTGTTTTGCCTTTCTTTGGAAGGGTAAGTGTGACAAACGAGCTTTGGTGTGGGCCAGTTGGGGAAAAATTGCAGTTCCAAAAGCACTGGGAGGATGGGGGTTAAAGAATATTTTTTTGTTTGCAAAATCCTTGGGAGCCAAGGTGTCGTGGCGACTTATTCATACACAAAGTCTCTGGACTAGAGTGGTATATCATAAATATATTGCCCCTCTAACTCTACTCGAATGGATAAGACTGGGCAATAAGTCGAGGGCAAATTGCTCTGTGGTTTGGAAAGCGGTGGTGCAGCATTTTCATTTGGTTGGCTCTGGATTAGTGTGGAGGATTGGAAATGGGCGCCTTATTCGTATTGGACTGGACCCTTGGGTTGGCTATAGGGGAGGTCATGTCCTTCCTGTGGACTTGAGGAATTATTTGGCAGCTAGAGGTTGTCATTTTCTGGTGGATATTGAGGATCCGGGATCATCTACACTTTGGCATCAGGGGTGGTTCTCTGCACAGCGTCTTGAGATCCCTGAATAAATGCAAGGAGCTTGGGCGGATTTTCTTCGGATCTTAAGACATTCAAATATACGACTGACCAATAGGATTGATGAACTAATCTGGGATCACCATCCCTCTAGAATATACTCCCCAAAGAATGGATATATCCAGCTGAATGTGGATGTACATAACAGGGAATTGGTGTGGTGGTGAAAATATCTGTGGAAGTTAAGGTGTCCAGGTAAAGCTAAACTACTCTTCTGGGCTATCCTGGAAAATAAGGCTCCAACCTGGGACATCATGCAAAATCGTTTCATCCAGGGTCCGGGGTTCTGTCCTCTTTGTAGGGATGCGGAAGAGACTATTTCTCATCTTTTTGTTCATTGTCGGTATTCTCAGGCAGTTTGGGCAGATGTTTGCAAATTTCTGGATATCAATGTGAGGTGGCAGGGAGAGAGTGTCCATGAAGTGTTCCAATTGTGGTGGTCATTACAAAAGACCTCTTCCATTCGGGCTTCCCCTTGTATTTTCGCCTGGGGCATTTGGATTACCAGAAATAAGATCATCTTTCAAGATTGCAGGGTTCCGATGGAAAATGTAGTGGCACAAGCTGTGGCAGTTATCCAACACTTCAGGGCACCTGTCAAAGTGATTAGAACTCGACCTATGCGCGTGGAATTGATTGATAAATCCATGCCGTGGGCTTTTTTTGATGGTGCTTCAATAGACCATCAATCGGTGTGTGGAGGGGGGGGAATCCTTTACACATCTGAGACCCAATACTTTCATATCGTGGCTGGTTTGGGGAGGGGAACAAATAACTATGCTGAACTTATGTCTCTTAGGCTGCTGATGTTATTTTCACTTGAACAAGGCTGTCTATCTCTTCAGATATATGGCGACTCCATGTTAGTTATCGATTGGGCAAAGGAGATTACACATTGTCATGTGATGGTACTCTTACCTATCCTGGAGGAGGTCATCCGGTTAAAGCAGTCATTTAATCATATTACATTTACACATGTCTACATGGAGAGGAATGGGATGGCCGATCAGCGTTCCAAAGAAGCGACGCAACAACACTTAACTTTTGGCACTTGGAGGATCACTATTCACACAATTGGGGGATCATACAGTTATTATCACAGACCTTTTCATGAAGATATTGAGGCACGATATTGAGCAATAGCTCAGCTTTGTTGGACAGTGATGGATACCTTCTTTCATTACTGTTTCAGTATTGTTTATATTTGATCGGATATATGTGGGCTGCATGGACAACTGTTTTTGTTGACCAGCGATGGTCACCTCTTTAAATTTCTGATACAGTATTGGTTTATATGTAATCGGATATATGCGAGCTGTATGGACAATCATATTCATTGTTCTGTTTTATGTATGGGACTTAAGACTTGATGCTAATATGGGACAGAAAATATGTGACAATGTAGGGATCTCAGTGATTCTATTACATGTGCAGAATGTAATTTTGATCATCTTTTTGAAATAAAATTACGACTTTTTCCAAGGAAAAAAAAAGACTATATTCTCCAATAAAAGAATAACACATATGAAAACACTTTATATAAAAAACTAATAAATCTTTATTTTGGAAAGACTTTATCCATTTACATAGTTGCTTTATGTAATCTTACAAATTAATACAATAGGGCGGAACATATAGTCTCATACAATCTCTCCCTACAACAGGGTCTAAAAATGAAAAAGATATAACTTTAAAAAATGAGACATGAATCTATTTATATTATTAAGTTAATGAAGTTATAAATATTCCATTTTAAAAAAAGAAAGGAACCTTTAATTAAAGAAACATGAAATAATCTTTTTATATTTATATTATGAAGTCAATGAAATAATAATTTTTATATTTATAATGCTAAGTTATAACCTTTATAAAGGAAAACATGTTTGAAATAATCTATTTTAAAATATGAAGCAATAATTTTTATATAATATAAAGTAATAATTTTGAATATGACCTGAAATAATGTCAAGTTATAATCTTTGAAAAAGGAGGTATGAAATAATACATTTTAAAACCTGAAACAATAATTTTGAATATGACATGAAAAAAGGTCTAAGTTATAACCTTTCTATTTTAAAGCATAAAACAATTTATTTTAAAAGATAAAGTAATAATTCTGAGTATGACATGAAATAATGTAAAGTTATAACATTTAAAAAAGGAAATATAAAATAATCCATTTTAAAAAATGAAGCAATAATTGAAGTCAAATTTAAATTCCAGCCTATTCCACAATATGAAGAGTGGAATGTCAATTATAAAAGATGGACAAGAGCTCTGCTATTTAGTGTAATTATTAGTTGGATCGTAGTTTATTTAGTGTAATTATTAGTTGGAAACAAATTTAATAAAAAAGGAAATAAAGTATTAATTAATTTTTCAAAATAAATTATTTATTAAATAAATTGAAGATTAGAAAATATTTATTTTAATAATAAAAAATAAATTTAAAATAAAAAAAAATTTATTAATAAAAAATAAAATAAATAAAAATAATTTTACCTTCCTATTTAAAAAACAAATTCCATGAATTCACAATTTAAAAAATAAAAACTTCAGCATATCAACTCATCCCGGATTCTCGTGTATAAAGAAAAACATATAAACAAAACGGACTCTTGGATTGGATTGTACAATACATGAACCAGGTAATAAGCCCATATATATATATATATATATATAACTGAGTATTGAATTGGATTTAGAAGACAAGAAGCTGGCTGGATTCTTCATGGATGTAGTACACAAATTTTCAAACGAATAGAAGCTTCACTAGTTGTTGGTATATACACACATTTTCAAACCAACCTAGATTCCTAACAGCTGGTGGATGATAGCTGCCATGGTTTTAAACTATAAAATAATCAAGATTCCTAACAGGTGGTAGATGATAGCTGCGATGGGTATACTATAAACTATAAAATAAGCAGCAAAGTGCATCGAGCTACATCATTTGCAGTTGCAGTTGTAGTTGGAATTGGAGTTCAGCATGGCGTCGAAAGAGAACGTTGTATGTGCAATTCTGCTTGGCATCGTCTACAGTTGCAACTTAGCAACTGCAAGCTATGGAGCCCAAGAGAAACCGGTATCTGTTGTCTTGAAGGGCAGAGTAGTTTCCGGTGCACGCAACTCAGATCAAATGAGTTTTTTTAGATATCAGCGATATCATATCTGGTTTGATCGATTCTCTCTCTTCTGTCCATTTCAATTCTAGATTTATTAAACAATTAAAAAACTGTACTAGATCCACATAACTGTAAGAACACCCAACTTTTTTTTCAGCAATATAATTCAATATAACAATTAGGTATGATGCTGAAATGAATTCATGTATATCGACAGGAGCAGTGGTTATTGTGGAGTGTAACCGCGGCCTCAACAGGAAAACGAGCGCAGGCCTAGGTCTGGTTTCCATTGAAGGAGAAACAGATGAAAATGGAGAATTCAAAGTGGAGCTTCCCAGCTCTAATATTGTATCATCTATTCTACTGTCCTCTTCCTTACCTGATGACAAATCCATTCTGAAGGGGTACTGCTCAGCTCGGCTCCTCAGCAGCCCCCAAGAGAAATGCAGCGTGCCATTCCCCGTCACGTCATCGTCGGACCAGCTGACCTTAATATCAGACTGTCATGGAATCCGCACCTTTACGTTTCCTTCACTATCGTATCGTAAGTTATGTTTCCCTCGTCTTCCTCCTAATCTTCCCCATCCCCATTCGCGTCCAGTGTTGGGTTTCCCACTTCGCCATCTTCTCCAACGCCATCCAGCTACGGCCTCCCAGGCGAGTCCCCCCTCCCCCCTCCCGATCTTAATCCTCCCCGTCCCTAGTTGGGCTTTCCACCTCAACCTGCAGGCATCCCATTTCCTGGTCCCAGCCTTCTCCGTTAGCTTTCCCTTCTCTATTTCATGCATTCTCCTCTGTTTCATGCATCCCACTAATAATCTCTCTAGCCTATTCATATATGTTATATCCAATCTGCCTAGTTTTTTTTTTTTGTTTTGTTTTTTAAAAGCATCGAACCCTAGTTCTCCATAGTTTCGGGATATGGGAATAGTCTACCAGCATTTTATAAAATAACAGAGGACTATGTTTACCATTACTGGATTGTCTGTTACTCAGGCCAAAATCAAAATTTGCTGGGTGACGTCCTTTTTATTATTGGACAGACTGTCACTCAGCCAGAATCAAAATCTGCTGAGTTTGAATTATTTATGTTTAATGTTTTTGGCATAATATTATCAACTATACATTTGGCAATGTGCTTATAATTCTTCTGTTTACGTTGTGTAATTTCTGTAATCTCCGGTATTATATAATAATCTAAGGAAGTTCTAAAATCATATATATAAGATATGACTTCAAAATTTTGAACATAAATGATCAATATTGAGAAGATGTTTGAGTCATCAAGTCATTCATGTGTAAGATATGATTGTGACTATCAAATTAATAGAGTATAAAATACATTGAAATTGCACTTTAATCTAAGATTGCATTATACCAAGTTGCATTTAAACTAATTTTTATTGTCAAAATGTCTTAGCACTCTCTCTTAAGAACAACTTTCAATATGATTAAAGGTTTTACAAAGTGAGAAAAGGAGAAGAAATGAGACCTTAGAATCACTCATGCCTGACTAAACCTTTACTGACAACATATTGAGCTCCTAACATAGAGGGAAGATGTATAAAGATGCATGGTTAAGTGTTTAATGTGTAGTGTGTTGATGTTGAACTAGATCTTGAGCAAGTAAGAAATCAACAATCTCCGAAAAATAATATAAATCAACAATCTCCAAAAAATAATATAGAAGATGAAATGTTAAAGAAGAATGAATTCGGCAAAGTTGCAAGAAAGTGTCAAAGTTTCAAAAGAGTGATCCAAACAAACCAAGAACATGTGTCGATATGGCATCCCATCATAAAATGCACACATATAAAATGCACACATATGAAGGAAGCAAAAGGATTCTCCATCATAGCTATCAAGAAAAATTATACTATTTATTATGAAAGGATCAAGGTAAGAAAAATTATACTATTTATTATGAAAGGATCAAGGTAGATACTCTAAAAGACAAAAAAATGTCAATGATCAAAATTATTTCTTCACACACCCTAACAATCCTCCATAATTTGAATGTGATCTAATAAATCCATTGGTGAGTGTTAAATATCAAACAATGGTACAAGGAATCTAGGAGAGAGAACCCACCTCTCAGAAAAAGAGTAAAAAACTAATCAAGTACTCCAAATAACACATGAGCCAAAATGAATGCCTTCAAATAAGCAACCAAAAAACACCAATATACATGTCTACAGCTAAAGAGGATTATTACAAAAGTTCAATGGAAAAACAATGATCGCAATAATCAGCATAACTGCTCTAGAAAAGTAGAGGTGCCAATGTATTATGATGAAAACCATTAGGACAGTTGAATATCCTAACATTAATGAAGATTTGATGCAAAGGCATGAAAAGGAAACCCATGCTAATGAGAAGAAGTTGGTACCAACACAAATGAAACACTAAAAAAGTGCCTCATACAAAATAAGCAAACACGAAGATGTTAAGATAGTTGAATACCCTAAAGCTAAAGATAATCCAATTCAGATGCACAAAAATGTAAAAATCTAACAATAATCAATGTAAGTGATTCAAAGTACTAAATATCTTTTATGAGGCTATGCATTTGAAATATGGATATTGAAACCTTTGTATAAGATGAATCTAGAAACAATGCTAAAGTTTCTGCAATGACCAATCAACAATACACCCATAAGAAAGATGGATAATGGGAGTTGAACAAAGATTTTACCACTTCCTCTATTTCACAAAATGTTTAAGGTAAGTGGTATTACATTATTAACAAGTTGGGTGAGAAGGTCAACCCCAATAATGAAAGTGAAAGTGCCACCTTGCAAAGGGAAAGATTATTTATGTGTTTTAAAAGCGAAGATCGAACTAATGTTCGTGGATTGGTGCCATAAAGAATGAATGAGTAAGTGAGACATCATGCTCTGAATATCCAAAACCATATCAAAATGGAGGAGTACGTGAGACATCATGCTCTGAGTATCCAAAACCATATCAAAATGGTTGAAAAGTAGACTTAATGGGGTTTACAATTATGTGGGCCATGTTTTGCAAGCCCTCTACCTTTATAAGCCATTTGACATAGTAATTTAAAACTAATTTTAATATTATATTGTTCAAAATTTGAAAAAAAAAACAATAGACATCATCATGAACATTAGAAGAAGATACAAGAAAATCACTCTCGAAGAGTTCATCCAATGGATGAGTACATGATTTAGGAGATTCCACATCTCCTTGTCAACATTAAGAAAAAGTATTGGATTCCACATCTAAAGAAGGTTTATCCAACTTATGAACTTTAATTTTGAAGGTTTTGTGATACATATCTTTATCAAATTTTTGTTTAAAGAGGATTCATTTTCAACTTTTTCAAGCCATAATTTCAAAAGATTGAATATAAATTAAATGTTGATTATTATTCACGCCCATGTTTATATATTTATTGTAATAATGTATTTTACAAAACATATTATATCAGATTTCTTTTAAAAAATATATGTTTTTAAATTTTAGATTTACTCTACTATTGTAAAGCTTATAATTCTTGTGTATGGGTACTTGCATGAAGCTGGTACCCAAAAAGGCCACAACAGTAATACATGAATGGAAAAAACAAAGCGATGCGCACGCGCTTCCAAATGCACGCACGTGTTGTTACTTCGGCAATGCCGAACGCCCACATGGTTGAGCCCACGTGGACAAAAGGTGCGTGCACGCGTCATTAGCACGTACGCACAGAATGGTGTGCACACATTAATGACGCATGCGCGCCCCTGTTTTTTTTATATAAAAAAAAAACAGAGCTCATGGGTTTGTCATTTTCAACAAACCCGCGAGCACATAAAGGCACCCTGCGAATGCGTCGTGGAGCACACAAGCCCCCTCAACGCCAACAAATCGCCCCTACACCACCTTGCCAATGATTTCTCTAGGTAGGTGCTCAACAAAGCACAAATTTGTTGTTATTTTTTGTTTTTTTTTGTTTTCCATTTCAATTCTAATTTTAAAAAAAAATTACAATCCATTAAAAAACCAAGAAAATTTCATTGTAGGCCATCTACACCTAACAAAATGACAAACACACCTGAACCATCAGATGAAAGCAATGAAACCCGACCTTCAGAAGACAACATTGGAACGGACAATGACCCAAATGAAAACCCCGAAGACCAATTACACCAAGATTTAAATGAATTAAGGGTATTGAGCGATGAATTGAAGAGCACCAAGGAACCCTCTCGGGTTTCCTTGGCTTCATCATTGCAAAACATTATCGAATCCATCAACATTGCACACAACGAGATCACAAATATGAGCCAATACAGGGCTCGAATGAGGGAACACTACTCCACTGGGATGTCCAAAGAACAGGTAAAAGACCTCAACATCACCAAAGCCCAGTTGTATAGAAAATTCATAGTTCCCTCAACAGGACAGCCTCCAGATGTGAGGAGGAAACGAGTTTGCATGGACTGGTGTATTTACCAGCCATGGAGAGATAACTAGAGAAAGAGATGGTTCATGGTGTTTGACAGGCCCCCGTGCAACAATTTGGTGGTCCCATAGTGTTTCCTTCGGAAATTATGGGCTGAGTTTGAGCTAGGCTACCATGTCAACTATTTTGACATCACTAAGTTTCAGGGTGTCGGTCTTGGCTCTGCCCAAGATCGACCTCAGGCCCACCGCAACCCACTTAGAGGACCTCCTGCACCCAGGAGAGAGCCAAACCACCCTCCTCAGCCACCCGAGTTTGGTAGTGGCCTAGATGAGATTGATGACTCAGTTAGGCGTGCCACACATCATTTGCTTAGACATACCACATTTGTGGTTATTTCTTCACAGAGCCGAGAGGACATTGATCAAATAGACACAGCTGCACCGTCTATGGGTGGTGGCCAGGACATGCCGGGTACAGATGGAACCCAGGAGGGGCCTTCTAGTTCTACTGGAACAATGGCACATTGTTGTTCTCACTGTGGTCATTCTTTCCATGGTCCTACGCAGCAGCATGCCACAAGGAGCTACATGGATCAGGTTAGCTATTGTTTTATTTAATGTTCAAGTATTTGTTGTATTTTATTTGATATATCGTATTGTTTAATATATTTAACTTTGAATTACACATTGTTGACTTTATTTGTTTTAATGTACAGTTATTCATGCTCGAGTCTCCATCCTCCAAGTGGGAGGACATCGGTTCCTTTGACCTCGACTGAGCCATGGCAGCAACAAAGGAGATTGCGGCACCATACACACAGGTAACTTCTTTACTTTGAATAATTATATCCTATTACGAGTAATTTATGTTTAGTAATTACAAATTAATTAGCACTGAGTAATTACCATATTATCATCATATTTTACAGTTGTGTTTATCATATTGTCTAAATTATTTGAGAGATATGAATTCATATAATCCAACAAAACAAAAATGAAACCTTATAAAACATGAAAACCTAAGAAAACTAGAAACATCTGTTCATGCTCACTTTAGGCATCCTAGACCTCTAATGATTATAGAAATGGGAGAGAAATTTTCAAAATCTGACATTCTTACTTGACCAATGATGAGCCCGCGGCTGGGGTTTTGTTGATGCCCGCAATGTCCTTCATCCTCAGACTACCATCCAATGCTTGCTTTCTCTTCTTGTGCTTGACCAATGCCATGTGTGTTATTGATGCTTTTCCATTTGTCACCATGTCATCCAAGTTATCTTTTCCGTGTACTCTCGTTGTCGAAATCATCTTCAAATGACCACAGTATGGTTCATTTGACTCTTGGCTCAATAGGTGTGCCAATGGCTCTAATGCCCATCACTTTGTCCACCAAATAAACCTTTGTTGCCATGTCCTGATGCCATGTGTTCTTCAAGCTTAAATTTTGCCATTAATGTTATCATCAATGACAATAATAGACAACCATATTCATCAAGCTCTCCTCAATCTCCCAAAATCTTCACACATTGCTTCCTTAAAAATGAAACTTGACTTCTATTTATACTCTTGTCTTCTATGAAACTTGTCTTCTATTTATAGTTTTATCATTAAGATGATTAAATAAATCAAATATGATTTATTTAATTATGGCCATGCCATGTCACCTTCTTGTACTTAGCTTGCCATGTCCTTCTTCCATGCTTGTCATAAACACTTGTCATGCTTGCCACGTTTGATGCTTGCCATGTTTGTCATACTTGTCACCTCTTCCATCCATCAAGCCATGTCACCATCTCCATTGTGCTTTCCATAATGTGTATGCTCCATGTTCTTAACTCTTCCATGTCTTTGTCATTAATGTATTGTCATCAATCTCATTATCAATTCCTTGTCATCAATCCTTTGTCATGTCTCTACTTTTTCAAGTCTTCTACACTTGTCATGCTTGCTTGCAACCTGTCAAGTCATCAAAGCTTGTCATGTTTACCATTTGTCCAGTCAAGTATTTGCCCTGTCATCACTTCCCCCTTTGTCCTTTACGTGTTGTTATCAATGACAACTTTGGCCATCAAACACTTCAAGCATAAATTGTCAACATTCTTTGCCAAATTATCATGGGCCCAATCCATTGTGGGTCAAAGGACACGATCCCCACAACCATGTTCTTTACTAAGTCTTGAACAAATGGACTGCACCAATACAATAAAAATGTTATATAATATCCAAAGCCCATCAAACCACTATCATCTAACTTGAATATAAATTAATTGCAGTCATGTTTTTTAAGTACCATCATTGTCATTCTCATTTGCATTGTGTTTAATATTGTTAATATTGTTTTTATAAATTCAGTCTAAAAATTGTAGTGTTCGCACAGGTGTCCACAGGCTCCAGCGACCAGCCATCACCATCGGGGATCAGCATATCTCCACGTGCGTAGGTATCGTGTGTATTAAAGCATAAATTAAATTTCAAATATGATGACTTGTCCGTGTATATTTATATTTTTCTATATTAAACTATGAGGTTATAAATGTGTATGTAGGTGCGAACAGCTCGGCCTGGAAGTGCCGTTATTCCTCCCTCCGTGGCCTTTCGGCCACCTTATATGCCAGTTGTATCCTCTGGCATACATGCCCCATTCCATGCATCCCTCCCCACCCCCTTCCATCCATCCCCCCCCTCCTATATAGCACCACAGTTCCATCCATCCCCCCCTTACGTTTCATATCCAGCTCCACCTCCATATCAGTTTCCCATGTTCCCACCCTCCCCCATCTGACCACAACACACCACCCATCCACAGTCACCCATCCCTCCACCACAACACAGACCTCTCCCCCCCCCACATTCCGCCCACCACACTCGCTTCCCCTTCCAGGGTGTCCCGACCGATACTACAGCGAGTTGGGGTTTATAGCCCTAGACATGCACGTCCACTTCGCCCAGCCCAGTCCATGCCTCCTTCTGCCACCCCCTCTTCTTCCACTGTGCCCCCCAATGGTGTAGCCACCGTTGATGTGGCTACATCCTCCCCTATACCATCCACCCTAGCATCGAAGCAGGTTGTCCAGTCGACTGCTCCATCCACCAGCCCTAAAGACTAGCCAGTTGTGTTCATGGTGAGATTGACTAGTTTATGAAAATCTCGTTCAATTTTAACGAAAATTACTATATGCATCTAATTTCATCATTTATCTTATTGTTCTAAATGTTGCAGGGTGGAATTACTGAGAGACTAGGAGCACGAAGGAGAGAGACCCCCTCACGACTTACAGTCTTGCATGAGGTGAGTTATCTAATATTTGAAAACTATTTTTACTTTTAAATTATGTTTTATACTTGTATAATTTCCAGGAAAAGTTGACATATTATTGTTGTTGTTTTAGGGTCAGGGGGACGTGCTCCAAGACGCCCAAAGGACCCAGCTTCCTCTATCACGAAGAAGAGGAAGATCGATTTTGGAGATGCACCTGGGAGCTTCGAGGGTGGGTAGGAGGATTGAGAGACACTCCTATGTACACTAGCCACAATGTGGCATTTTCGGAATGAGTTGCCATATTTTGTATAGGGCACCATGGGCCATATTTTGTATAGGGCACGAGTTGCCATATTTTGTACAGGGCACGAGTTGCCATTATATAGACGTTGGGAACAATGTTCCATTTTTCCAAAAAGTGTACATGATTGGATAATTTTTGCATATTAATAGATGGATCTACACTTGTCGATATGACTTTGTCTTTGATTACATTTTTGCATACATGATTTTGTCTTCGATAACAATGTTATGGAACAGTTTTCACATACATATAGATGTTATTTCTAGACACCAAGTGACCTCAATATGAGTCCCTTGTATTTGAATGGGTCTTGCATCTTTTCCTTTCAGCAACAACATACCTAACCAAGCAAACTAAGGAGTGATATTTACATTACAAAGTGTTGTGACTTTAGGGCTACAAAAAAAAATAGAAGACGATGACTTCTTCCATACTTAACCTTGTAATGGTTATAATATTCAATTCTAACAATCATTGCATCACATATTATAACAAATTAACCTAGATATATGAGAAGTTCATATGTGTGCTTGGATGGAAGGGTTAACCATATCACTTGAATTAGTTCAAACATGAGGGGTGTGCATAGGTGCAATTGGATTGAGCAATAAAAGAGAATTGTTAATGTAGTTACATATGGATCGTTCTTTGTGTGTTAGTATGTGCCTTTATTGAAAGCATGGTTAATGTGTTGCACTACTACTTGCACAAGTTGGAATAGACCCTCAGTGTTGATAATGTCTTCAATTTTTTGGTAATATTGATAATCACTCTTTGTAATTTAAGTATATTGGATTTTTTTAGGTTAAGACACATATTGAACATAGTCAACTCAATGGTTCAAGACATCATTTTACCACATGATCCATGGAAGATTCATTGAAGTCACATGAAACTCATTTTCATCACCTCAACCATGGTCAAGATGCCAAGATCCATCCTTAGTAGTCAAAACCTCATGTTGGCACCCATATCACTCTCAAAGATCAAAAAAATTCTTCTAAAGGGCATGTCTGGGGGTTGAGGGAATCTTGATGGATAATATCCTTAAAACATTTATATTCGATTTGAGGCCTCATATGTCTTAACCTTATCATTGTCAATACCTAAAGACCCATCCTTAGTGCACAAAACCTCCAAATGGAATCCATATCCAAAACAAAGGCCATGTATCCCGTCTAGAGAGCTTGTGTAGTGATTGAAGGACTTGTTCATGGCTCATGAGCATGCAGATATTCATTTAGGTCCTAATAACTTTTATATTTTTTAATCACAATGCTCTAGGTCTAGAGACCCATCCCTTGTGTTGAAAATCCTCTATTGGCATTGTTGTAGTAGCTTTATTCAACTAGTCAACTAGGATAAAGAGTTGACTGGAGGTATACATTGTAAAAATAAATATTTGTCAGGAATTAATAAAAGGCTAATTATTGATGGCTCTAAAGTTACAATCTCCCCTTTCTCACTTTCCCATTGGGAACAAATAGCCAAAACTAACAATGCAACTAGAACACAATGACCAAGGGAACTTCAAAATGCAACACCACTCCACAAAAGAACTTTAGACCTACCTCATTTGGTATGAGAGAAGCTGCTTTAGAGACCTACCTACCACTTCTCTCATTTGGTATGAGAGAAGTTGCTTTAGACCTACCTCACTCATGTCAATGCTTGAGTTTTTGGAGGCCGACCTCCCACCCCACATGTCCTCTTCAACATTTTGTGTTCTCTTGGTTTTGTGCCCACCCGAACGTTTTCATTCTTTGGGTACCTTGAGGTATATCCCAAACCCAAAAACTCTTATATTATGTTGATTATGTTGGTTATTGGCTTCACCCAACAAAATTATATTTAACAATACACATATTCATAGACTTGGTTCCCCATGCTCAATGCTCACTATATTCAACAATACACTTATTTTAAATTTAATTCATGTCTTGTTAAATATTTCATAATTAAATAGCTATTTGAGAGCACCACCTTAGACCAAGCCATACCATTAATATAAAATGTACATTAGAGAAATGACCTAATTCAATTTCCTTCTATAACTCTAATCCTAACCCTCACCCAAACCCTAGCACTAAACCATCTTCTTCACCATCACCATCACCATCACCATCATCATCATCATCAACATCTTCATCATCATCACCATCATCATCATCATGAACATCTTCATCATCATTGTCATCTCTAGGTTCCTCATCAACATCTCCATCATCACATCTTCTTCGTCATCATCATCATCATCTTCATCACCATCACCATCATCATCAACGTCTTCATCATCATCACCATCTTCATCATCATTGTTAACTCTAACTCTAACCCTAATTCAATTTCTTTTTATAACTCTAACCCTAACTCTCACCCAAACCCTAGCACTAAACCATCTTCTTCATCATCACCATCATCATCACCATCACCATCGCCATCGCCATCGCCATCACCATCATCATCAATGTCTTCATCATCATCACCATCACCATCACCATCACCATCACCATCGCCATCGCCATCGCCATCACCATCACCATCACCATCAACGTCTTCATCATCATCACCATCATCATCATGAAGAACATCTTAATCATCATTGTCATCTCTAGGTTCCTCTTCAACATCTCCATCATCACATCTTCTCCAGCATCACCATCATCATCTTCATCACCATCACCATCATCATCAACGTCTTCATCATCATCACCATCTTCATCATCATCATTAACTCTAACTCTAACCCTAATTCAATTTCCTTCTATAACTCTATCCCTAACCCTCACCCAAACCCTAGCACAAAACCATCTTCTTCTTCATCACCATCACCATCACCATCACCATCATCATCAATGTCTTCATCATCATCACCATCATCATCATCATGAACATCTTCATCATCATTATCATCTCTAGGTTCCTCATCAACATCTCCATCATCACATCTTCTTCGTCATCACCATCACCATCACCATCACCATCACCATCATCATCAATGTCTTCATCATCATCATCATTAACTCTAACTCTAACCCTAATTCAATTTCCTTATATAACTCTATCCCTAACCCTCACCCAAACCCTAGCACTAAACCATCTTTTTCATCATCACCATCACCATCATCATCAACGTCCTCATCATCATCACCATCATCATCATCATCAACATCTTCATCATCATTGTTATATTTAGTTTCCTCATCAACATCTCCATCATCATCATCTTCATCATCATCATCATCTTCATCACCATCACCATCACCATCACCATCATCATCAACGTCTTCATCATCATCACCATCTTCATCATCATCATTAACTCTAACTCTAACCCTAATTCAATTTCCTTCTATAACTCTAGGCCTAACACTCACCCAAACCCTAGCACTAAACTATCTTCTTCATTATCACCATTACCATCACCATCGCCATCATCATCAATTTCTTCATCATCATCACCATCATCATCATCATGAACATCTCCATCATCATTGTCATCTCTAGGTTGCAAATTTGACCCCAATGTGAAGGCCATGCAAATTTGCTCAAGGGGTCCATTTCTCGTCCAGAGGCCCCCGGGCGTGCGTCACCACCGTGGACAAGTCCAAAATAGCCACGTGGACCTGTGGGAGCCGACAGAATCCAAGTCCGCTTGTTGATTTGGGTTCCATGGCCCCGAAGCAAATCCCCAAAGTGTCCCTGAATGGCCCCGGGGTGCTCAACTAAAATACCTATAGCATCCAAACTGTGGCTCTGTTTGGGAATCTGTCGATTTTGGTGGATCCGGGAAGCCGAGTTTCAGCTAAGGGACCCCCACAGCGTGCCTCGAAGACCCGGAAGCGGTGCCAATGGGCCATCTCCGGAGCTAGGGTTTTGCTCAGTGAAGGCCATTCCAAATTCGTTCAAGGGGGCCATTTCCCGTCCAGAGTCCCATGGGTGTGCATGGCCACCGTGGATAGGTCCACAAAGGCCACGTGGACCTGTGGGAGCCGATGGAATCCAAGTCCGCTCGTCGTTTTGGGTTCCGTGGCCCTAGAGCAAATCCCCAAAGTGTCCCTGAATGGCCCTGGGGTGCCCAATTAGAATGCCCGTAGCTTCCAAACCGATGCTCCGTTTATGAATCCGTCAATTCCGGTGGGTCCAGGGCACCGAGTTTCAGCTAGGGGACCCCCCATAGTGCGCCTCAAAGACCCAGAAGCGGTGCCAATGGGCCATCTCCAGAGCTAGGGTTTTGCTCAGTGAGGGCCATTCCAAATTCGCTCAAGGGGGGCATTTCTCATCCGAAGGCCCCTAGGCATGCGTGGCCACCATGGACACGTCCACAATGGCCACATGGACCTATGGGAGCCCTTGAAATCCAATTCCGATCGCCGGTTTGGGTTCCGTGCCCCTAGAGCAAATCCCCAAAGTGTCCCTGAATGGCCCCGAGGTGCCCGACTAGAATTCCCATAGCAGCCAAGTCGTGGCTCCGTTCATGAATCTATAGATTCCAGTGGATCCAGGATGTCAGGTTTGAGCTAGGGGACCCCCATAGCGTGCCTCGAAGACTCGAAATCGGTGCTAATGGGCCATCTCCTGAGCTATGGTTTTGCTCAGTGAGGGACATTCCAAATTCTCTCAAGGGTGGCATTTCTCGTCTGGAGTCCCCCAGGCATGCGTGGCCACCGTGGAAAAGTCCACAATGGCCATGTGGACCTATGGGAGCTGATGAAATCCAAGTCCTCTCGTCGGTTTCGGTTCAGTGGCCCCGGAGCAAATCCCCAAAGTGTCCCTGAATGGCCCCGGGGTGCCCGACTAGAATGCCCATAGCAGCCAAACCGTGGCTCCATTCGCGAATCCGTCGATTCCGGTGGATCCAGGACACTGGGTTTCAGCTAGGGGACCACCCACAACATGCCTCAAAGACCCGAAAGTGGTGCCAATGGGCCATCTCCGGAGCTAGGGTTTTGCTCAGTGAGGGCCATTCCAAATTGGCTCAATGGGGCCATTCCAAATTGGCTCAATGGTGCCATTTCTCGTCCGGAGGCCCCCGAGAGTGCATGGCCGACGTCGACAGGTCCACAAAGGCCACGTGGACCTGTGGGAGCTGACAGAATCCAAGTTCGCTCGTCGGTTTAGGTTCTGTGGCCCTGGAGCAAATCCTCAAAGTGTCCATAGCGTGCCCCGAAGACCCGGAAGCGGTGCCAATGGGCCATCTCTGGAGCTAGGGTTTTGCTCACTGAGGGCCATTCCAAATTCGCTCAAGGGGGGAATTTATCATATGGAGTCCCCCGAGAGTGCATGGCCACCGTGAATATGTCCACATGACCATTGTGGACCTGTCCACGGTGGCCACACACACCCGGGGGCCTCCAGACGAGAAATGGCCCCCTTGAGTGAATTTGGAATGGCCCTCACTGAGAAAAACCCTAGCTCTGGAGATGGTCCATTGGCACCCTTCCGGGTCTTCGAGGCACACTGTGGGGGGTCCCCTAGATGGAACCCGACATCCCAAATCCACCAAAATTGACTGATTCACGAATGGAGCCACGGTTTGGATGCTACGGGCATTCTAGTCAGGCACCCCGAGGCCATTCAGGGACACTCTGGGGATTTGCTCTGGGGCCACGGAACCCAAACCGATGAGCGGACTTGGATTCTGTCGGCTCCCATAGGTCCACGTGGCCATTGTGGACCTTTCCACGGTGGCCATGAACGCCCGGGGGCCTCCAGACGAGAAATGGCCCCCTTGAGCAAATTTGGAATGGCCCTCACTGAGCAAAAGCCTAGATCCGGAGATGGCCCATTGGCACTGCTTTCGGTTCTTCGAGGCATGTTATGGGGTGTCCCCTAGCTGAAACCCAGCGTCCCGGACCCACCGAAATCGACGGATTCGCAAACGGTGCCACGGTTTGGTTGCTACAGGCATTCTAGTCAGGCACCCCAGGGCCATTCAAGACACTTTGGGGATTTGCTCCGGGGCCACAGAACCCAAACCGGCAAGCGGACTTGGATTATGTCGGCTCCCATAGGTTCACGTGGCCATTGTGGACCTTTCCACGGTGGCCACGCATGCCCGGGGGCCTCCAGACGAGAAATGGCCCCCTTGAGCAAATTTGCATGGCCTTCACATTGGGGTCAAATTTGCAAAATTGTCGACCAGGAAGGTATGGCTAGTGTTCCCAGCTGGAACCTTCCTAGACACACTTGCAGGACTCCCTGGAACCCGGTTTTGTTGCACGGTTGGAATTCTATGCCCCCGGTAGGTATCCAGCAGGTGTCCCTGAGGGCCTTTTGGATGCGAAACGGAATGAACCATAGAATGACGACCATGGCTCGGGTCGACAAATTTTTGACTCTGTTGGATTCAGGACATTGAGATAGTGCTAGGGGTGCCCCTCTCCTCCGGTCCCATGGCCCAGGTGCCATCTTGTAGGTCCATTTTGGAAACTAGGGTTTTGCTTAATACGGGAGTGTGCAATTTTTACACATTGGGGTCAAATTTGCAAAATCATTGACCGGGCAGGTATGGCTAGCGTTCCCAGCTGGAACCTTCCTAGACACACTTGCAGGACTCCCCGGAACCCAGTTTTGTTGCATGGTTGGAATTCTATGCCCTCGGTAGGTATCCAGCAGGTATCCCTGAAGGCCTTTTGGATGCGAGACAGAATGAGCCATAGAATGACGACCGTGGCTCGGATCGACAAACCGTCGACTCCATTGGATTTAGGATGTCGGGATAGTGTTAGGGGTGCCCCTCTCCTACGGACACGTGGCCCAGGTGTCATCTTGTATGTCCATTTTGGAAAGTAGGGTTTTGCTCAGTACGGGAGTGTGCAATTTTTGCACATTAGGGTCAAATTTGCAAAATCGTCGACCGGGCATGTATGGCTAGCGTTCCCAGCTAGAACCTCCCTAGACACACTTGCAGGACTCCCAGGAACCCAGTTTTGTTGCATGGTTGGAATTTTATGCCCCCTACGGGTATCGAGCAGGTGTCCTTGAAGGCCTTTTGGATGTGAGACGAAATGAGCCATAGAATGATGATCGTGGCTCAGATCAACAAATCGTTGACTCCGTTGGATTCAGGACATCGGGATATTGCTAGGGGTGCCCCTCTCCTCTGGTCCTGTGGCTCAGGTGTCATCTTGTACATCCATTTTGGAAACTAGGGTTTTGCTCAGTGCGGGAGTGTGCAATTTCTGCACATTGGGGACAAATTTGCAAAATCGTCGACCAGGCAGGTATGGCTAGCATTCCCAGCTGGAACCTCCCTAGACACACTTGCAGGACTCCATGGAACCCAATTTGGTTGCACAGTTGGAATTTTATGCCCCCGACAGGTATCTAGCAGGTGTCCCTAAAGGCCTTTTGGATGCGAGACGGAATGAGCCATAGAATGATGACCGTGGCTCGGATCGACAAATTGTCGACTCCGTTGGATTCAGGACGTCAGGATAATGCTAGGGGTGCTTCTCTCCTCCGGTGCCATGGCCTAGGTGTCACCTTGTACGTCCATTTTGGAAACTAGGGTTTTGCTCAGTATGGTGATGATGATGAAGACGTTGATGATGATGTTGATAGTGATGAAGATGATGATGATGACGACGAAGAAGATGATGATGATGGAGATGTTGATGAGGAGCCTAGAGACGACAATGATGATGAAGATGGTGATGATGATGAAGATGGTGATGATGATGAAGATGGTGATGACGATGAAGACATTGATGATGACGGTGATCGTGATGAAGATGATGATGATGATGACGGAGAAGATGTGATGATGGAGATGTTGATGAGGAACCTAGAGATGACAATGATGATGAAGATGTTCATGATGATGATGATGGTGATGATGATGAAGATGTTGATGATGATGGTGATTGTTATGGTGATGGTGATGGAGATGATGATGATGAAGAAGATGATGATGATGGAGATGTTGATGAGGAACCTAGAGATGACAATGATGATGAAGATGCTGATGATGATGATGATGGTGATGATGATGAAGACATTGATGATGATGGTGATGGTGATGGTGATGGTGATGGTGATGGTGATGGTGATGGTGATGGTGATGGTGAAGAAGATGGTTTAGTGCTAGGGTTTGGGTAAGGGTTAGGGCTAGATTTATAGAAGGAAATTGAATTAGGGTTGGAATTAGAGTTAATGATGATGATGAAGATGGTGATGATGATGAAGACGTTGATGATGATGGTGATGGTGATGAAAATGACGATGGTGATGATGAAGAAGATGTGATGATGGAGATGTTGATGAGGAACCTAGAGATGACAATGACGATGAAGATGTTCATGATGATGATGATGGTGATGATGATGAAGACGTTGATGATGATGGTGATGGTGATGGTGATGGTGATGGTGAAGAAGATGGTTTAGTGCTAGGGTTTGGGTGAGGGTTGGGGATAGAGTTATAGAAGGAAATTGAATTAGGGTTACAGTTAGAGTTAATGATGATGATGAAGATGGTGATGATGATGAAGATGTTGATGGTGATGGTGATGGTGATGGTGAAGAAGATGGTTTAGTGATAGGGTTTGGGCAAGGGTTAGGGCTAGAGTTATAGAAGGAAATTGAATTAGGGTTAGAGTTAAAGTTAATGATGATGATGAAGATGGTGATGATGATGAAGACGTTGATGGTGATGGTGATGGTGATGGTGATGGTGATGGTGATGAAGATGGTTTAGTGCTAGGGTTTGGGTGAAGTTTAGGGCTAGAGTTATAGAAGGAAATTGAATTAGGGTTAGAGTTAAAGTTAATGATGATGATGAAGATGGTGATGATGATGAAGATGGTGATGATGATGAAGATGGTGATGATGATGAAGATGATGATGATGAAGAATATTTGATGATGGAGATGTTGATGAGGAACCTATAGATGATAATGATGATGAAGATGTGCATGATGATGATGATAGTGTTGATGATGAAGACGTTAATGATGATGGTGATGGTGAAGGTGATGGTGATGGTGATGGTGATGGTGATGAAGATGATGATTATGATGATGTTGATGTTGATGAGGAAGAAGATTATGATGATGGAGATGTTGATGATGATGGAGATGGTGATGGTGATGTTGATGATGATGGTGATGGTGATGGTGATGAAGATGATGATGATGAAGAAGATGATGATGATGATGGAGATGTTGGTGAGGAGCCTAGAGATGCCAATGATGATGAAGATGGTGATGATGATGAAGACGTTGATGATGATGGTGATGGTGATTTAGATGATGATGATGATGATGAAGAAGATGTGATGATGGAGATGTTGATGAGGAGCCTAGATATGACAATGATGATGAAGATGGTGATGATGATGAAGACGTTGGTGATGATGGTGATGGCGATGGTGATGAAGATGATGATGATGATGGAGATGTTGATGATGAGCCTAGAGATGACAATGATGATGAAGATGGTGATGATGATGAAGACGTTGATGAAGATGGTGACGATGATGAAGATGGTGATGATGATGAAGACGTTGATGATGGTGTTGATGGTGATGATGATGTTGATGATGATGATGACAAGTCCCTCTAAGTGGTTATCTATAGGAATCAAGCATCAATCTCCAACCATAAATGAGCATGTTTTAAAATAAATTGCTAGGATACATATCTAAGAGTCTAGAAGATCTCTATGCATTTTTCCATGAAATTTGGTCAAGGAGATTCTAGTAGCTAGTTAGAATATATTAGTGGAAACCCTAGGTTGATGACACGATGCTTGGATAAGGGAAAAAACCCAAAATCTAGCTAGATTTGGGTGAGCATTGAGCATGGGGAACCAAATCTATGAATATTTGTATTGTTAAATATAATTTTGTTGGGTGAAGCCAATAACCAACATAATCATCATAATATAAGATTTTTTGGGGTTGGGGATATACCTCAAGGTACCCAAAGCATGAAAAAAGTTTGGGTGGGCACAAAACCAAGAGAGCAAAAAATGTTGAAGAGGACATGTGGGGTGGGAGGTCGGCCTCCAAAAACTCAAGCATTGACATGAGTGAGGTAGGTCTAAAGCAACTTCTCTCATACCAAATGAGAGGAGTGGTAGGGCTAGTTTAGGTTAGATTAGTGTTTCTAGGGCTAGTTTAGGTTTCTAGGACTAGATTAGGTTTATAGTATTCTAGCTTAGTTTTCTAGTGTTAAATTAGTGTTTCTAGGGTTAGTTTAGCTTTCTAGGATTTCTAGGGCTAGATTAGGTTTGTAGGGTTATATTAGTGCTTCTAGGGATAGACTAAGTTTCTAGGGATAGATTAGGTTTCTAAACATTAATGACAAAGGGTGAAATGATGACATGGCAGATGGATGTATCTCTATGTATGTATGTATGTATCTCTATGTATCTTTATGTATGTATGTATCTCTATGTATGTATGCATGTATGTATGGCAAAGACATGTATGTATGTATGTATCAACAAAAAATGCGTGTACCAACAAAATAACATAAAACTGCACATACCTCGATGTAGAACATAACATTCTTTGATGCAATTCTTTTTCTTATGTAAAGTTGACTAGCCTCATTCAATAAATCCATCTGAATCCTCTCAGTTGCTAATTGTCTCCATCAATCTATCGTGCTCTGAATGAGGCAGGTAGTAGCGTACCTTGGTTGAGCTCTTACTTGACATTGTCTGAAGATGGATGTTTGTGCCAACGATCAAGTTTGTGAAGTGATACACCATTGAACCTGGTTTGTAATCCATGAATACATGCCCACTAGTCTTTCTTGACTTCCCATCTAGTGTAAGATATTCCCCCTTAACCACCATCGATCCAATAGGAAATTCAATGCCTTCATCATCGATTAATGATGCGTAGAGGGTTTGCTTACCTTGGATGCACCGTGACAACCAATAATCCGTGCCCCATTCATTGCCTTTCGGGGAAACAACTGCGTATATGTGTCATGGTTGTACAAGATCTGAGCTATGGTCGTAGTCTGTCGAAATCGCTGACTGGCCCTCCTCTAACTAGGTTGTTTCAACAACTACACGTTGGTCTACTGCAAGTGACACACAATCCCATTCATCAACCCAGTCCATGCATTCGCATTCATCCCATTCGCCACTGCTGAAAGGGCTGCAAAAGCATGCAAGCTTTCGCGTCCATATTTCAAATAAGGGGTTGTTTGAGCTTCGAACTGAATGAAATCCACATGTTCCTTGTACTATGCTGCAACTATAGGAACGTGATCGGTCTATGTCAACCACCCACCAAAAATTTCTTACCACACGTCCTGCCACTGATGATGTTTGTTGATCTCTTGCTCGGTCTGACATTGTTGTAGAGCACCATTGAACTATGGATTTTGCATCTAGGATATGAGGTTCCCTATCAAACCTCATCTCTTCCCTTCGTAGCGTGGTCTTGATGCATGCACCGGCCCCATCATGCTCTCCTTTGTCGTGCCTGGTCTGAAAATAGTTCCAGATATGCGGCACATTATAAGTCTTATGCAAAATACTCATCCATGGGAATACTTGGGCATTTTTGAACCGGATCGCACAACCATCCGACCATATCCAATGCTAATCCATCTGTATATCTCTCTCCTTCAACTGATCATAGAAAATTCGAAAACAATGTTGCACATAATGCAGATCATGGATTTTATCATCACTTATGTAAAATTTCGTCTCCTTCAGTATTATCCTCTTGTCATTGTTGCTCTCTGGCCCATTCCTATATATAATATGTACCATGATGTGTCACGTCCCCTCCCATCATACCAGTTAGATGGAGGGGATCGTGAGGCCATTACCGGGCATCTAGCCCCATAAACTTTTTAACCAAGCATTCACATAATTTAAAAGAGATATGGGATGTAAAATTATAAGCAAAACACAGTGGAAATAATCAATTACACACCCATTATACAGTCAGTATATTCATGCCGTTCATCAATCTAAACAATATCAATTAGCAAATGAGAATACTTATCTTAAACCAAGTAATCCCTGAGCAACCAGCTACGCTTCTGCAACGTTCCACCCAACCGTAGGCCAGTGAGCTCCTTAATCTCTCAGCACCACTGCCACCCCCGAGCTGGGCATGATCTCCACAAGGAACTAGGGAACCACAGGGTCTCACATAACCATAGATACACTAGAGTCAGCCATACCAACCAGCAGTCGGGTTTCTGAGGTTGCTGGGAGATGGATGCATTTAACAACGAAAACTGTAAGTGTTGGGCATGAGAGGGACGTTTCAACAGGGGGACTCACGAGATGGGGTTTCTTGAGCTTCAGAAAAACGTGGGTAGGCTCAAACGAATTGGAAGACTGGGAAAATTCGACTGGGAGAGCAACCCATTTCAGAAAAACGCCCCAAGGGCAAAAACAACCTCTCCCTCATCCCAAAATCGCGTCCCTCCTTTCCCAGCTACTTCACAATACCAAAAATGAGTTCCTGGACCTGGAAAAATGCAGGGTTATGGTGAAAAACGTGAGGATAAACTCCAACAAGTTCAGACTGCGTGAGAGAGAGAATGCCATGGGTGAAGAATGGCTTTTGGGCCAATTTCGTGGGGGTTTTCTTGCCCAACAAGCAAAAACACGTTTTTCCAAGTTGATGGCTTGCCCATGCACGAAAATTGACAGCCATACCTCTCCCATCCCAAGGCATTTATTGTCTCAACCAATTCTTGGAAGAATTAAATGATTGGGTGCATGAGACCAAGTGGGTAGTGGAGAGTTCATGGGTTTCTCAATCAAATGGCTTAACACCATGGCTCAAGGGTTTGGTTATTTTCCCCCCCTATTCCTTGTAAAGATCATGCCCCCATCTCTTTGTTGCATTGCGTAGCTGGTTGTGGGTTTTTCATTAAAATTGCATATTTACATGATGTCGGATTTTACATTGTGCACTGCTAGCACAAGAACCATATGCATCTATTCTAATTGCCGATACATAAACGATAAGTCAGTGGTGGGGCCTTGGCCTTGAGCTCCTCGCCATGACTAAATGACAATATTTACATCATTCACGATTTAATGCAAGGGGGTTAAAATGGGGACGTGACATGATGCTGACTTGGTCTAAATGGTAGTAATGACTCTGGATTTCATTTTGTGGCTGAAGGGTGTAATTTTGTGCAAAATCCACAATTGACACTATGGTTCCAACAGGAAATGTGTCCCTGCATTTTCTGTACTGCTCATCTTGCCATCCTGCTACATGCTCATGTTGAACATACTGCTTTGTTTTCTCGTAGAACTCCATCAAGAAGTCACATACCAGTACCTATTACCATGAAAACAAGGGAAATTTTACAATGTGGCCTTTGTAAAAATGTATATGTCATAAATTGAACATGTAATATGAAAAATATGCAATATTCATTTGTACCTGTGACTTCACTAATGCAATCTTTTTACTTTCCCTGGCACTGTCTATCATGCCCATCCTACCAAATTCATGCTCCTTACTTTCATGGATGCAACGGTTCAAAAGAGAAAACCCACTGCACCTAGAACATGTCCCATATAGACACGATTTTTCATAATATTTTTGTCCTTCGGGACTTGGACACCATGATGTTGTGGATAAAGTCTCTTGATGCATTCGATGGTAGTATGGATCCATTGCAACCCTGCACAATGTTAGTATGCAAATCACAAAATATATGTTTATATGTGTCATAATAATATTCGTATTCTAGGTGGTATCTACAACAACAGGTGTTCTGATCAATGCATATACAAACGTACCATGGTTTGCATTTCTCAAAGGACCTTTGGCCTAGGTTCAATTGTGTGTGCTCATTCCTGAATCTCTCATAGAGTTCAGTCTGTGTGGTGTCAAGGAAGTGTTTAACATGGGGTTCACGTTCAGTAGAACCTTTTCTCAGCTTTAGCACGTCTCTTTGGTTTGATGAAGGTCTAGTATGATCATGCCAAAACTTTTGTACTAACTCCTTAACAGCATCAATTAGCTTCATATCTGCACGAGGCAACCTACCAACAAAATCCCAACAATCGTTTCCACCCAGAGTGTCAAGATTTTCTCTTATAATAGAGTACTTTTTAATATTTTTTCTATTTAATTTGAGTATGTGAGAAGTGTGTGACAACAAGCGACATTGCCTTGTGGACTTGCTTACAACTGATTCCGCTAAAACACGACAAGCCACACAAATATCTTTTGTACGATACGTCTTCCCAATCGCATTAAATGCAGATTGGAGATTTCAAATAATATGACTGCTAGCCTCTGAACTTTTAACCATCTTTATGCCCAAAATTCTCCTAACAACAGCTAAACAACGTGACTTTAACAAACATAGCAATAATTGACATTTACCTGCATCACCTTTGGATTCAAAATATTCTTTGACAATTTTGTTGCATTGCCATTCGATAGTGCGTTTTGGCAACTTGCCTTCAAGCCCCGACATAGCACTTTCATCCACATGAATACGTCTAGGAGTTCTTCTTCTTGCACTGGACAGTCGAGGTAGGGAGGGTGGACATGAGACATGAATACCAGAGCTTGTTTGTTGTGCTGCTTCATTCACAGATTGGGCCATAATGGGAGTGTGTTCGACATGGTTGTGGTATTCTTGGGGAGATTGAAAATTAAGCAAGGCTGTATGTCCATCTCTACACATGCAGCATCTCCCAAAATTATTGTGTCGTGATGAACTTTAGCATGACTCGTTGATGGATTGTTGGTTGGAGATTGTGGTTATGTTGGAATTTGAGTTGGGTCCGTTGGACGCGACCGATTTACCTGTGGTTTTGAACAAGAGGTTGTCGTGTCAACAACTGTGTTAGAGTCAGTGGCAGGATCCGGGGAAATGATAGGACCATGTCTCAATCTTTCCATTCCCAACCTGGCCTTTTCTCTTAAGTCATTGACCTTTTCAATGGGAATATTCCTTCTATATTTTTTTGTTGTGTTTTGTGATTTTCCCATCTCCAAAAGTCTCTTTAACACAACTATCAGGCCTACCCCTGCAAAAGAAACAACAAATAAGATATTACTACCATTATACAATGAACTTGACACATTCCAACATAACTTACCACTTTACAAATTAACACATACAACTACAGACTATGTTGTTTTATTCGTGTTCAAATAAACATCATTATCCCTTACAATTCCAATCAATATAGATGATGGTTGGTCAAGTGTAGAGTGGAGAAACTAGTGTCTTGCCTAGCCATGAATTCATAAAAATTATGGTAGTAACACCCTACAATAGAGATGGCTAGAGATGCCTTGGGAATAGTTTGATAGTTTTTCTACATCAAATAAGGTAAAGAGAATAAGTTTACTAATTACACAATGAGGAGGTTTCAAATTCCCCCAAGGAATTCTTATTGGTTTACATCATATTTTTCACCTTAATTAGTTGCATTTTTTGCTTTCCCCTTAATGTTATCAATTCTAAATTTTGCACCTAGTTTGATTGCTTTGTCTTCATAGTGGAATGGTATATCCTTCCATTTGAGGCAATGTCCCTTTACCACCATAAATTACTAGGTTATATAACACCTTAAGGAGTTGAAGAAACAACAACAAACTATTTCCTTATCTATAAACCTTGAGATGATAGAATGTGATTTTGAGTTTAAAATACCCATGGTTGAATTCAACAATGCATCACAATAGAATGAATGTATACTTTGTATTGTGCAAAACCTTAAGGAGGATGCAAAGGTTTCTAACAAGGATCATGGTCTTGGGAAGGGTGGTTAGGGGGGAATATAATTTGACCTTTCAATGTGCAATATCTAGGGTGGGGAGGTGTTGGAAAGTGGGGAACTAGGGACTATACCAACAATGATCATGTTGGATAGAGCATGAAGTGGGAAAGTCTTGGTTTTTGGAAAAAAAATCATTATTAAAGGTGAAGGGATATTGTAAGGATGGTAAATATGGATGAATATTATCATATTTGGATTCATAGAGAAAGGAAAGGTGCATATACTTACAGATATCCTCATTCCATACAATGGTATTGAATAAGAGATGAGAGAGTTGAGGTTTTGTGGATAATTTGAAGTGATATTTTTAGTCATGTTTAGTGAGTGTGTAGTATTTTTTGCTAGCATAATATGAGGTGAAAAGAAAAAAATTATCTTGGGAGCTAATTACACAATGAGGAGGTTGCATACTTCATCTTGTCTAGTGTTCATATGAGTTTTTTTAGATGTGAACTTGGGAAATATTCTTGTCAAAATCATTGTTGTCTATGCATGGATATTGTTGTGGGCATATGATAAAAACAAAAAGGCATGGGAGAATCTCAAATCTTGTGAATGAAAAGACTTATTTACAATTCATCATACCTCTATAGAAATTATCTCCACTTGCAATGGAAACTGGTAGCTTGAATGTATCCACTAGATTCCAAGACCACTGAAGATGTTTGTTAGATTCCAATGGTGATTTTGTGTCCAATAGATCAATGAGTGTCCAAAATATCAATGAGTGTGACCCAATAAGAAACCTGTAAGAGCTTGAAACCCGCGGACGAAATGAAACCCATGCTTTTTGGTAGAATTCCTGGGAAACAGAGAACTCTGTTTTTTTAACTAGTAACAGGTACGCGCACGCATGCTTAAATGCGTGCACGCGTGCTTAAATGCACGCATGCATGTTTTTATCGCATACATGTCACTAGCACACATG
>BSBM01000348.1:11035000-11062500 GCA_027924585.1 Larix kaempferi | reverse complement strand
TGGAAGCATGCAAGATCGTGGAACTTGCATATGAAAGTCTTGCAAAGAAAATCCCTCCTCAATCAAACAATTCGTGTTTTTCCAAAGAAGCAAGTTTTGATTTTGGGATAAGGATAGATAGACAACTCCCTTTGAAATGGGTAGGGATTTAATTGGAGGGAATTCTAGTAAAGGGATTAGGAAGTTGGGAATTAAAGAAAAGAGATCCATGTGGAAAGAAAATAAATTTTTATTATGTGTATAGAAAAGGATCCAAAACTGGGGGTAGGGGATAGCTTATCAATGAATCCTCAATCCAAAATGGCCTCACATCTAATAGATATCATACTAGGCCTAAAAAGACTAACAAGGAGAATCATGAAGACAATATTGAAGGAGTTTTAGTATAGATCCTATCAAAGAATTGCATAAAATAATCCTAGGTATAAAATCTTAGCTTAATCATGCTCAAGAGAATCCCCTAGGGAAATACATCATTGGAAGCAAAAATCCTTGAAAGGGGGTCTTTAGAGTACTTAGGACATACCACCTCCAAGTTTCTTCATGATCATTCTGTCTCTAAATGTTAGGGGTTTGGGGAGCCCCACTAAAATATTATCCCTATTTAGATTATTTAAGTAAACAAGCCTTGATATTATCTTTCTTCAAGAATTTGTATGGAAAAGGGAAGAAGACAATGGAGTACCTAAGCAAATTTCTTAAGGGATGGGATTTCTTGCATTTGGATGCTAACAAAATTTATGAGAAGTTAGTTATAATTTGAGATAATCATTATATTCTATGAATCATTCATTTCTTCCAAGAGGAATTTGCATAGAATTCCAAGTGCAAGAAGTAGGCCATATAATCAATGTGGTCAATTGTTATGGACCATATGATGACAAGAAGGAATTTTTGGATGAATCTTTTGTTGTGTCGTTGGTTAAGGCTTGATAGACTGGTGGAGTACTTAATGTTCAAAATGGAAGAAGTTGACTTACTTGATATACAACATACTATGATGATGTCTACTTAAAGAAATAATAGGTCTAAAGAAGCATGAGTTTCAAAAATATCTAGATAAAAGTAGAAAAAATCACACTTAAGTAGAAGTAGGTGGCGATCAAACTATCTTCCAATCCTTTTACATATAGACAAAATGGATCGCAAGACAACAACTCCTTCCAAGTTAAATCTTGAATGGGTAAAGGATGAAGAACACATTAAAATAATAAAGGGAGTGGATAAATTACAATCGTCCATGAAGGGATATTGCAAGTTTTAAATCAATCTTGGATGGGTAAAGGATGAAGAGCACATTAAAATAATAAAGGAATGGACAAATTACAATCTTCCATCGAGGGATATGGCAAGTTTTAAATATGCATAATGGCATTGAAGATATGGCATTAAATATTATTTTTAAAGATGAAATTTATTGGAATAAGTTTGTTATTTTTTCTAAAAATTGTATAGTGTATTGGGGTTGTGAAAAAATGAAATATTGTATATTATATAAAAATTGTATAGTGTATTGGGTTGTGAAAAAATGAATATTGTATTATATTTGTTGTATTTTATTATTTCATATTAACCCTAAAGTTGAAATCCACAGCGACGAGATCATGAAACCTCATTGTAAGAAGTATCATTTAATGCCTTTGAATTTCTCAAACGTGTGTGTGGTGTCCATTCAATTCGTTTTACCTAAAATTGTTTGACATCTTGTGTGAACCAGTTACTCCAAAAAGCAATTGTGTGAACCAGTTACTTCAAAAAGCAATGTTGTCCAGCTGTTTGAACATCTTGTCGGTGACTAATGTCTTTTCTAACACTGTAAGCATCTTTCTTTTTGAATGGATGTTACTGGAATTGTACATTGTTGCTGTAACCATCTTTCTTTTTGAATGGATGCTACTTGAATTATGAATTGTGTGCATTTTTTCTATTCTTTATATGCTACTGGAATTGTGCATTTTCTACATCTTTTCTTCTCAAGTTGCAGAAGGGAATGGTACATTGTTACTGTAAGCATCTTTCTTTTTTAATGGATGCTACTTGAATTATAAATTGTGTGCATTTTTTATATTCTTTTTAAATTAAATGCTACTGGAATTGTACATTTTCTACATCTTATCTTCTCAAGTTGCAGAATGGAATTGTACATTGTTGCGGTAAGCATCTTTCTTTCTGAATGAATGCTACTTGAATTATAAATTGTGTGCATTTTTTCTATTCTAACGCTGTAAGCATCTTTTCTTTAAATGAATGCTACTGGAATTGTACATTTTCTACATCTTTTCTTCAAAAGTTGCAGAATGGTGTGTAATCTTATCTTTTGCATGGATGGATGGATGCCCATAAAACAAAAGAAAATATTCCCTTGGCCTCATGTTTCCACGCGCTTTTCCTTTGCCGACCATTAACCACGCCGCGCCAAGCCTATCTATTTGTGTGTGGTCCATACACGTCACATGGGATCTGCTGCAACTTGACCCACCAGCATCCATTGAGAAGACGAGATGCTCAGAATGGAAGAGACGTACCCAACGAACATGTAAATTGAATTGAAGCGGACACCACATACCGAGAAAATGCCCAAACAGCTTTAGCCTTACTCGAGAAAAAAATAATTTGAATGGACATCACTGCTTTCTCGCGTAGGATAAAAGACAACCTTAATCCAATTTATGTCTTAAGCAGTCGGTACGTACATCTCTCCCTTTGGTCGAGCCTTACCAAAACGCCTCGCTTTTCCTGTGGTTTTGGGAGGAAAAACGGAATTTTTTTGCTTGAAATTGCTATTTTTTAATTTTGGTAATTTTAATTATTGAGATCGCTTGCTCTAGATTAATTATCCAATTTTAATTAGCGTTTATACCGCTCCTTTCTGGCACTACCTCACGCACCCAAAAAAGTTGATGGAATTGGACACTGCTTTGTTTAATCTGTGTATATAATATAATATTAAATCCTTTTCCGGGTTTGGACTCCAGGAGAGTGAATTCCCAACCACCCACACTGTTTTTCTAGTTTAGATCTGTGTAACGATTGATATCTAATTATTTATTGTCAACATCTCTCGAGGGTTGGAATTCCATTTCATATATGTCTTTCAAACTAAAATTTTTTGATGTTTTTGAATTTTTATCTTTCCTATTACACAACGTTTTGGTAAAAAAATAACTCTTCAACAATGAAGTTTTATTCAAAAAAATATCCTTGATTAATAATGTTGTTTTCATTGTTGATCATGTACTCTAAAAATCAAGATCCTTGCATATGCATCTGAAGTACATTAAGTGATAAATTTACGAAACAAACAAAACTTGGAACCTTAATTCTTTTAAGGAGGTTAATGTTAGGCTTACAATTCTTGAACAAGATTGTACTATGAGGTTCTCTCATTCCTTTGTCAAAGGGAAGTTTAAAAAGTTGATTTTCTTTATGTATTGTTTTGGATTCATCAACTATTATTTCAAGCGAACTTGCACACATGGAAAGCCAAGCTCAACGAGCTTCATTCATAATTGAACGCATTTAGTTTTCTAGTATAGGTAATTCATTTTATTTTAATTTTATAAAAATGGAATGATACAAACTTATATAATTTGACATAGTAATTCGAATACATAAAAATTACTCATAGCTCATTTGCTTATGGTAAAAAGTTTTTTTTGAACATAAGATTTTGTGGTATTGCTAGATCATCATAATAAACATTTGCTTACTACATTTGATATCTTGGCCATAAATATAGAGCCATTGAAACTTAGGTCATGGGTATGTGATGAAATTTTGTTGTTCAAATTGACAACCATGGGTTCAATTTATTATCAATGTGTTTAATTAGGACCACGAAAGTTGCTACTTTCTTCTTTGGGCCATTCACTTTCCTTTGGCTAACTTCAAAGTGGTTTAGAAGAGTTTTTGCTGGTTAATAAAAGTAATTGTTTCAATCAATTACATAAAACTAAAAGAATAATAAAATGTTACTAAGTTTTAACTTAAATCAAATAAATCATTTTAAAAAAAGAATTTGAATATTGTAAATGATAGCATTAAAAGCTTTAAGCAACAAGAATGTTAGGACATGTAAATTCTATCTTGAAAGTATTAGAGGTGTACAAAATGAGATTGGGAGCATTCGAAAACAAAACCCTATTTCCATACAAAAATTATTATATATATTGAAGTCTTTATTTTTATTTTTATTTTTTATTTTTTAATTAATTTTAATTTTGTAATAAATATATTATAAACTAGATAAAATTTATAAATTTAAAACGAGATACTAATAAAAAAGTATTTAATAAAATCAATTTTTTTGTTTTTTCAAAAAATAATTTAATAATATTATGTTTAAAACATTCTGAAAAATTTCACACACATATTAAAATTAATATAAAGTTCAAAATATTTGATTTTGAAACTATTAAAGCCATAATATTTACTGATTATCTAAATTTATTTTCATTACAATTAATTTCCTCAATTTAAAATTAAAGTAATTAAAAATTAATTAGCCATAATATCTACTGATTATCTAAATTTCATCAAATTAAATTAGTGAATCTTTTCATTACAATTAATTTCCTCAATTTAAAATTAAAGTAATTAAAAGTTAATTTACTCAAAAAATTAAAGTAATCTTTAAATGGATTGGACATAATTGTATTTGTGCGAACAGTTTTCTGCATTAAGGAAAGGATTGTCGCTTAACGTTCAAGCTCGAAAGCATATCCCATTATCCTTACCATATCAAAATAAAATGGGAATTAATGACGTTTTAAAAAAACAATCAAAATATTTGTTGGTTTAATAATTACCTGTCAAATTCCAACCCTACCGATCCCTCTATTACCATGCCATGCCATGCCATGTCACCTCTAAATTCCAATTATAAAATCATTTTCAGAATATTTTTGTAGTGTAAGGAAATTGAACCCACCCCACCCTTTTTGAAATGCCCAGACTTCCTTCACTCACCAAGTAAACTACTAACTTTTTAGGTCACAACTTAATTATCCATTATCCCAATATAACAAAAAGAAATAAATATATCATCTCATGAAAAAATCTAAAGTCTCATGATTATAGTCGTATGCATAAAGTGGATAGATGATTAAGGTACATAAATTATAATCTCAATATTAAAATAATGATGTTTACAATTATAAATATATTCTTTGTTTAAGATTACTGAGATTAATGATTACTTTGTTCCTTTTACATCTTCTTATATAAATGAAGATCAATCCTTCATTCAAATTTGAAAAAGTAATCTAGGAACTCTTATTTCATTGAATATATATATATATATATATATATATATATAAATATATTTTATTGAATATATATATATATATATTATTTTTCAAGAATTATTTAAATCAATGATTATTTAGTTAGTTGATCAAACCCTAAATGTATATATAGTATATAATATATACACACTTTATTGAGATAATCTTTGCTCCTTCCACATCTACTTCATATGATTGGAAGATCAATCCCTCATTCAAATTTGAAGAGTAATCTAGGAAATCCTCCTTCATTGAAAAGATGTTTCATATCCCTCATTCAAATTTGAAGATTAATCAAGGAACTCCTCCTTCATTGAAAAGATGTTATATAAACTTTTTAATAAAAAAAATGTGTTATATGTTATTATGAGGATAGTATTTATATGTTATTATGAGGATGGTATTAATTGAGGTATATTTTTTATTTAAAAATGTGTTATTTTTATTAAATAATTTTAGAAAATGTGTTGCTTGTAATTAGTTTGTTTTATTTCAGAACTAAAGGATTTTTGCAAAAACATTGAATAAAACAAATAGACTTGAATAGAATAACTTAGATAAATTATCAAACTGCTAGATTTCTATTAAATAACTAAGGACCCTGGGACGTCATTATACATGGTATCATTCCAAATCTGGAACCAAAAAGCTTACTACAAGTTAGGAGAGACCCAAGAAACAAAACAAAATTGTTACTAAGCAACATAAAAGTTTTATAATTCTTCCAACCTCCTAAGTCATGTCCACATAGTAATAGTCATATAATACATATATATACAAGTTGGGAGAGACCCCAAGAAACAACGGCTCCAGGCTCCATTGAAAGAAAACAAAATTGTTACTAAGCAACATAAAGGTTTTATAATTCTTCCAACCTCCTCAGTCATGTCCACATAGTAGTAGTCATATAATACATATATATAGATAGTATTATAGGATTCTAACCCAAATACGGTTTTCATACCCAATCTCCAATTCTTTGTCATCCGATCGAAGTCACCAAGTAATACGCACCGAAATGGCCGGGCACCTACAAAGAACCATAGGTCTCTAACTATGCACTACACATCTTTAAATTACAAATAGGTGAACCTCCTATTCGTTTTAGGGTAATTTTATATCCAAGCAATTATCAAACTGGGTAATATCCATGCAAGTAGTATATTATCGTAATATCCTTTCCACGAGCCATGGCATGAACACCTTACTTAGCTACTGGAAACATATCTCGGTAGCCTCTGTGAATCATTGATCTAGCGAACCTAGCACTTCATTAGTTGTTCCGCAAGGTTAATATAGGGTAGGGGAATAAGAACACAATGATAATAATAGATGGAGTGGAACAGAATGGCACGCATGATGCCAGTCGATAGCGTAGTAGGTTGATAGCTATTACAGAAAACTGACTGCTATAACGGGTTCGATGCGGTCAAATTGGGAGAATAAGAACCGATTTATATTGGTATTACCACTTAATAATACTCCGCAGGGCTTACGAGAATAAATGACCTTATGATAGGCAGATTATGTGTTTAATCATTCCACGTGGCATGAATGAGAACCACTGCAACCGTGAATTAAAGCATCTGCTTAGCTTGTGAGTTATTAATAATAGGAGTCTTAAAGACCTGCTTATATTATAAGAGCACCTCTTTCTTATGGCAATTGAACCTCTGCTATTTTATTATTAATGCGGAGTGGTCCTTATTTTTTTTAGTAGGGCGATGAGCTCGAATGCGAATGGACTCGCATTATTGAGCCGAATGACTAGAATCCTTTTGAACCCTCGGAACCATTTAACAACAAAATTGATCGCCCTATATTACCATTTTCCATATATAACCATAACTCGGGTGAGATAAACAAGTATGTATGGAATAGAGAAGATAATTGGGCCTCCCATAAAAATAAAAAGGATATAAATAAATAAATCATTGAAATAGTTCATCAGGAATTATTGCCACTCAACCGGCGCGCTAGATCCGTAAGTAACCTCCAAAGATACCAATGTTTCCATACTCGGCATCTCTTCCTTCAACACCTATGCCGCGCAGAGAGAAGGGAGAAGGGAGGGCTATGTAGTAGCCACTCCACAGGGACGTGCGTAGGTGAGGGAGTGGGAGAGGCGCGCAGAGGCTGCCACTCCAAAGCTAAACCAAAAAAAAACAAAAAAAAAAATATAATAATAAACCAAACAAAAACATATAGTCCGACTCTAAAGAAACCAACTTAGAAACCATGGCTTACCTGCCTCCACCAGTCGCAGAGCTATTGCATAGAAGAGCCTGCTCATCGTGGCAGAGTTGCAGAGCCGAGCTTGCCCAAAATAGAAAGAGGAAATGATCAGCATCCCAGGGATTGACCATTTTTAGGGTTTAGCTAATTTTTTTAATATTTTACGTGGAGCATGGTGGTGGGAGGAGGTGGTGAGGCCGCGTGGCCTTCATGTGTAGGAAGGGTGGAGTGTTAGGTTAAAACAATCTTTTTTTGTTGTTTTGTTTTTGCGTATATTATTTGTTTTAAATTTTTGAAATTTTAATTGGTATAAATGACCTTTTAATATATTATTTAATGAAGTTTAAATTGTAAATAAAATTTAAAATTATTTTATATCTAAATATAAATTGTGCAATTCTATTAATAAATTTATATTCAAATATAATATTAGAACATAATATGTTATATTAAATGTTACCATACAAGTTAAATTTAATTTTAATTTAAGTTTAAGAATAAATGTTAAATTTAGCAAAGGGTTAAACTAAATGCTAAATTATATGCGAGATTAAAATTGTATATCAATATTAATATTATACTTAGATTTAAATTAATGTTAATAGTCAATTAATATGATTAGCATAGGTTAATGATTAATTAGTTGGGGATTAATTATGGTTAATTAATGATTAACATTAGTTGTGTGATGTAAACCTAAAAGAAGAATATGGAGCACTAGAGGAGTAGAGTAGTCTAGGAGCTTGTTATGATGCTTAGATTCAAGAGGATAGGTAGCATATATTGATGTACAAATGATATTTCACTGTATCATTATGGGACACAAACCCTATGATGGAAAAATAACATTAGAGTTCACTAGATCATGGTATCATGTTGATAAACATGGTTGGAGTATTTGTACTTTCGTTGATGCAATAGAAGAAGGTGCTAAAATTTATGAGAGGCAAAACCTAGAGGAGACTTGAAATGCTAGGGTTAGTGTCGTTATGTGAGGACTAGGTTTGGACACAAGGAAACTATAGGGGAGATTTTCAAGCGTTTTCGTTGGAAATATTTTGCGAGGTATGATGGAAGAAGGATTGAGGTTGGACTTGTCGGTGTTGATTCCAACTTGTTGAGCCTTTCAGAGTGGCTAGGAGTAGCTTAGTACAATGCCTTGCTAAGCCATAATTGTCGGTTAGGGTTTTATTTCTTAAGGTGGATACCCTAGCTAGGGATTGGATGCATTAGGGAGTCGTCACTTGTGATCAAAGTTACGAACATTGTATCTAGGAATATATATTGCCTTGGGTTGGGAAAGAAACTTATCAGAAATACCGGGAGAAATTGGAGATATTGACACACTGCTTGTGGTGAGCTTGAAGGACAAACTTGTACCAACTTGTGATAAGTTGCTGGTATGTATTTTTCACTTAATTGTTGTACATATGAAGTGTACTTTGCTACCAAACTTCACGCGTTGCATATCTGATTTCAGCTTATGTTTTGACGGTAATAAATCAAATTCTAGTGCTATTTATGTATGTCGTTTAGCAAAATGAGAAGATTTTGTTGAGTTGATGAGGGTGTGTGAAAGAAGATGAGGGTCACTTTAGATGCAATCCTAGTTTTTCAAAAACTCGTTTATGATACATAAAAACATAACGCGTTTCTGATACTTAGCAGTTGGTATGGTAAAACCCGAGCCTGGCATGTCACTGGACATGTAGGTTAGGTAACCATAACGCGTACGTGTTATAGAACTACAAAACATGTATGCATTATGTAGTTACAAAACGCGTACGCGTTTTGTAAATCTAAAATAAATTTAAAAACACAGTCCCGACCACCTGCGGCGCTTTTCACGCATCAGAAACGCGAATTCGAGCTTGGACGAGGATGGTTTGTGTGCCCTGAAGTATCACAGGAGCTCGATTTACTTGGAGGGGAGGCAAATTCACCGGTGGATTGTCATCTAATCAGGTAATTCATTCACCCATACCATTTTTTTGTCATTTCTTAACCTAAATTACCATTTTTTATAGTTTAAAACAACCTAGTTTTTGTAATATTTATAAAATTGGAAATAACCCAATCTCTAATTAAATTCACATCTCCCTCAACCAAGATGAGTGAATAATTACAACGAATCCCTTTTCAAAAACACAAAAATTCCTAATCCAACCAAAAATCGAAAAAAATAAAACTCCTCCCTTTCTACAATGTATCCATCCACATGAAACCCAAATTTCCAACCCTCAAAGGCATTTTCCCATGATACTAATTAAATCATTTTCCTCGGAATTGGCCATAACAAGATGAAATGCATGCACAAGCGTGAATAGAAAAAATGCATAAAAAATTAGTAACTTTGTTTCTCAAAATTTCATCACAATCATTTGTTCATGAACATAATCAAAATTTCATCACAAGTGTATGTAGCTATACATTGCATCTTAGTTAAGAACCCTTAACTAAATGCCAAAACACACTAACAAAGTGTCTCTCGGGCTTCCCTATCCACACCCTCGATAAATCTACTCAACGCTTAGGGACCATCAATTCAACTCAAAGACTTCATATAGAAAATCACTATGTTTTTTATTTAATTTTCTGAACTTGCCATACAATGTAGAAATCGATTTTGCAGAGAGAAATTGTCTCTGTTTTGCTCCAAGGAATTGTCACTTTTGGTTGGTTTCCATGTTTTTAGAACAATGGAAATGGTGAACACCCATGAACTACCTAGAGTGTGTCGTGAGAGCGTTTCCAACCATGATCGAGTTAATTTTCACCCATTTTCTTGCCTCACATATCCTAATATTCCCTCGCCCCTATCGTTTACATATCCAACAATCCTAATCTACACTCAGAAAGACCTGCGGCCCTGACCTAGTAACTACTCCTAGAAACCTATCCTAAAACCCTTCTAACATTCTTACCTATCTCGGACCTTCTTCCCTTGGATGTTGTCCTAACCCTACATCTATCCTAAACTTCCATCCCTCTTAAAGACTGTGTTTAAGACATGGGTCTGATTTTTACCACCTGACATGCCCCCGGGCATGTTACCTTAACCATCTTTCTAAGCCTAACAAGTCATATCCTATTCTTACTTAAATTCATTAACTGAATGTAGTCACAGACTTAGGACTATGACATTTAAATTTAGTTGTTCTATCTCAACTTAATCTTCATCCTCCTAATCAACCATCTTGTCATATCAATCACATATCATAATACTTGGATCAAATTAATAAATATGCATGTGATAATTCTGAGATAACACTGTCATATTCCTCTTGTGATATCTTATGAAGTTGACATTGTTGTTATTGTCATTCTAGTCACAATCTCTAGTTGATTATTCAACATCTTAATCATTGATAGTCATCTCAAGTACATATGTAATCATATTGGCAAGACAAACTCATACATATCCATTTCATTCCATGCCACTTTGTCCTCCCCTCCAACCACAAGGCGTAATATGTTGAAATCAATAAATTTTGATGTTAGCTTATGAAGTTGATGGAAATATTGTTTTCTGCAAGGGACATAAAGGCCAAAACATGTCAAAATAACACTCCTAAATTCTAAGAAGTTTAAACCAAAGTTTGCATGGAAAAGTCACCAATGAGGGTTAAAAAGTGCCTTAACTTCTAGAAAGAAGTTGAATGAAACTTACTTTTTAATTGTTAAATGTTTAATTTTAAGTTTTAAATGTATGTAAGTGAATGCCATTAAATTGCTTACTTGAGTTTGATTTAATACATTTTCAATTTTGAAGAGACATCATTATATACCATGTATATGTTTCTACTGATTTTTGTATTGATGTTTTTATTGCAGTTGCGGCTATGGACACAAATGCCGAGATACTGATTGAGCTTTCCCACTTGATGGGCATTAGTGTAGATTTTAGTGGTGGTGACAGGATTCGTCACTCACTTGCATCAACCTTGGATGCAATTGTTGACACCATTTCACAGTCTAGCAATGTACTATATGATATTACATCATCTAGAGAAAAACAAAAGACAACAATATGCTGATGGGCTAGACTACAATGCAATAAAAAAGTTGAAAATATCCAAAGAGCTCATATTTGCATTGTTTAGGGACCCTCAGTTAGGGGAAATCCCAAATGCAAACATGCCTCATATCTCCATTGAGTGGTGCACGTTTCAACGATTTGTTGATAACTGGGTGGACAGATGGTACATGGTTTTTGATATGCCACCACATAACAATGGGGAAATTCCGTTGTATTTCCTTCGGAAGATGTATGCAAAGTTCATGTTACATAAACATGTAAACTATTTTGATACCTTGCAGTTTCAGGGGATCGGTGGGGGGATGCCCCAAAACCGACCCAATGCGAGGCTTCGAGACCAGGATCGCCCTATCCCTGCACCTCACAGGCAGTTGCCTGGGCCAGATGTCCCACCTGCACATCATGCTATTCCACAGACACGTGATGCATTTTTTATTTTGTCACGGGCGGTTGTTCACCATGGCACTATGGTTCAGCATATCGGTGAGGAAGGGACATTTGTCCCTGGTGTGGTACATACACCAGGTCGTCACCATGTAGGACCATCGTCTAGTGCAAGACCATCCACTAGTGCAGGACCATCGGCACATACCGGGACTAGTATTGAGCCTCACGAGTGCACATCATGTGGTCATCCCTGCTATGGTCTTTCCTCAGATGTTGCCTTCAGTGGGTTTTTGACTGAGGTATGTAGATGGTTAATTGTAATAAATTCTTCATTTATTTTCGTCTTTGTACACATATATATAGTTTGAGCTAATATATTAATTTTTTGAACTTGCAGTTGATGCTTTATGCCGGCAGCAACGCCCGAGAGTCAGATGTTCCAGACTCTACAGGGGGGCATGATGCTACCCATTTGGCAAGCCCATCTTATATAGCACATATTTCTGTATCTCACACCGAGGTAAACATTTTAAAATTTCAGTTTTTTAATACTTGTTAATTTTCACATACTTTACATTTTAGTTCACTAATTCTATCTACGATCTAATATTTACAATTATTAAACTTGCAGATGGCAGATCCTTCACTAGGGAAAGCTAATGTGGAGGTAGCACCCATGGTCGTACCGTCCGAGGAAACATATGGGCTCCAGGTAAACAATTAAAAATGTCATTTTTTAAATACATGTTTGTTCGTTGAATCATGCATGTCTAACTACATGAACACTTGCTAATTGTAGGCACCATTCGAGACATATGGACCATTGCCTGGATTTGTATCTCCCACTAGGCCATTCGTGAACAAGGGTTATGTGTATGTGAGGCGGCCTACTCCTAGCAGGACTCCAGCTGCCCACGACCATGGGCTTACTCATACCATGGTAATGTATATCCTTCGATGACATTTTTTGTTTAACTTGAAATCCAGTGCATAAATCATTTTTGTTAATGTTTGAATTGCATGTTTACTACATTAGGAACCCGAGTTATTTACTCAAAACCTCGCATCGATGGTTGATGCAGCAGTTAGTGCTGCATCTGCAATGGAAACTGATCACACACAGGTATGTAACTATTTCAACATGATCTTTACATAGTTTATTATTGTTGTCTATTGTTTATTCATGCATGTCTAACTATTTCAACATTTTGTGATTGTAGCCACCACCACCAGGAGCAGTTCCTGGCCCCCCCTGGTTCGACCATCCTAGATGTTCAACCAATGGCTCCATCTGCTACACAAGCAATGCAATCCCCTTTGTCATTTGAGGTGAGATGTCCTTCAGTGACCAAGTGTTTCATGCACTTTCCATGCACAAGTTGATAATTGTTGAGTTAATTGTTGAGCTAATGTATTAGTACATAGTTAGTTGAATTTAACAATTGATATTTAATTTGCAGGATCTAGAGACACACACTGATCCTAGAGATGTGCCTAGAGGATCAACGTCGGGAAAGAACAAGAGGAAGCTTGAGTTTTGATGTGTCTTATGGGATATATGTACATTTGGATACATGTACATGTGGCTTGGATAGTTTTGGATAGTTTTGGACACATGTGCTTTTGGATACTTTTGGATATATATGTACTTTTCGATACATTCACTTTTGGAGACATGCACATTGACTTCATTGTGCATGTACTTTTGGAGACATGTACATTGACTTCATTGGATACATGTACTTTTGGATATATATACTTTTGGATACATGTACTTTTGGAGACATGTACATCGACATTTCACTTATAAATTAATGATACATTTCACTTTGTATTTGTTCTTCGGTTTCCACATGTTCTTGTGTCAATCTAATGTGTACTTGATTTGTGTGGATTATCTATTACTCATGAATGCGCTATGTCAAAAGAACACACTATTATATTTAAAGGTTTCAACGAACTCACTACATGCGTGCACTAATTGGTATCTAATTAAAAATTGTGATTTTGGATGATCATTACAAGTTAAGTCAAAGTTCTTGCTCGTGTAATTTAATCAAACTAAGTGCAATACAATGTTTTTCAACGTTTCAACGAACTCACTCGTGCACACTAATTGGATAGGTCTAATTAAAATTTGTGAGTTTGGATGATTAAATTACAAGTTAAGTCAATGTTCAAGTGTAATTTAATAAAACTAAGTGCAATACATGCTACACATTTCATCAACGCCCAATATTTGATTGTACAATTAGATTCAACACTACATATGAGTAACTACATACAAGTGCTCAAAGCAACATTGGTGAAAGGAACAAACGTTACCTCGGGATTCGAGAAATAAAGTGCCTTCTATTGTTGGTTGGGAAGGATATGCTTGGATATCCTTATGGCTTGGAGGTCATCTTCATGTAGATAAGTACTCTTGTTGTCATGTGTCATTAAGGTTTTTTCAAGTGGTAAAACCCTTCAGGGTTAGGGTTTGTTCATGGTTTCATTGTACTTGTCTTCTAAACATATAATTATTCTAAGAAAGGTTGCTAGGTTTTCTTCCCCATGAGGGTTTCCCGGGATAAAATGTTGTGTCTCTTGTACATTGTTATTCTTAACTAGATCCTACATGTTAAATTCTTTATGTAAATGTTTTATGGTTAAATTTATGCATTGAACTAATGGTTATAATTGGTATAAAGCATTTATCTAGATCAAGTATCAAAAATTTAACATGGTATAAGAGGTGAGCTGTCAAGAAGGAAATTATACAAGCCTTAAAAAACATAAACCCTAGGAGGATTGAAAGTCACCAAGTTTCTCGGATAGAAAGTCACCAAGTGTCCCTGAACGACATTTTCATGCGACCTGCAGCTTGAAATAGCTCGAAAACCGAAGGTCGGACCAACGAACCGTCAACTCCGTTGGTCTCCTGGCGTGCGATAACCTCTAGTGGGCCCTCTCCCTCGTGTTGTCATGTCCCAATAGATTCATTGTGCATTCATTTCGTAAACTAGGGTTTTGCTCAGTTTCATTGCATGCAATCTCGCATTGGTGGGTCAACTCTGCAAAACCCTCCCCCGAGCCAGTGTTGGCAGTGTTCCCACGTCGGCATTTCCCACACACACTTGCAGGAGCCAACGGCACGCAATCTTGCTGCTCCATTTGCTTTTTGGCTCCCGGATCGAAAGTCACCAAGTGTCCCTAAACGGAATTTTCATGCGACTTGCAACTCGACATAACTCGAAAAATGGAGGTCGAATCGACAAACCGTCGACTCCATTGGTCTCCTGGCATGCGATTACCTCTAGGGGGCCCTCTCCCTCATCTTATCATGGCCTAGTGGCTTCATTGTGCATTCATTTCATAAACTAGAGTTTTGCTCAGTTTCATTGCATGCAATCTCGCATTGGTGGGTCAACTCTGCAAAACCCTACCTCGAGCCAGTGTTGGCAGTGTTCCCACATCGGAATTTCCCACACACACTTGCAAGAGCCAGCAACACGCAATCTTACTGCTCTGTTTGCTTTTTGGCTCCCAGACCGAAAGTCACCAAGTGTCCCTGAACGACATTTTCATGCGACTTGCAACTCGACATAACTCAGAAACCGGAGGTCGGATCGACGAATCGTCGACTCCGTTGGTATCCTGGCATGTGATTACCTCTAGGGGGGCCTCTCCCTCATCTTCTCATGGCCCAGTGGCTTCATCGTGCATTCATTTCGTAAACTAGGGTTTTGCTCAGTTTCATTGCATGCAATCTCGCATTGGTGGGTCAACTCTGCAAAACCCTCCCCCGAGCCAGTGTTGGTAGTGTTCCCACGTCGGCATTTCCCACACACATTTGCAGGATCCAACGGCACGCAATCTTGCTGCTCCATTTTCTTTTTGGCTCCCGGACCGAAAGTCACCAAGTGTCCCTGAGCGACATTTTCATGCGACTTGCAACTCGACATAACTAGGAAACCGAAGGTCATATTGACAAACCATCGACTCCCTTGGTCTCCTGTCATGCGATTTCCTCTAGGGTGCCCTCTCCCTCATCTTCTCATGGCCCAGTGGCTTCATCGTGCATTCATTTCGTAAACTAGGGTTTTGCTCAGTTTCATTGCATGCAATCTCACATTGGTGGGTCAACTCTGCAAAACCCTCCACCGAGCCAGTGTTGGCAGTGTTCCCACGTCGGCATTTCCCACACACACTTGCAGGATCCAACAGCACGCAATCTTGCTGCTCCGTTTTCTTTTTTGGCTCCCGGACCGAAAGTCACCAAGTGTCCCTGAACGGCGTTTTCATGCGACTTGCAACTCGACATAACTCGGAAACTGGAGGTCAAACCAATGAACCGTCAACTCCGTTGGTCTCTTGGTGTGCGATTACCTCTAGGGGTCCCTCTCCCTCGTCTTTTCATGGCCCAGTGGCTTCATTGTGCATTCATTTCGTATACTAGGGTTTTGCTCAATTTTCTTTAATGCAATCTCGCATTGGTGGGTCAACTCTGCAAAACCCTCCACCGAGCCAATGTTGGCAGTGTTCCCATGTCGGCATTTCCCATACACACTTGCAGGAGCCAACGGCACGCAATCTTGATGTTCCATTTTTTTTTTGGCTCCCGGACGGAAAGTCACCAAGTGTTCCTAAATGGCATTTTCATCCGACTTGCATCCCGACTAGAATGCCTGTAGCACCCAAACCGTGGCTCCGTTCATGAATCCGTCAATTCTGGTGGATCTGAGGTGTTGGGTTTCAGTTCGGGGACCCCCCACATCTCCCCTCGGAGACCCAGAAGCGGTGCCAACAAGCCATCTCCGGAGCTAGGGTTTTGCTCAGTGAGGGCCATTCCAATTTCGCTTAAGGGGGCCATTTCTCATTTGGAGGCCCCCAGGCATGCATGGACACTGTGGACAGGTCCAAAATGGCCACGTAGACCTGTGGGATCTGACAGAATCCAATTGCGCTTGCCGGTTTGGGTTCCGTGGCCCCGAAGCAAATCCTCCAAGTGTCCCTGAATGGCCCCGGGGTTCCTGACTAGAATTCCCATAGCACCCAAACCGTGGCTCCGTTTATGCAAAGGTTTTTCATAGAATGCCTGATCGATAAAGGGAATATCACCTTCTCGTAGGAGAGAAGATCCCCCAATGAAATCAAACAGGAAAGTCATGTTTGGAGATTCAAAGCCTCTGGATGGTTTCAACCATTTTCCTTCTAATATACTATGTATAAAAGCATCCAGCATCTTTCACTTTTTTTTCAAATATTGGATCCACTGCAGCAGAAGAAATGCATTATCCTTTGTCAAAGCATGGGAAACAGCAGAAATATTGGCATTCGGAGGAAATAGCTCTGGAATATCTACTACATCAAGGTGTCTTCGAAAGAATGAAACTAAATCATTAACTGAATACATCAAAGCTCCTGCACAAGATGGTAGTGTAAGGTAACCTTCAGAAAGGGTTGAAAATCCCATGGTAGTCTAGGGATTCCTTCCCATTAACTTGGCCCAATTACTCGTGGATGCAGGCTAGAGAAACTTTAGAGAGCCTCGTACCCTAATTATTTTCCCATCTTCATCTACTAGGGGAATATTCTTGCAAAGACTGGTAAGCTCTTCGGGTTATGGAAGCATTTGATACACTAGCCAAATCTATGTTGTTGGAAGAACTTACATATTTCAACAAAGGAGCGTTTTGCAGGTGACTTGAACATCCCTTCCAATTTTCAGCAATAAAACAAATAATTTCAACGTACAGATTTTCAGGAAAGCTTGTCAACCAATCAGACAACCGAATATAGGGAGATAACCATGCCCAAAAAACTCAAGCTATCATAAAACTCTTGTTTATCAAGATAAGGATGGACTATGTGTACATGACGAGAATATAGATGAATGAAGTCGCTTTGATGAACTTGTCCTCTCGCTTTGAGGCTGCCAATATGATCTCAATTTACAAGAAGCTTCCATGTAGAAATAATTTATACTCTGTATAAAGTGAATATTGTTACTTGTTTTAAAATTTGTTTCCCTCCCTTAACCCCGTTTATTGTCCTCAACCTAGCTCATTTTACCTCTTCCAGGTTCAAAGGCGCTCATGCTCCTTTGTTTAAAATCACATAAATTTTGGACCGAGATATCGATGATGTGCAAGCAAGCTCGACCAACTGGTTGGTCCAGGTCCCAAAAAGACCGAAATATTCCACTCAACTCGCTTAAATGAATTTGAGAAATAATACCCCTGTGACTCTATCGGGCTAGTTTCGACGGTTAAAAATTTCAGGTGGGTAGGCCATAAAAGGTTGATCCAATTCTAAAACCACGCACCGGTTCTGAAACCAAAGTAAGCAATTTAGGTATAACTCTTACCTGCAGCAGATTATCCAGTGACCATAATTCATGTCAGACTAAGTGGCAGGTGCAGATTGAGAGAACCTAACATAAACTCCAAGAGAAAAAGGTGAAGAGGGGGGACTCGTTCGTGTTTGCATCGTTGGTCATTTTTCTCTGATATCAGATAAAAATAATAACTAATGTTAGAGAAAAATGCCCAGCTATGCAAACTTTTGCTACGTGGAAGCTTCTCGTAAATTGAGATCATATTGGAAGCCTCCCCTATTAATTTATATGATGTTGCAAGGATTTTGTAACGTGATAAGGTTTTTCTCTACACTCCGAACAAGGAATCCATTAACTAATTAATGCCACCGTTAAATGCAGGGTAAGCATCCCTATAATGCCATAAAGGAAAGAGTTCATCATTTAAAGCATCAATGTACCGGATGCTCAGTAAGGGAGTGTGTAGTTTTTGCACACGGTGGTCAACTTTGCAAAATCATCCGATTGAATTTTAATGGAGTCCGGGTTCCCATGCTCCCGTCAAATTAGGCCCATCGTTGAATGAAATGAAGCTATCTAAGGTGTTGAATTTAAATCATTAATGTCATGCCCAAATGAATTTTAATGGAGTCACTGAAGCTATCTAATGCAATAGTTGTCGGTTAATCTACTAAACTAGGGTTTTGCAGGTGACTTGAATGGCATCTTTAACTTGTGTTAGCTGATAACGAGGAATATGAAAGGGAAGGTACCTATAGACCCGAGTTTTCAATGATAGAGGTGAATTACCACTTATCAGAGCACGAAATGATTAACAAAAGGCTAATGGAACACAACGAAGGATTCCCTGGTTCCACTTGTTATTGAAAATGATACTTTCTCTTGACGAAACCAGTAAAAAATCTGCCTGTATTATAAATGGAAATCTTGCTACAATTTTCGTCGAAAGAAAAGCATAGATACCTACAGCCTCCATATTTCCATCTATAAGCCGCTCGCCCATCGAAAAAGCTAATGTAGTAGCCCATAGCCCATAAATCCTGTTAAGATCGATATGTTCTAGCTCACAAACTGAGAGCTTATTTATCGTAGACATAAACAAAAGAGCTTCAGGATGAATACTAGAGAGCTGTGGCTTTACAACTTCAACCTTCTCAGGACGTAGGGGTATAAAATGAGCCATAGAATGACGACCGTGGCTTGGATCAACAAACCTTCGACTTCGTTGGATTCAGGACACCGGGATAGTGCTAGGGGTGCCCCTCTCCTCCGGTCCCATGGCCCGGGTGTCATCTTGTAGGTCCATTTTGGAAACTAGGGTTTTGCTCAGTAAGGGAGTGTGCAATTTTTGCACACGGGGGTCCAGCTTGCAAAATCATCCTCCGAGAACTTATGGCTAGTGTTCCCAGCCGAAACCTTCCTAGACACACTTGTAGGACTCCCCGGAACCCGGTTTTGTTGCACGGTTGGAATTTTATGCCCCAGTAGGTATCCAACAGGTGTCCCTAAAGGCCTTTTGGATGCGAGACGGAACGGGCCATAGAATGACGACCATGGCTCGGATCGACGAACCGTCGACTCCGTTGGATTCAGGGCACCAGGATAGTGCTAGGTATTCCCCTCTCCTCCAGTCCCATGGCCCAATTTTCATCTTGTAGGTCCATTTTGGAAACTAGGGTTTTGCTCAGTAAGGGAGTGTGCAATTTTTGCACATGGGGGTCAACGTTGCAAAATCATCCTCCAAAAACTTATGGCTAGCGTTCCCAGTTGGAACCTTCCTAGACACACTTGCAGGACTCCCCAGAACCCAGTTTTGTTGCACGGTCTATGCCCCTGGTAGGTATCCAATAGGTGTCCCTGAAGGCCTTTTGGATGCGAGACGGAACGGGCCATTGAATGACGACCGTGGCTCAGATCAACAAATTGTTGACTCCGTTGGATTCAAGGCACCAAGATAGTGCTAGGGGTCCCCCTCTCCTCTGGTCCCATGGCCCAGGTGTCATCTTGTAGGTCCATTTTGGAAACTAGGGTTTTGCTTAGTAAGGGAGTGTGCAATTTTTGCACACGGGGGTCAACGTTGCAAAATCATCCTTCGGGCACTTATGGCTACCGTTCCTAGCCAAAACCTTCCTAGACACATTTGCAGGACTCCCTGGAACTCGGTTTTGTTGCACGGTTGGAATTCTATGCCCCTAGTAGGTATCCAGCAGGTGTCCTTGAAGGCCTTTTAGATGCGAAATGGAATGGGCCATAGAATGATGACCGTGGCTCGGATCGACGAACCGTCGACTCCGTTGGATTCAGGGCACCGGGATAGTGCTAGGGGTGCCATGGCCCAAGTGTCATCTTGTAGGTCCATTTTGGAAACTAGGGTTTTGGTCAGTAAGGGAGTGTACATTTTTTGCACACGGGGGTCAACTTTGCAAAATCGTCCTCTGGGCACTTATGGTGATGATGATGATGATGGTGATGATGATGATGATGATGGTGATGATGATGAAGACATTGATGGTGATGGTGAGGGTGATGGTGAGGGTGATGGTGATGAAGATGGAGATGGTGATGGGATGGTGATGGTGATGGGATGGTGATGATGATGATGATGGTGATGATGATCAAGACGTTGATGGTGATGGTGATGGTGATGGTAATGGTGATGGTAATGGTGATGGTGATGGTGATGGTGATGGCGATGCTGATGAGGAACCTAGATATGACAATGATGATGAAGATATTGTTGAAGATGATGATGATGGTGGTGATGATGAAGATGATGGTGGTGGTGATGAGTTTCATGATAGTGGCACCATTGTGGAGAGGGTGAAGAGACCTAGTGTTACTTGTAGGGAGATTAGGACATATTGGAGTCTAGTGGTAGGGTTTAATGTTAGGGTTAGAGTCTAGTGGTAGGGTTCAATGTACATTTTATATTAACAAGACATGAATTAAATTTAATATAAGTGTATTGTTAAATATAGTGAGCATTGAGCATGGGAAACCAAATCTATGAATATGTGTATTGTTAAATAAAATTTTGTTGGGTGAAGCCAATAACCAACATAATCAACATAATATAAGAGTTTTTTTTGGGTTGGGGATAATCAACTTGTGTGTAGAGCTCTAGGCATCAATGGTTGATGGGTGTCTCCCTCAACATAAACAATCCAGATTATCTATGTAATGATCCCATTACAAAACGCATGTGTATTCAATCAAACAAATTAGTGTTAGATCACTAAAGGAAAGTTTCATCTAACTCTACCAAATCCCATAATCTTAGGGTTTATTGATCATATGTAAAAAATGGCATATTCATAAACTTGACATACAAGAGAACTTTTGGCATATTTATAAACAACATAAATGTAAATTTTGCATATCAAGAACACAAAATTGACATATTCATAAACAACATACATGTGAAAATTGAGCATATATCAATATTCAATTACAAATAGTTTAAATAGTATAGTATTAAAAGTATGTAACATACCTCATCATGCTAGATCCCACATATTATCATACAACCAGCCCTCCGGATCATCTCTTATACTGATGGTCTCCATTAGTCTCTCGTGCTCTGTATCCAGTAAGAAGTAGCGTACCTTCGATGAATTTGGGCTAGGCATTGTTCGTACCTGGAGGTTTGTACCAATGATTAAGTTGGTAAGGTGATACACACTTGCACCTGGTTTGTAATCCCTGTAAACATATCCACCCTTCTTTCTTGCATTGTTGTCCTGTGTCAAGTATTCACCTTTAACAACCATAGACCCGGTTGGGTAGTGGTTGTTTTCATCGTCAGTCATGGACATAATGAGGGTTTGCTTTCCATCTATACAGCGTGCCAACCAGTAATCACCACCCCATTCATTATCTTTTGAGGCAACCACTGCGTATATGTTCCCTGCATAATATGATTGTAGGTATATTATCAAAATATTTTTCATGTGATACAAGGCCATTAATGTGCATTTGAAGACTACGTAAATAAACAAAAAAATGTTAAGGAAATGCATCATACCAGGTTGTACAAGGTCTGAGACATGATCAAAATCTGTAGAAATAGATGATTGGTCTTCTTCCAACGGAGTTAACTCAACAATTGCACATTGATCAAGTGGAAGTGATATGCGATCCCATCCATCAACCCAATCCAATGATTCACACCCATCCCAGTCACCATCACAACCAGGCGGGCAAAAACAAGTAAGTTTTCTGGTCCAAATTTCAAATATTGGGCCATCAGAGCTTCGAACCGAATGAAAGCCACAAGTCCCAGGCACAATCTTGCATTCCCATGCGTGTGAACGATCTATGTCTACCACCTCCCAAAAAAATCTCTCCACATGTCTCTTTCTTGTTGATTCTACTCGCATAGTTGATTCCTCTCCCATTATTGACGTGCACCACCTGACTATAGATTGACCATTTTGAATAGTAGATTCTGTAGATACTTTCAATTCCTCTCTTCGTAGGGCTATTTTGACACATGCTCCAGATCCATCATGCTCTCCTTTACCATGCCCAATCTCAAAATAGTTCCACATATGTGGCACTTTGTAGTTTTTATACAATGAACACAACCATTGAAATATGCATGCATTTTTGAACTGACCAGCACATCCATCAGACCAAATCTAGTGTCGATCCATCTGTATGTTACTTCCCTTCAAGTGATCATAGAACATGATGAAGCAATGACCTACATACTGGAAGTCGTGGCACCTATCATCACTTATGTAGAAGTGATATTCCTTTAGAATTTCTCTTTGCTCTTCAGTGCTATTTGGGCCATGCCTATATGTGATATGGACCATCAAGGCAACCTGCTCAAAGTGATAATACTGACTTTGGATCTCATTTTGAGGTTGCAAAGTGTAGTTCTCGTCAAAATCAACAATTGAAAGTATAGTACCACGGGGAAATGTATCTCTGCATATTCTAAACTGTTCATCCTGCCATCGTGCCAAGTGGACATGATGAACATAATCATGTGTCATTTCAATAAATTCCTTGGCGAAGTCACTAACTGGTACCTGGTGACACAAAATTATCTCAATGTTAGTTTTTTTTATAAGCAAGGATTGAAATGTAACTGTTCAAACATAATTTAATAGATATAAATTCATACTTGAGATGTCACCAATTGTATTTTTTTTATTTCTTTCCCAGGGACTATTTCATAGCTGATATATTTGAAACTTTTCATGTCTACAACCATTTTCCCAAATTCACTGTCTCCACTCTCGTGCATACATTGGCTCAATAATGCCATTCCACCACAGTTGGGGCATGCTCCATCCAAACAATATTTTGCATAGTATGTTTGCCCCTCAGGTCTATTGCACATGATGCTATGAATGAATTCTCTTGATGAATTCGGTGGTATTGTCATGGAGCAATCCTGCACATGGTTAGTATGCAACACACGACGAATGTACAAAAATGTTTCATAGTAATATTCATATTCTGCATGGTATCTACAACAACAAGTGTTACGAAGAGTATTTATTCTAACATACCATGGCTTACATTTCTCAAAATATCTTTGCCCCAAGTTCAATTGTCTATGTTCATTCCTAAATTTCTCGTATAGTTCTGTATGTGTTATATCAAGAAGATGCTTAGTATGTGGTTCACGATCCTTTGAACCCCTTCTCAGTTTTAGTACATCCTTTCGGTTTGAAGAAGGCCTTGTGTGATCATACCAAAAACTTTGCACTAATCCCTTTACTGCATCAACTAGCTTCATGTCACGACGTGGCAGCCGACCAATAAAGGCCCAAAAATCTGTCTGATCAGTTGTGTCAAGATGTTCTCTTCTAATAGAATACCTATGGAGGGTTTTTACATTCAAATTAACTAGTTTGGATGTAGGCCTAAGAATACGAAGGACCTTGGTGTTCTTATTTGCAATTGCTTGTGACAACACACGATGAGCCGCATTGCAGTCCTTTGAACGTGTGTTCTTACCAATTTTACCAAATGCATTTACTAAGCTTTTAACTATATGAGAACTTGGTTCAGAATTCTTTATCATCTTTATCCCTAACTTTTTCCTAACAACATTCATGCTCCTAGATTTTAACAATGATAAAAATACTCTACATTTATCTCCATCACATTTAGAAACAAAATATTTATCAAGTATCTGTTGAGTTTGATAAGCAATACTACGTTTAGATAGCATACCTTCAATGGAATTGAGGAGACTTTCATCAACTTGTATACGCTTCGGAGTTCTTCGACGTGTGCTTGCTAATATAGGTAAGGGGTTGGAATTATACCATGTAGCGCATCACCAATACACTTTGGCATTTCAGTAGTATCTTGGTATCCTTCATTCTCTTCCTGGTAGTTGGATGGTGGAAGTCCAACATCCTCATCGATGGTCTGTGGAAGTCCAACATCCTCTTGTGGAAGTCCAACATCCTCATCGATGGTCCGGATAACATTTTCTTCTTCAACAGCAGGAAACATGTCCAATGCCTCTCTGACTTCATCACTTGTATAACCACACCCGGATAACAAATTTTGTGTTTCTTCATGAGCTTCATATTGAGATGGTAACTTATCACTTTGACTTGAAGTGGGAATTGAAACATCCCCTAATGAGCACCTACGTTTTGCTTCTTGATTACTTCCATGGGGTGCTTGTTCAACAACTATTGTGGAAATTGAAGGTCCCTCTTGTTGTGGATTAATAGGATGAACCGTGGTATCCTCTACAATTGGATTTGGATTAGTTTCAAAAGAAAGCCTCCGATTCATCATGTGTATTCTTTTTTTTTTCTTTCTCTTCTTCAATGAATTCTTGAGGTCTCTTCCTCCTTGCTGATTTTCTTCCTCGGTTACGTGGATTCCCCATCACCACAATGATCAATTCAATATAAAGTTTGTTTTTTTTTGCTCCTCAATTACAAGCTTTCAAACCTTTAGTGCTTTCTAAAACTATAGATCCTTCAAGGTGCTTCAATCTTCCTTCTCAAATGTTCATCTTTTCCATCAAAACAATTATGAATGAGAAAATTTACCTTTGGTGCTCTTCAATAATAAGCAAATGAAAGTTAAATCATAAATTGTTTGGGCTCTTTGATTCTCTTGTACAATTGTGTATATCCACCATCACCATGAAATGGTCTTGAAGCTTGATATCTTATCTTGTGTGCTCCTCAAATATAGTAAAAATGAATCTTTCAAAGGCCTTATCTTTGATGTTATTCAATTGGAGATTCTTCAAGCTTGCTGATTATCTTCTTCAAATATGGACATATAACCCAACACCACACTGAGCAACCATGAAAGATGTCCTCAATGCTGCACCTGCATAACAAAAATAATGATGGAGATGGTGTAGATGGTGAGTATTTCCAATGGCGAGCTCGTGTTGTTCGAAAAAATCGCGGGATTTGCTATTTTGGTTTGGACAGAGTGAAGTTGCTCTCGAACAGGGACAATCCACTGTTTATAGAGTTGCAAAACGCATACGCATTATATAAAGCTAAAATGCGCACGCGATATGAGGAATAAAAACGCGTACGCGATATGGTTAAGCACAATAAATAGTTTAGGTGCACGGCTATGGTTACATACAAAACAAATGTTTTTAGTGTGGGACAAATGTTTTGTATGGTTTAATACCCCCCTAGCTCTCTCCCAATAATACCTAGATACCCCCTATCTCTTTCTAAATATTTGTCCCTCATTCTCTCTACATCCCTCCCTACATGTTTCTTTCATGTTTCTTTCTCTCCCTTACTCCATACATGTCCCTACCACCCCACTCTCCATCTCTCCACCTTCTCTTTATCTTCGTCATTATCCCTCCCTGTGGCACTCTCTCCCTTCTTCTCCCTTAATCACTGACCCTCTATGCCTTTATCGCTCCCCCATGCCCTCTCTCTTACCTTATTCCTAGAGCCCCTCCCCCATAAAGGCCTTTAGACCCTCTTCTAAACATTGATCCCTAAGTGCATAAGTGCACAAGATGATGAGGAGGAGGAGGGTAATGACAATGAAGATGATCATGATGCAGATGAAGATGATAAAGATGATGATGTTGATGAAGATGATGGTGATGACGATGAAGATGTTGAATATGATGATAAGGATGATGATGATGGTGATGAAGAAGATGACGATGATGGAGATGTTGATGGGGACGGGGGAGATGTCAATGATGATGAAGAGGAGGATATAAGATGATGATGATGATGGTGGTGGAGATGTTGATGATGATGATGATGGTGATGATGATGGTGATGATGAAGATGTTGATGATGATGGTGATGGTGATGGTGATGAAGATGATGATGATGAAGAAGATGATGATGATGAAGAAGATGATGATGATGTAGATGTTGATGAGGAACCTAGAGATGACAATGATGATGAAGATGGAGAGGATGATGATGGTGGTGATGATGATGAAGATGGAGAGGATGATGATGATGGTGATGATGATGATGGTGATGATGATGAAGACGTTGATGATGATGGTGATGGTGATGAAGATGATGATGATGATGATGATGGTGATGGTGATGAAGATGATGATGATGATGATGATGAAGACGATGATGATGGATATGTTGATGAAGGGGGAGATGATGATGATGATGATGATGGAGATGTTGATGAGGAAGGGGGAGATGACAATGATGATGAATATGTTGTTGATGATGATGAATATGTTGATGATGATGGTGATGAAGATGATGATGATGATGATGATGATGAAGATGATGATGACGATGGAGATGATGATGATGATGATGAGGATAAGGATGAGATGATGATGATGAGGATGATGATGATAATTTTGATGATGATGGTGATGATGATGATGATGGTGATGATGATGATGATGGTGATGATGATGATGATGATGGTGGTGGTGATGATGATGGAGATGTGGATGATGATGGTGATGGTGATGATGAAGAAGATAATGATGAAGAAGATGTTGATGAGGAACCTACATATGACAATGATGATGAAGAAGTTGATGATGAAGACATTGATGATGATGGTGATGGTGATGAAGATGATGATGATGATGATGAAGATGATGATGATGATGGAGATGTTGATGAGGCACCTAGAGATGACAATGATGATGAAGATGTTGATGAAGATGAAGATGGTGATGATGATGAATGTCATGTCCCAAATTTGGTATTGGGTCACAATGGCCTAATCACATTGGCCCTATTCATTAGAGTTTGTC
>BSBM01000348.1:10855000-11030000 GCA_027924585.1 Larix kaempferi | reverse complement strand
GTGTTTTGGCACTACATAACACGTACGCGTTATGTAGTTATATAACATGTGCGTGTTATGTAGTTATATAACGCGTGCGCATTATTGAATTCTAAAAGTGCGGCAATATTTTTGAATTTAAACAGAACGCGCCCATGTTTTGTAGAGCCTAAACCAAGCCGACTCACTTGCTCGCATGTCAACAATAATCCTATGTGTATGCTTTGGAGTTTGCTTCGGTAATTCCAAACCTATGCTATGTTAATGATAAACCAAAGCTAATTGGGTATTCTTCCAGTTTCTGGAGAATCCTATGCTTAGCCACTCATTACAGTATGCTACACACAGTCATTTTTTTATGAAATCTTAAACACAAATAGCATTTTTTCTGCAGATTCCAAATATGTAACTTTTATTTAAAAATATTAATTTTTCCTATTTTCTTTCAATTTCTTTTGTGTCCTACCTCCTTAACTCGTGAAACACACTATTAATGTTTCTTCCATAACTTTTTCAATTCTTGATCATTTCAAAAAAGAATTGTATGGTGCACAAGAGGACACTAACCTCTACGTTCTATGAAAAACCCATTTCAAGATTTTTGCATTAAGACCTTCAAAGGCTGCACCCACAAAAGAGGTACTATTTTCGAGGTTTGATCACTTAGACAATTATAAAAAAATCATAAAATTACAAATTAAATTTTCGAAAAATAATGGCGCACAAGTGCTATATGTTCTCTACATGCATGTCCATTTTTGTAGCTTGATTCCATCATTTACGCCCTCAAAGGCTGCACCCAAAAACATATACCTTATCATTTCCCTGAAAAATAAAAAGTTTATGTTAGGAAAAATGAAACTTGACATAGCTATGCACATTTTCAATACATAAAAGTTATATATTCGGAAACGTGATTCAATTTTCTACATTTCATCTTTTTTACTCAATGCAAGATATTTTGCGTAAGTATCTCAAAAAATCCAAGTAAGTTGAGGGATCCCTGATTTTTCAGTTTTCTATTGCATCTAACGCGCCAAAAGTGACCCTCATTAGCTTGCACTGACCCATGAGTAAATAGTGGAAATCCGTATAAATATTAGAATGTTCACCTAAGAGAAATTTGTGTTTCCATTTAAGCAAAGAATAAGTTGTTTTCGTTAACTGGAATTAGTTTTTCTAATAACGAGTAAGGGGCATGTTTTCCCTAATGTTGAACTTCTTTATGGAAAGAAGGATTAGTAGGAGAAAAGATATCAAAGGAGTATTAACGAGTAACAAAAAAATAGGCTCAAATGACTTAAAAGAACATGTAGAATGCCAATAGAAGCAAGAACATATAATCACCCTATTGGATATAATGCCTCGTTCTGTCCTTATCACTTGAACTATCATTAACTATTTGTATTTGCTTATTATTATGGAACTTCGTCAGTTTGCTTACACTGTGGACATATGGATTTACTATTTTTACAGAGTTTACATATATATGGGTGTGATGTTAATATGATGAATTATGTTCGTGTTTTGATTATGTCTCTAAAATGCAAATTTAATAAATGATGGGTACGTGGATACCAAGTTAAATTTATATGTTGCATGGATGGATATGATACCAGGTGCATGGTACATAGGAAAATTATTTTTCATTATTTTTCATTAGTAATGAAATGTATATACATGTCAATGATTGCACGATATTCTCGATCTTGTGATTGGAGACTAACCTACAAGTTAAAAGAGCTAAGTGATAGCTGAGTCCTACGAGGTGGGAGTACCACTGTGACATGAATTCCGAAAGATAAATGGTATGCAAGTGATGCATTATTGTTTAGCATGAGTATTGTGTTATTATCATGATGTGTGGGCAGGTGTGGGGTTTCAGAAAACAAAACCACCCAATTTGGTTATTCAATGACAAAAATTGAGTACAACCGTCGCAACACAGTCACTATGTCGATGTAGACATAGTCCCTGGTTCCATTAGGGGGGTGGAGGCATTACCCACCGTTTATCCCCAAAACTCGGATTCATGGGAGGGTTGTGCTATGGCATGCTCCCCAAGGTGTGTGATGATGACTGGTGGGTGCCTACTGGGGAAGCTTGGTCGATGTAGTCGACACAGCTTCCTCTTACGGGTTCTAACTGGAGCTGATCATGGCATGGCACCAGGGTAGTCCAGCAGAGGAAGGATAGGATGTGGAAGTTAGTCGTGAATTAGGTAGAGGAGGTAGGTAGATAGGAATTTCTTGGATGTTTTAGGAGGGAACTTAACTAACTGTGTGTGTGTGTGTGTGTTGAAACCTATGTTTGATTCTTGTGTTGTAACTCAGTATATTACATTTGTGTCGTAGATTATTATGATCTGATTTAGTGGTAGTAGGTACCCTTCCTTATAATTGACTAATTAAACTAATGTGCACATAAAGATAATGATATGAAACCTTAAATGGATAACTGTTACAAAAACTAATAATGTTAAGTAATTAGGTTATATGCATGCTCGTTCTACCTGCATGGAATATTATTAGTATTAGTTAGCAAGCATGCTTATGCGAGATTATGTTGCTCATAGTACATATTCGACCTGTGCATACATTGGCCACGCATGCACACTTTGCACATGTATGCTAGTATCGATATATGAATACTAGACATGTTAAATAATTGTATAAGTTGTTATGAATAACAGAAGTTAATTGTGCGATGATCCAATAAATATAATAACCATTTAAGTTATTAAGTATATGTGAGCATTGTAATAACAATTGATTAAGTATCGTCAATTAGACTTTCCGTAAGGAAATTATCGTGAATAAAACATAAATATTGTTCCATATGCGTAAGTAGAATTGTACTATTTAATTGTTATCATGATTGTTTAAAACCCTTAAGGGTGCTTTGTTTACAAATAAAAGAATGTTGTGTTGGTACCAGGGTACTTGTCAGTTAAACAAATAAATATTATTATTATTTATTAAACACTAATTATTATTATTATTATTATTATTATTATTGTTATTATTATTTAATTAATGTTAATAATAATAGAATTGTCCTTTATTATAAAGCATAGTGGATCAACTCAATTATTATAAGGATTATTGAGTAAAATAATTATTCAAAGGATTAATCGAAGCATTGGTGAAAAGTTAAAAATGAATATTTGAATAAATAATTAGATCAAACAAATATTGCTATTAATTAATTACAATGTAAGGCATTAGATCCGGATGGATAATACATTTAAGATACTCACCACTACCGACTTGAAAATTCAACACTAATAACTATTAAATTATTATTTTATTCAAACATATTTAATGTTTAAGATGGTAAGTGGGACTAGTAATTAACCTACCGTCTCGTGAAAATCCCAAATGAACATATCAAGATTTATTAATGAATGTGCAGTCAACTCAATTAAATGAAATTAATTGACATTAATACCATTGAACTGCTCGAGAGAATAAGCACATAAAATATAATATTTTATTATGATGGAAATAATTGTTTTGGGGTTTAGGAGTGATTTGATGGGGGCGGTGGAGTAAGACCGAAGGATTGTGTAGGAGCAAATAGTATTTAGGTTAAAAGATATGGGTGAGAAGGGGGTTGGCTCTTGGGGGAATAAAACTAGGAGGGAAGTCTTCCAAGGAGGGGGGCAACTCGAGGAAGAGAAACAGGAGGAAATGAATTATTTTGGAGAAACAGAAGAGGAGGTATGTTTCTCATTGTTAGATGGAAGAATCCATTGGTTGGATGGATTGGTTGGACTAGTTGTACTCAATGTTTTGGGATCGGAGGTCCAAGAAGAAATTCTTGGAGCTAGGAAGTCGGCGAGAGGTTCCTAGTTGTCAAGGTGGCAAACCTATTTTGGCGGGTTGAGTTTTCTGATATCATACAGGTATTTTACTTGTATGTAATTTAAATTTTTACATTATGAAAATATATAAACTGCATAAACTATTGAAAGGAAATATATTAGAACTGTTAATAAATTCATGATCGTTTATGCATATTCGTATTTGATTTTTTTTTTTAACCTAATAGAGTTGCAATCTATTTCAAAACTAAAAAAAAATTGCAAAAACATTGAATGAAACAAATAAACTTGAACAGAATAACTTAAATAAATTACTGCTATATTTCCATTAAATAACTAAGGACCACGGGGAGGTCATTACAAGCAATTCATATTTCCATGAAGCATTAACAAAGACATTAGGCTATATAGCTCTACCATAGCAAGGTGAAAACATTTTTAAAATAATGAAAGTAAAATTATAATTTCAATAAAAAAACTTTAAAAAAAATACTATTTCTTATCATTTTTGTTTTTATAAACATTTTTAAAATAATGAAAGTAAAATTATAATTTCAATAGAAAAATTTAAAAAAAATAATGTTTCTTATCCTTTTTGTTTTTTATCCTTTCCTTTTTATTTATCTTAAATATAAAATATAAACTAACTAAAAGGTCAATTTAATAAATTGTTTTTAATTTATATATAAAATGACCAAGACATAAACTATAAACTATATTGCATTTAAAACTAAAAAAGTATAATAATATAATATCAAAGCTGAGAGTGTTATTAGTACCTACCAAAGCAAATACTAATGCAATGAGTCCAGTCAAACTTTGAAAACAAATAGTAATTGAATTTTCCCAAAAAAATGAATGCATTTTTTTTGTAATTTAATTAATTGATATTTACATTGGTTAATTTTCCTTTTGATGTAACATTAATTGCCAGCTGTATGCAATTCATTTTTCTATTGGTCAAACTTGAAAATTAATTTTAAAAAATTCTATAAACATCTATAAATTATAACATTCATTAATTTTGAGGTTCTATCCATTGTCTTCCTTCTGACAATCATTGTCTAACCCTTGTGACACTGAAGTTCTCAAGGTTTTCCATTATGTGGTTACTTGTATGGAAATCTCTCTAACCTACTCTACCTACTGTGTTTCCCAAGTATAACACCACATTGAATCATTTCTTAGCAAGGAGATCCGATCCATCTTCTGATCCGGCTATGTTGGGTGTCATGTAGTCTCAATCTCTAGGATTTTTTCTAACCCATACTATGGGTAGGATAGAGTTATATAAAGGATGTCATTAGATGCTTAGCTTTCTCGACACCCATAGCTTTCTTAGTTTATGCATTGCATGAGATACTCAAGTTACTTCTATTAGTGTCTGCAAATTCAAGGACCAAACTAATGAGAAACTACATGCAAATAGATAAGATATGAGCAAAAACCAAAATCGACAGAGAACAAAGATAAATCAAAGGCTAGGCAAGAAGTCTTTGAAAAAAGAAAAGCATAAAGGGCAATAAGGATTGAATCAATTGTTCCTACCTCACCATGTCAATTTGAGCAGCTTAGAATCATGGCTATCAATGAAATGAACATTACCTCTTCTCTCAAAGCTAAGGATAGTGACGTAATTTCTATGATCTTTCAAATTGCATCTCCTTATTCATATTATTTAGGTCAGCTATTATGGATTTGTAGCACATGTTGAGGTTGTGGATGATGGCATGATGAGGTTTGAGGTGACTACAAAAATTTTCCCAGTTGTGAAATGAGTTGTATTATTCCCAGATTGTCATTACCAGATACCATCTTAACATTTGGGAGGTGAGCTAGGTTGGTGTGTGACATAAATGTTATGCTTTCCACAATTTCTTCCAAGATTGGGCTTGTTAGAGATTTTGGAAGTTCTCAAGGAGTGAATTTCATTGCAATATATTTTGGGTAATCATGTAGATAGGTGTTTTTCTCTCCACTTTTACCAGGATGGAGTCGATCTTCTGAATCCTTTGAATATCGGGAGATTCTTCGATATTGTCTTTGTTAGGGTTAGTTAATCAACATGATCGTAATAAAGAATTGTTGAAGTTGAGTGGACGGGTACACCACTCATGAGAGTCAGAGTGGAGTTACTGTTAATTGGAATAAGTCCAGCACTAACAAATTGTTGAGGGTGAGTCAGTGAGTACATCACTCATAAGAGTCGGGGTACAATTACATAGCATAACTACATCTTGCTAAATTGTTAGATTTTGTTTTCCCTCCAAGTTTTTCAGGTCAAAATTTTCACACCCTATGTGACTCTACTCTATGTTTCTTGGATTGTTGAAATCAATATTGTCTATCATGGCTAATCAGAGCGCATGGAAGACCGATCTTGAATTTGCACGGAAGACACTGGCAGATCTCGAATCAAAGGGATTTGACCTTCCTCCCACTGAAGATCGATAACATGTGGATGTCCCGAAATGACATGCGGTTTGTGTGATCAACATTGCATGCATCCAGAGGACTTTTATAGTATGAAATGTAATGGTTTTTTTTGGGAAAAAAATTATGTTTAAAGATACTTATTTTCCTTAGAAGTCATTTTCTGTTAAAATAACAACTTTTTCTTAGTTACTAGTCATAAAAACACAATTGATTTGGACATTCTTGAGATTAGAAGATCTCTCAGAAGGAAGGAAGGAGGATTTGATTAATGGTAACAAAATTTCAGTATTTTCAGTCACCACAAAGACATGACTTTGAGAATCAATAAACTTCCTAACATGCCATAATCATGGATATTCTAGTAAACCAAAAAAGGCAAATTCAAAATTTGGAAGAAGAGTGCACTAAGCTCAAGGAAATGATCCTATCACTTAGCAAGGATTCTTCCCTCAAACCAAGCCCAAGACAATGCCATAAGCAAGTGTGCTCATTTTTAATTCAATCTTAATCATGATTTGTCAGGAAGTTTTGTTGCTTGGCACCCTCTACAGAGTTTACTTGACTAGATGCAATAAAACAAGATATATATGAATAAGAGGCATATTAGTATATTGGTTTCAACATGCTACAAATTTTAAGCAAAACTTCATGATATTTCATGCTTATTTATTGTAATTAAAGTGTTAATTTCATTGCAGAATATTTTAATATAATCCTTTAAATGATGCACCACATCATTTAAAAATATTTAACAAATAGCATTCTGGTGCGTGATCCACACATTAACACCGGAGTGCCAATGTGACGAACACGATAGTGCACCAGTGTGCCATGTAAACTACAACACGCCATCGACGGTGCTCATAGAATACACACATTGTATCAATAAAATTAAAATAAAAATAGCACTTTGGTGCATGATCCACACATTAGCACGTTGATGCTCCAATGAAATTACAATGCACCATTTTCAATGCTGAAATAAAGGGCACACAGCTTGTTTTTAAAAAAATTAAAAATTTACACTCTAATGGGTTGATCCACATATTAGCACTGGAGTGGTAACATGGCGATCACATTAGCACTCTGGTGCTCCACAAAAAATAATATGCACCGTAATAGTGCCCACAAAAATGACATACCATGTCGTTTAAAAAAAAATAGAACTCTAGTGTGTGATCTGCTAATGTGACGATCATATCTACACAATGGTGTGCCACAAAAAATATGATGCACCGTGCACGATGTGTAAAGAAACGGAGCACCACATTGCTTAAAAAAAAATTAAAAATTGCAATCCAGTGCATGCTCCACACATTAACACCGAAATACTAATGTGACAGTCACATTAGCATGTCGGTGCGCCACTAAAACTGGATGCATCAATTTATGGTGCACATCAAAACAATGCGCCACATTGTTTTTGAAATTTTAAGAAATTTCACTCTAATGCGTACTCCACACATTAGCACGAGAGTGCTAATGTGGCGATCACATTGGGATTTCGATGCTCCAACTAAACCTGAGCGCATTGTGGATGGTGTGCATGTAGAAGATGCACTACACTATATATAAATATTTAAAAAAATAACACTCAAGCGCGTTATCCATGCATTAGCATCGGATTTCTAGTGTCATGATCACATTAGCACTCCAGTGCTTCACCTAAACAATGTCACACCATCTGCGGTGTGCACTAAAAAAATGCACCAAATTTTTAAAAAAAATAAAGATAGCACTTTGGTGCATTGATTTATGCGCCCCGGTGCGCCTTATAAAAGACAACATCGTTGTTGTGTCGGTGTGATTTTTTTGATATTGAGCATCGGTCCTAGTGCACATAGCTTATTAAAGGCACATTGTTTAATTAATCAAATTGTTTTTCCACTCATAAAATAAATAAGTTTTGGATAAATACAAAATGTTTATGTGTGTGTGTGTTTTGTAATTTAAATTTGTTTTATCAATATGTATGTGCTTAAAAAGAACTACATCTGAATCAAATATGATGATGATGAGTGCAACAATAACAACATTATCATCTAGTCGACAAGTACAAATTTGTACGTGAGTCGGAGGCTAGGGAGATGGAGAAGGAGATTCTCTCTCATCCTATTACGACTCAAAATCATGCCCTTCTGAGGAATTTCAACCTCCTCAAGTTTTATGAGAAGGCTACATCCCTCAAGGGGACTCTGCATTTCTACAGTAGTTGATTTTTCGATGAGGTCATCGCAAACGAGCATTCAAGGTCGATCCCAATCTATGGACGTATCAACCCACATATGAGGATGTATATTTTATATTTGGGATGTCATGTAGGGGGGTCGTTTGGCCCCACTTGCTTGATCTACCACCCGGCATTGCAGGAAGGACCCAGCTGACATATCTACAGAGATATGTCATTCAAGGCATTCTTCGGGCTATGGAGTTCCAGGTTGTTGGTGGCCATTTGAAGATACGAGCATTTGGTGTAGAGGACGTTAGGTGACTATCCATTATTGTGACATTAGTGACACATTATACCTCAGATGGGAAGTGCATTATTTTCCCTTTGATGTATTATGTAGATGAGTTAGTTCAGAGGCTCTGATTGATTAGATGGTCACATATTTTTTTGCAACAGTTTTGTTATGCTTTATAGCATTGACACTCTATTTTTTACGGGTAGTCATATTTTCCTTTTGCATCAAAGTTGTTTACATTATTTTTTAAGAGGTTTCATGCGGCCCACTTGACCAACAGTACTCCCCTAACCTCCTAGGCCTATGATTGATGCACGTATGTGCATGTAGGGGTAGTTGATGCCCAAGAGGGGCCAGCCGAAGTGGCCATGTACTTCAATCAGTAGAGAGATTTGTCATTTCTTGGCCAGAGAGGTTGATCTTGTCCTCGATCTTGTATATTTTCCATATGTGGGGATGGATTGGAGAGGATGTTCGAACATCCTATTTACTGTCGATGAGCCACTAGATGATAGAGACCTAATGTTATCTTTATGTTTTTATAAATCTAATTGCATATGTTTTTGTTTTATTTATTCCACATGTAATTTATTGTATCATTTTGTTTTGTTTATTTGATTATCGTTGTCTATTGTTTTGTATATGTCAGGACATATGATGGGGACCCGCCTCCCCAATGGGATGAGGAGATGGAGGATGCACCACAAGATCATCTAGCTATATAGGGACCTCATATTCCCTGTAGGCCAAACCGTAGAGTTTGGTCCGAGGTGGAAGAATTCATTTGTGGCTTGATGGCTAGTCACAAAGTGGAACTCGTCCATTCATACATATTTTTTGAGATCCAGAGAATTCATCTTTATGGGTGATCTTTCCTCATGACATGATGTCACTAACGCATTGTGTTTTCAATTCCCTTGACCTCATCAAGATGTTGAGGATGAGGTTGAGTGATAGTGATCATTCGTCCTCATCTAGATCATATTTTGATTATGATGCTCCACCTCCTCCACCTCAAACTGCACCACCTCCAACACTCAGTCCTCCATCACCTATACCTAGTCCTCCACCACTTATTCCTCCATTGCATGATGCTCCATCAGCTATACCTAAACCTAGTCATCCCACCACTTGGTTCTATTCCTCCACCACCTAGGCCTTCATTGCATGACGCTCCGTCACCTAGAACTGGACCTATTCATCCACCATTTGGTCGTATTCCACCACTTAGTCGACCACCTAGTCATTCACTTCTTTATCTTCTTATTCTTCCTCCACCTTCTCCTACACATGTGTTAGCAACTTCACCATTCATTAATCCACCTCCTCCTCCACTTCCACATGTGTTAGCAACTTCACCATCCACTAATCCACCTCCTCCTCCACCTCCTCCTTCACATGTGTTAGCAAATTCACCATCCATTAGTCCACCTCCTCTACATGTGTTTGCAGCTATACAGGATTAGTCAGCTATACAAAGGCCTCATCTTCCCCATAGGCCAAACCATAGAGTCTGGTCTAAGGTGGCATATCGTATTTATGGATTTATGACTAGTCATGGAGTGGAAGTCGTCCATGTCACACATATTTTACAGGTTGGTCAGTTTAGGATGGAACTTGGTACTTGATCTAGCTTCCAACCTTTCAAAAAATGAGCATATGGAAGTGTTCCTATATGTATTTTCTATATCACCTATTGGATTCTCGACCGTAGTGAAAAGTGATAGACCATTAACTTTGGGTAGTCGATCATTAATATAATGGGACAATGTGACATGTCAAGGGTTCTCCTTCAATCCTTTACATTTTGAATAAACACATATTGTTGGTATGTCATAAAAGAGATCCAATTTATGGTGTAGTGTCGATGACTTAGGTTGATTGCTAGATAATGACATGCTACAATTGGTAGGGAAAAGCGGCTACCCATTTTCATCAAACATCTGCATATGGTATCTTTCTCCTGATAAGAGCTTGTGGGATTTTTTGCACTGGTGGAATATCTAGCACATTCGAAGTCGATCATGAATCATGATCCTGCAAAATTCAATGAACAATTATTCAAATGCACGTGCATAGTAAACATAAATTCAATAAGATAAATGTCTCATAAATGAAATATGAACTTACTGCAGATGGTGGGGGAGAACTAGAAGACCTCGCAATAATATGGAATGAGCTGAAATCTGAAGAATTGGTCATTTGATATTCTAACTTTTTCTTCCCTACATTTGAGAAAAAGTTGTTATCAGTACATGAAAAAATTCATATGGAAATCATAGAAAAGTATAAGTTCAAACAAAATTTTGAAGGGCCTTTATAGGTTATCGATGTGGTACATCCTTAGTTTATGAACTAGTGCACATTACTATACAAAATGCACCAGTGCATGAAATAATTATATGCATTGAAAAGTTAAATCCGTTTTGGCCTCTACAAAGCAAAATATTAGCAAAACTTTAATTGTGGAGGTTTGCATTTGCATTTTTTTTAATTCATAATTTATGCTTTTAGGTAAAAAGCGCACCAGGGCACCTTACAACATATATCCCACTGGTAACATCTAGATAAAAAAACAATGCACACATTGCGAATTTTTTCATTTTATTTTATGTTACGATTCAGTGCATTAGATAAAGCACACCATTGCTATTTACAATAAATAGCACACCAAAACCAGTAAGTAAAAAATGTGTTTGTCATCAATGTGCAGAAATATACAATGGAAAAATGACTAGGAATTTACTTTTCTAAATGTGTGTTTGTAAGAGAAAATCCTAATATTTAGTTCATTATTTTTCTATAATCCAGAGGGGAGATCTGAACAAGAAAAATTTACTAGTAGTTACTCTGGAGTGGGAATAAACTTTTGGAGAGTGAAAGATACAAAAGATCAACAAAGGCCACATATAAATTTGCAGAGGAGAAATTAAAATGCATGTGATTTCATTATATTGATCATTTCAATCTTTACCCTATTTGATTCAAACCATTTTTATTACATTGTAAAAAAAAGAGCTTCAATCTTATTATTTCTCTACAGATTTGAATCTTATTATTTCTATTGATTCCGCCTTTACACTCAATACGTAGATTCTTTTTCTTTTAAGAAATAGATTTTTCTATGTTTTATTTACTTTCATATGGGGCCTTTGGCAATCATTGCAATGGGACCACTCATTACATTGGATCCCAAACCATGTCACTCTCTGTTTTTTAATTAAAAAACGCTTATGTGATTCACTGTGATCACTATACAGATTTGTCACACCAATGCATATATTCGTTCAAAGCACATTGCATTGTCCAAAATTTATCCAACGAAACTTCATGCTATAAATTTATTCACGGTCTCAGCGGTGTGCAATATACTCAGTTAGTGCATTGATGCATAAATTACTATATAGAGCATCGAATAAACAAATTTCTCCAACACCAATAATCACTATATAATAAGCATGAACATGTGTGTGTGAGTGTGCACATGCATGCATGCATGTGTTCACACCGGTGTGCATTAGTTTAGTATATGCACCGGTACGGTAGTTTGTAAATAACATTTCTTGATTTCTATATCTAACCATTCTTGGATTTTTTTTATAGGAGATGGCTGATAGAATTTCAAGGAAAATAACTTATTACAGAGCACGATGGTAACTCATCCCAACAAAAAAAGACACAAGTTCTTTATGTTCTATTAAAAAATTAATATAGTTGGGTTATCTGTAGGTTTAAATTAGTGATTTGTGTTGGTTAATGTGTGTCATGCAGAGCAAAAACTTCAAGAAACTCAATAAGATTGTTCTCAATCTGAGTGCAAAAGAGCATAGAATATTTATGGAAATGTTGAAAAGAGATCAACTAGGTGGATCAAAAGGTAATCAATATGAAATTTTTGTTTGGATTTTTACTAAAATGAATTTCGTAACATAATCGCTAACATGTTTTAAACAGTTGATTTGACATTTTTTTAAATGTTGTGAAGGGACTCATAATGAGGGAATGGAATCTCGTCCTAAGAAGATAAAAATATAAAGGATTTAAATGATTATGACTTGGTCCTCAATTCATCTAGAGTGATTTTGGAAGTTAATGAGAGGGGGGGATTTTACAAAACTATGAGGGATACCTTCCATTTACAGTACAAAAATCAATCCAATGACTCCAAGAATCAAGTTACATACAAACTACAAGTGTTTCCAGAGCAATGGTCAATGACACCCGTGAGACTTGCAATAGGAAAAAACTTACAATAACAAAAAAGAGCCATATAAAAGGTATTATTACTAAACATGCTTTCATATAATATGTCCCAAAAATTACCAAATTTGATTTTTTTGCTATATTTACTTTCATGTAATTAAAAAAAACTATTTTGCTTTTTGTTTTTCAAGAAGATTATGAAAATTCAGAGGACAAATGAGGGGAAATCCAAAACATGCTAGTAGGGAAGTTCAAAAAAGTATACAAAGAGATAGTAAAATAAATTAGCATAATTGCATCGCGGGGTGATCCACCCCAACAATAAAACGCATCAATTATGAAATCACTAATTCATTATTTTATGTACAATGAATTTAAATATTGCATGAAATACTAATTTTCAATTGTTTTGTTGCAGAAAAGAACAAAATTGAACCCATTTAGCACATAAGATAGGATGACAAGGAAGAAAAGATCTTATCACAAAGTTTATTAGTAATTATGATTTCAGCCTTACTTAAGATTTCATAGTAATTGAAATCTTTATATTTAAATAATTAATTTACACATATCCACGAATGTCTTCTAATAGGTGCTAACATACAAAGAAGAGCCATCCAAAGAATTTATTGACATTGGGTTAAGTATTGATTGTGAGTATATGTTGAAGTATCAAGGGTTGATTGAACAATTTGAAAGTACCTATGTTGTTTAACTTACCTCATTTTACAATTAATGGAATGACAATAAACCTTTATATTAATTATATCTATGATTTATCATGGTGTATTAAACATGCAAGAAACAAAGTATGGAGTGGATCCAATGGAAGACATTTTGAAAGACGGAATGAGGAATGGATTTTGAAGAATGTGTATGGTTTATGAAGCACTCGCTTCTCTGGTACATTTTTTTATTTATACATTCATGTATATTCTATTATATAAATGTACTTATACTTATTAAACTTTATTTCTATATTTGTAGATGGAACATGAAGCGCAGAAACATCAAACAGAAGTCAATCAACAAAATATTACATTAAATAAACCAAGTACAATATCGCCTACGAGTGATGAAGAAATGAGGCATGCATGAAAATCAAGTAATAACAGCAGTTCAAGTGATGAACGACAATCAATATAATTGAATGTTACTACAAGTTGTTTGTTTTGGAATATTATTTTGTGAAAATCGGGAATTTTGTTTGATTGAGGACATGTCACCACAACAAGTGTAACAATTACATTTTGACATTTTGTTTAATGTCTCGATTGGATGTTGATGGGTTACCAATAAGTATAAAAATTGCATATAGACTGCATTTTGGTTATTGTGGACATTTGTGTTGTCTCACTTTGTATGACAATGAGTTTATTACTCATATATAATAAACTAAGTATCTTATTTTATTGCATTTTCTAATGTTGTAAAATGTTGCATTATTGATTTATTAATATATGGATGATTTACATTGTTACAAAAAACAAAGGTGTAATCCATTGCATAATCCATAAATACAATCATTATATATCAAAAAGCAACAATTAAAATATACAAATCAATATTTTTTAAAATATTTGATATTGAGATGACTAATTGAAATTTTGTTTAAAAAACAATTAATTAAAATATACACATATTAGTGCATTTTATTATTTTGAACTCACTAAACAATGTGTGAAAAAATATACACCAATGGGTTTTATAGGCTGCAAACACTACCGCACCGGTACGATACATTTCAAAATTACATCAGCACTATAAATGACAAATCATATGATTATTTTTGCCGAACTAGTTCTTTATATTTATGAAATGCACTAGTGCGGTATATAATATATGCATCGACATTTCATGCAAAAATAAATAAATTTTAATGTCCCTCAAGATCCCATGGTAATATAGGCATTGGGGTGTAATACGTATTCGTATAAGTGCTTCAAGTGATACATGCATCAATGTGTTAGTTGTTTAAATAAATTCTTCCCTCTTGGTGCACATCTATGTATCCGCATTGGTGTGTTTAGTTGTTGAAATAAGAAGAATGCAACGTACACATCTCAAAATTTGCACTAGAACCATAAACAAGAAATCATGTGATTATATTTACTATACCAATATTTTGAATTAAAGGAATGCACCAAGGCGATAAATCATATACACACCACTATTTCATCCAAATAAAACAAAATTTAACGTCCCTTTGGTGCCCATGGTAATATACGCACCAGGGCGTAATACCTCATCACATCAGTTTGTTTTATGTAATACATGCAATTGTGCGTATCTATCTTATATGAGCACCAACAACTCACCACCAAATTTTTTAGTAGATTTCTCCCTCTCGATGCATGAGTCTATATGATCCGCACCAGTGTATTTTTTGTTGAAGTAATAAGAAATAACTAGTGTGTTGTATGTGAATAAAATAAACATCAGTGCATATTTTGTGAAAAAAATCTGTGAGAACCTATGCTAGAACCTTCGCCCACCCAAAATTTTTACATTATACAAGAAATCCATTAAAACTGTCGCTAAAACCTCTACTATGAATGGTGGAGCCTATAGCAGAGGTTTTTTTTAAAAAAATTCCCAATCTTGTAACACCAAAAACCTTCGCTACAAGGTGTTTTCCTTGTAGTGAAATAAGGTGTCTGTTATTAACAGAGTGCTCTACTATAGCTTATATAGTGAGGCATTGTGATTTGTATCAGCGATATGGTATTTTAGATGATCCTAAATGGATCTGCTAGTTTGTCCTATGTAGGTTTTCCCATAAGAACAAGGAAGTTGGTAGACCCATTAGGAGAGAAAGGGATTCGAAGTGTTCGATAAATATGTTGGTTGTAACCAAGGATAAACACGATCCCATAGCAATGCCTTCAGTTTTTTCATAAAATGTGTCTTTGAAGCATAGGAATGTATAGGTTATTCATATCTTGATAAGATTTAGGGTTTCTTCATCAACAAGCTTTGATATGAGATAAAGGGATTCGGGAACAAGAATTTTGGTAAAGAGGGAAATGACTTCAAAACTAACCATTAAGTCTTGGTTGTCAAGGTGGAAATTATGAATTTTATGATTGAAATAAAAGGAGTCTTTGATAAAAGAGGGAGTTTGATCAGTAAAGGATTGGAGATTATCTACTAAAAATCTATATAAAGAACAAATGGGGGATCCAATGGAATTAACAATGAGACAGAAAGAATTATCTTTTTTTATGGGTTTTAGGTTGGCCATAATTTTTTGTAGGTTGCGATTACGATGAAGAATTCAATTTTTTTATGGATGGGTCCAGAGAAGTGGACTTGATGGCAATCGTAACAAGATTAGCGATTTTTTTGGTGGGATTTTTGATAGAGTTTTATAATATGAAGAAGATGATAGATCCAGAGAAGAGGAATTGATGGAAATAGTAACAAGATTAGTGATTTTTTGGTGGGATTTTGGATATAGAGGTTTATAAGATGAAGAGATAGTAGATCCAATAATTTAGTTTCATAGTTAATAGTGTTCATGACAACAATGATGTTTCCCTTATCATATTTGAGGAAAACAATATATGCGTTGGCATTGGTCCTATGAAGAGCAAAGAAATTCATCCTTCAATAGGTTAGGATTAGGGAGTTTGGAAGATTTGAGAATCCTAGAAAATCTTTTCAAATCTCTTCGGATTCATGGGAAAGCAAATGTTTGGTAATGGATTCAATCAAACACAAAATATCCTCATAGGGAATGTGGTTAGGAACAATCACATAGTTGAACCCTTTTTTAAGCAATTTGAAGGAAGCAAAGTCAAGGTCAAAAGAAGAAAGACCAACAATCATATAAGAAAAGGAAAGATTATGAAGAGATATAGCATGGGATGATGGAAGAGGGTGGGAGTGGTTTTGGGTAGGTTTATCAGATTGAGAGAGAGGAAGGATTACATTAGAATTAGGATCTACACTAATATTCATACTAGTAGTAGGAATAATGGAATCATATGTTAAAGAATCGATGGAGGAGAGTTGGATGGGGGTGTCACAAGGGCAAGAGATAGGGGAAGAGAGGTGACTAGGGGAGTCATTAGAGTTAGAGAAAGGGGATGAGAGGTAATATTAGAGAAAGGGGATGAGAGGTAAGAGATATAGGTTAGTGAAGGAGGCGAGACTAGATATGCAAGGCTATTAAGAGTGGAAAGGGGTGTAGTGGGGGAATGGGCTCAGCGGAAGGAATTCGAGTAGAGATGGGACACCATCCCTAGGAATAATGGAGTTGGAAGTCAAAGAATCAATGGAGGAGAGTTGGATAGGGGATCCATAAGGGAAATAGATAGGACAATCGAGGTTACTGGGGGAGTCATTGAGGAAAGAGAAAGGGAATGAGAGGTGAGAGATAGTGGATGGAGATAGAGGCGAGACCCAATTTGCAAGGGTTTTAATAGTGGAGAGGGGAGTAGGTAGAAGAACAAGCTCAGAGGAAGGATTTTGAGTAGAGATGGGTTGAATGACTAAAAGGTGGAGAAAAGGGGGAGAAGAACAAGGATTGAGGTATCCTGCATATTTTGGGGATGAGTTAAGGTTGGGAGATCTAACAAAAATGGGGAATCTTGAGTTGGGAAAGAAGGGGGAGAAACAACATGAGTTGATGAGGTTAAAAAATCATTCAAAGGTAGATCAGGTGAAGGTTTATAGTTGTTCAAATCAATGGAAGAGGTGGAGAGCTAAGCAGATCACACAGGGGAGAAAAAGGGATCTGAAGAAGCCGCAGTAATCAAATTGGTGGGTAGTGATAATGTGATGCATAATTTGGGGGATAGGTATGGCATGGAAGGGTGTAATTCTGGGAGTTGAGGGGGATTACAATTAACTGTTGGGTTAGCAAATTTTCATTTGATTAATAGAAACATAATTAAAGTAATGAAAGGTAAAACTAAATGTTCTAGAATCTAGAATATTCCATAAATTTTATTTTAATAAATATAAGAGCTTTAGATGGAGAGAATAAACCTAGGAGGAAAGTTGAGCAAGATTCAATATTGAGAAGTGAATCTCATCTCTTAGGATAGCTTGAATTGCATGAGAAAAATTTGTTCATGACCCATTTTACAAAGATTGTGTTTGATTAAATTAAAAGAAGGAAGAATAGATGATTCTTTGCAATGCTTGAGAAAATTTAAGTCAACCGACCTTTTCTTCAATTTAGCCTCGTTTAGATTTTCAAATATTTGTTTGTATTTAAAACAATCCTCTCCATAGAGGTTTAAAATCTAAGCATAGAGTTTTTCACAACAATTAGTCATTATGGTGAGCTTCTGGAATCATATTGTGTTGTAGTTTAGAACCCAACATTTCGAGTGGACACTCCACCCATCATCAGGGGATTGAAAAAAGCTATTAAGGATGCAAAAAATCTCATGGCCAAATATATATAAAAATATTAGATAGCCATTAGAGAGACTTAAGAAGTTAAGAAAGGAAAGAATTAATTAGGGTTAACAGTTCAAAAAACACACAATTAAAATGAAATGTCAAATAAAAGAGCCTAGAGATATGGATAAAAGTGTGGAGACAGAAACTAAAAATATGGATAAAACGGAAGCTAAGTAAGAAATGACAAACATAGAAAAAAATAATAGTATAAGTGAATACATGGGAGGAGGAAATGAATTTTTATTTTGAGAATAAGCCGGAAAAACACATAAATTAGAGGTGAAAAAATGAAATTGATATGTGTGGGGGGGGGGGGGGGGGGGACTAATTAATCCAAGAGTAAGGAGTTTACCCAACTTAGGGTTTCTGAAATATTTTCTAGGGTTTTTGGTCCAGGCAATGGATCCTCCTCCATACATTGAACTGAAGGAGAGGAAGCATCTGATTGATGAAGGATTCAAACGTGTGGTTCAAGCAACCCATGTCTCGGAGGGGAAGATGGCGCAAGACTCCATATTTTTCAAGAGAGCGGAAATCCTAGAATTCAAGATAAACTCTTCGGCTTCAAATCATAAAGCAATAGTTCTAATAGAATGGGTTTTGGTTGGCCATTTCACATGGTTATGGCCCTCTCTAAGAGCCATCAAATTATGGTTAAATAAAAATTGGAGGCCATTGATTCAATGGAGCATTCAATAGAATTTTTCTGGTAGAGGGTTTTTCGTCTTTTTATTTGAGAAGAAGGAGGATTGAGACTTAATATTTTGCAATGGCCCTTACTTCATGGGTCCAAGGGGAATGTATATGAATCAATGGGATGTATCATTTGACCCTGAAAATTATATCCGCTCCGCTATGTCGGTCTAGGTTAAAATTCCTCATCTCCCTCTTCATTGTTGGTGTGATGAATATTTAAGAGCCATTGGGAACTCGTTGGGAAAATATATCAATAAATCAGAACCCAAACCCCCTTTGTTCTCATGTGCAAGAATTTGTGTGGAGGTGGATTTGGAAAAAGGGATTCCATAAGTAATAAACCTAACAATGGAAGGATGGAACCATTTTCAAACGGTCGACTATGAACAGCTTCCATTCAAATGTAAAGTATTTCATGAATATGGGCATTTTGCAAGGCATTGTCCGAAGAAAAAGCAGCAAGAACTAGAGGGTGAGCAAGAAGAAGAATGGAATCAAGTAACAAAAAAGGGAATAAATTAGAGAATAATATGCCGAAGACTATGTAGAAAGAGATAGTCCATGCAAATAAATTCCAAATCTTATCAAACCCTGAAAAATAAGGGGAAGAAGAAGAGCCAAAACCTATAATAACTCAAAAAAGCAAGGAAAAGGGAACTCAACCAGTTCTAATAGAGATTGGGAAAGAATAAAATTATTCCCACTCTCCCTTCACAGGCCTATGTGGAGGTGAGACCAGAGACATCATTAAAATATAGAGGATCGATCACAAGATCTAGATCCAAAGCTAATCAGGAATAATCATCGGAGAGTAAGGAAGAGGAGTTGGATCCTTCCGCCAAAAAGGGAATAAATCCAAACATGATACATAGAGAAATTGAAGCAACCAAGGATAAGGCGACGAGTAAGTAAACTATTTTGGATTAGCACATCAAAGTAGTAGTATCAAGGAAGCATCTAGAAGGAGCAGGTGAGGATAATAAAGATAAGCAAGTCTTGTTAAATATCAAGAAATAATGAAAGTGGTCTCCTGGAATACGGTAGAGGACTAAGAGGGAAGCATAAAATAGAAGCAGTAAAGAATATGTATAGACATGAGAATGCCTCCATATTTCTAATCCAGCAGACAAAAATGGACAAATAATCACATATCAATAAAATGGGACAAATGACGGAAAAAAGGAGAAGGGATATCATTTAGTGCGCACGAAACCACACGCGGTATAATAACCTGGTGGGACAAAATCCAATTCAAACTAATCTCATCTCCAGAAAACTAGAGCTAATTGCTAGTTGAATTGGAGGTCCTAGAAATAAAATAAATTATAAGGGTTTGTAATGTATATGGCCCCACTCAGCACAAGCAAAAAGAAGAATTTTGGAAGTCTCTATCATATTTGAGAGAGATGGGAAATCAAGGAAACTACATCATCACTGGGGATTTCAATGATATTGTCTCTCCAAGTGAGAAAAGGGGAGGATCCAAGGTTAGATACCCCTTTGGGGAAAACATGGAATATTTTCAAAATGATTGGAACCTAACAGGCATAAAACTAATCAAGGAAGATATACATGGAGCAACGGATGAATAGGACCTGGCCACATTGCTACAAGATTGGATAGATTTCTGGTAAGTAACTATTCCATCTCCTTTAGATTCAACGCAATATGATTGAAATCTGATGAGGTTTTGGAAGTAATAAGAATAGATTGGGACACTTATGTCGAAGGATCCCCCTGTATGTCGAAGGATCCCCCTGCTTTATATGGGATTCCAAATTGACAAATGTCAAGAAGTCTCTCAATATATGGGCCAAGACAAGCTATAAAGACCTTGTCCTTGAAAGAAAGCACACACAAGAAGATTCGGACAAGCGCCTTCAAAAAGAAATTGAAATGAACCCTATGATAGAAGAAATTTTGGTTTGAGAGTGAGATCTAGATCATACCATACAATATTATGCCCCAAAGGAAGAATAAGAGTGGAGATTAATATCAAGAATCCTATGGATAAAGGCGGGGGATAGAAACACTAAGTTCTTTCACAATCAATGCATATAAAGGATAAGGAGAAACACGATATTTTAACTGAATGATGAGAATGGAAATGTCATTTATCACCACAATGAGATAAAAAATGAATCCTTTCAATTCTTGAAAATATTATACATGTAAGGGGAGGAAGTAGATCCATATTCTATTGATTCAATGTGTGAAAGCATTCCAGAAATTTTTACCTTCAAAGAAAATGATATCTTATGCAATCCAATCACAGAATCAAATATCCAAGAAGCAATTTGGTCTCTTCATCCAAACAAGGCACCTGGACTAGATGGGTTTCCAATTAGCTTTTATAGAAGTTGCTGGAGTATTATAAAAAAAGTATCTACACAGAACACTAAAATGGATGAGGGGAAAGGATTGAATAGGAGAAGCCACAAACTCTTCCTTTATAGCATTGATACCCAAGGAGAATAGAGCGAGTTCTATAGACAGGTTTAGACCTATCTCTCTATGCAATTCCTATTACAATATTTTAACAAAAATTATGGCTCAAAGAATGAAAAAAATCCTTCTAAAATTAATCTCTTCCAATAAAGGACGGTTTATCTCATGCAAGCAAATATTTGACAATATTCTCATATTTCAGGAAGCTATCCACTCTATCTTGAACAAGAAAGAAGCAGGAATGGCCATGAAGCTGGACTTAGCCAATGCTTTTGACAAAGTAAGACACCACCGTTCCTTTTCTTGGTCTTGGAAAATTTTGGTTTCTCTCATGCCTTTGTAAAATGGATCAAATCTTGTATTAGGAATCATCCAACCCATTCTTTAGTGCTTCTTGAGGTTTAAGACAAGGCTTCCCCTTGTCTCCATTCTTGTATATCGTTGTTGCGGAATCCCTTAGTAGAAATTTTAATTATCAAAGAGAAGAAGGCAGTATTCCAGGAATAACCATTGTCAGGGTAGTGCATCCAGTTAACCATGCACAGTTGTACATGAAACGATTCTTCATGGAAGTGCTTCAGATCAGATCGCATGAAAATTCAAGGACTCACTAGACCTATTTCTAAATGCCTCAAGAGGTCTAGCTAACACTAAAAAGGAAGCATATATGGATGGAATTGTTCCCATCATCTACTCAGTGCTATTTCCAAAATCCCTGGGTATAAAGTGCATTTAGACTGGGCCTCTTTCAAGTACCTTGGATTCCCAATCTCCTTTAAAGGACTTAAATCAAAATATTGTAAAAAAATTGTTCAAAAGATCAAAGAGAAATTTCAATCTTGTGGCATTAGATGGCTTAATTTGGTTGGTAAAATAACTCTTTCAAATTAGTTCTTTCATCGCTTATTTTTCTTCTTGCTCTATCTTTTTGTCCCCTGCAAGTGTCATGAATAGCATAAGTAAAGAATTGTGAAGGTTTCTCTAGCAATGATTTCAGACAACTACCAAGAAGTTCCATTTAGTTAAATGGGAGACTGTAAGAGGCTTGACTGAAAAAGGTGGATTAGGAATAAGAGAACACATATTAATGAACATTGCTTTGGGGAATAAAATACTTTGGATAATGATCTCTAAAGGAAAGGAATGGAGGAAATAAATTCTAAGGAAAAAATATATAAGGAATCCAAGACTAAGATGCTTGGATGAAGAGATATCTGGGAAAGGCTCCAACCTATGGAGTCTATGCAAGTCTGCAGTTGGATTAATTAGAGACCATATTTATTGGACTTCGTGTGATGGTAAATGAATCCACATGTGGACTGATAGCATTCATGTCCAGCCCCCTCTCACATCAATTATGTATCTCTCTTATATTAAAGAATGGCTCGCCCATAATGGTTACTCTTATTTATATGACATTTCGAACTGGACTGAAAATGGTGCTTGGAAAGATTGGAAAAAATTGGAGGTCCCTGAACATTTGCTCTAGGATTATGATTAACTTATTTTTTTTATCCAAGGTAGAGCCCCTTCACATAAAAGGGACAAAGATTGAAAAGTCGAGGGTGCAGTTGGGAAATATTTTGTTAAAGAAGGATACAGAAATCTATTGGCCAACCTCACGCAACCACCATTCTCCAGAGTCTAAAAGAGGATTTGGAATCCAGGCAATATTCCAAAAATCAATGCTTTCACTTGGATTTTTCTTGATTGGAAGTTTGATCAGACAGTTTGGGGAATTGTGACAAGGAAATTAAGTCAAAATCTCCTTCTTCCTTCCCAAATCCTAGATTTCTTCAGCAAATGGAAAGAATACTATCATGGTTCTCTTCTCAAAAACCCTTCTCTTCTTAAAGTATGGAATGTACTCCCAAAAAAAATCTACTAATAGGTCTGGTTGGCACATAACAAAGTGATCTTTGAATCCGAAAAAGTGGACCCAAGCATAACAACCATCAAAGTTACAAATCTCATGTTGAAAACAATGCAATTTGTAGGGAAAAGTATTCCATATAAGGAGCCTCTTTCAATTCTAGAAACAATTTGGATCCAAGACTTTCTTCCCATGAGCTCTCTTCATTTCAAAACCACACAGAGAAGGAAAATATCATGTAATAAACCTAATTGGTTATTACAAATGTATTATTTATTAGATTAGGATAATTGTTTATTAATTATTAAATGACATGTCTATTTATCAATAGACATGTCTATTCCCATTAGGCCATATTTAATATCGTCCATTCCTATGTAATATTCATCAATTCAATTATAAAAATATATATATTACCTATTAAGATAATCATGTAAGCCTGGTAGCTTACATGTGGTATCAGAGCTTTAGGCTCTTGCTCGCGCTCAAACTCTCGGCATTCATCCTCGGCATCTTCATTCCTCTCACTCTCCATATCTCCATTTCTCTTCACACTTCGCTCATCTTCCTCACGCTCCATACAATCCATATCCATCAATCCATCTCCCCATGACAATCCATCCTCCCTTCCACGTCGATCCATCACTCACCGCCTGCTTTTATTTCTCCAGCTCTCGCGTTCTCCACTCTCCTCATCTCTGCGTTCCCATACCCCCAATCCATCCACACTTTCCTCCACCACTCTGCGTTGCCATATCCACACACCCTTCCTTCGCTCCAGCTCCTGCATCTGTACTCACAAAAACCCCCCCACATTTCCTCTCCATTCCGCGCTCCCCCCCCCCAACGATATCCATCTCATCTCCCAATCTTCCAATCTCCATTCCACACCAGCGATCTCCACTTGTAGGGTAACACCTTACATGATTATCTTAATAGATAATATATATATATATATTTATAATTGAATGATATTGATCAAGTACAGCTCAAGACTGCTTTGTCACCTATGACAGAACAAGGTACTACAATGACTCCTAAATATTTAAGTAGGGAAGAGTATGAAGTTGCTACTACAACTAGAAAGGAAGGAAAGCCTCGTTGTCTGCCTCCTTATATCCCTCCTCACCAAATATCCAGGCCACCAGATTCCAGGAGGGATAACAATAGACATCCCAACTACAAACCTCAAAATGCGATACTCAGTAAAAAATATACATGTCTTCCAGAAATTCGTTGTGGTTTCTTACAAGGTAGGGAAGTAAGTCGCATTAATGCACCAGTCCAAAAACCTATAAATATTTCCAGTGGTACTCAAGGACAAACCAGAGACCATGTTGGGATTCCCAGTCAAAGAAAACTACATGATAAGGAAGACGATGACAAAGACGATGAAACAGAATCTGTAGAGGACAAGGATATGAAAGATCAATATGATAGTGACAATCATGATGTCAATATCAATTGTAAAAATAATGATGTCAACATTCTATCAGTAGTCGCAACTCAAGATGTTCTAGAATCTCAAAAGGTTCCCAAAGAACAAATGAAGACAAGGAAGTAAGACACATTAATACGATAGCTGAAAAATCTATAAAATTGTTTAGTGAAACTCCAGAACAAGGACTTGTTAAGAAAGATGATAACAAGGACATTGAAAAAGAAGAAGTAGACGACAAGGATATGAAAGATCAATATGATATTGACAATCACAGTGTTAATATCAATTGTAAAGAAAATGACGATGTCGTAGAAGTCAATGAAGTCAATAAAGTCAATGTTAACAACAATTATGAGAGAATTGAAGTTGTAGAAGAATGCAAAGATGAAAATAAAAGAGTCAAAGATTACCTTAATCATGATATCGTAGAAGAACAAAACCCAGAAGATGTCGCGACAAATGGAAAGATGAACATTCTACCAATAGTCTCAACTCAAGATGGGAAGGATCCTAGGGAACAACTAACGACAAACTTGTTAGACAAAGAAGTTATTACATTACTAATACTTGCCTCTCCAAATAAGAAAACCATATCAAAACATGCAAAGTTCCACATAAAATTAGAAGGGAAAAGGAACACTGTCAAATTAGCAGATCCGAAATATATGTCGCTTAGTTGTTATGCGTTCATCTACAGAATCATAAGCATGATGAGATTTGAATGGAAATGTGACCAATTATTCCAAGAATTGCTAAACCGTGGCACAATTATTCGTGGCAAGAATTCAAGTTGCAGCACGCTTGTAAAAGATTCATGGTCAAATCTTTTCAGAGCAGGATGACTTGTAATAAACCTAGTTGGTTATTACAAATGTATTATTTATTAGATTAGGATAATTGTTTATTAATTATTAAATGACATGTCTATTTATCAATAGACATGTCTATTCTCGTTAGGCCATATTTAATATCGGCCATTCCTATGTAATATTCATCAATTCAATTATAAAAATATATATATTATCTATTAAGATAATCATGTAAGCCCGGTAGCTTACATATCCAATTGGGAAATAGACATGGGAAAGCATGAGTTTGAAGAATGGAGGAAAAATCAATCTTTCTTCTCATTGTTCTTCGATGGAGCTTCCAAGGGAAATCCTGAGGTGGCAAGAGCGAGAGGGGTCATCATGGACCCTAAAGGAAAAAATGTGAAAAATTTTGCATGGGGCTTTAGAAGAAGAACAAATAATCAGGGAGAATGGTTGGCTCTACTACAAGGTATGGAAATTTTATCCTAGTTAAACATTCCAAAACTCCTCATCTTTGGAAACTCTAGGTTCGTGATCCAAAAAATGAGTATCCCCTATAGGGAGAATCCAACCAATTGTGAAAGAATACATAAAAGAATTCATAATCTCCTTGTTCCTAGATTAGTCATCTATTATCATATTAAGTAAGAAAAAAACGGGGTGGCTGACAATCTGGAAAATCGTGGATCAAGGTTGTACCAAGGAATGATAGTTTACGATAATTAACCTTCGAGAAGAAAGTGGATCCCATGCTAAAAAACAATAAGGGGTTCGTTGGCCTAGGGAGAACCCAAGGCAAGAGTATGGTAACTCCTTCGAGCGTGAGGATTAGGAGGGGAGTAACTCACCACACGCTTTTATACATCAACCCCAAGGACAAGCTCATGGGAGGGATATGTGGCGATCTCCAAATGAGACCAATACGTGGAAGATTAAATGCATTGAGTTTAGGGAGTGATTGTGGCATCAAGGCCACTACAAGAATAGTCCAATTCTCCTCTCGCATTGATCAGGCTTGCACAAGCGAGGATTTGACGGTTATTAAGGGCGGTTGCAAGGCTAAGATGATGGATAAATCAAAAAATTGGGGGAAGGCACAGTCTATGAATATTTCTAAGGAGGAGAACCTTTTTTGAGGCTTGTCTACATTCAGTCTTGTTGGCACATAGTGGAACAATTCTCCTCCCTTTTGTGCTTTTCCTAGGCTCAAGGAGGGAGGAAGAGTTTTTGCTTTCCTCTTTTGAGTTTTCTATAAACACCCCCCTCCCCGGAAGTGTTTAGATACATTCGATCAACCCGGCCTTTCTGGTGTACAGGATCATGGAAATTCATCCATATTCAAGAGCTCTTCCACCCTTCTTGCAGCAAATGAAGGAACCATGCCCTCTTGCACATGATATTTATGTGAGCTTTAGATGTTATCTAGAGGACTTCAAAAGAATGTTATGGGTAGTTCAAGAAGGGGTTGGGGGAGTGCATCATAAGATTGATACCTTGACTGAGGAAGCACGTTATAATGGAAATAGCATAGCTTGTTTGGAGTCTCGCATAGACAACCTAGATGGAAATATGTGTGGGAAAATTGCCTTGATGGATGAGGTCAGAAAAGACTTTGAACAATTGATTAAAATGAATTATTGCATCCATTGGCAAGCATCACCCTTGAGTGAAGCCAAGCCCATGGATAAAGTCTCAGTAACATAGCCAGTTAGAGGAAAAATGGACAGGCATGAATAGTTTAGATGGTTTTATACAACAGGCTTTGTTGTTATGTTTTTTTGTGCTCTTTTTTGTAATTAGTTTATCAAAATCTATAGTACTTATGTGATAGAAGCAGATGAAAAAAATGCTAGTAAATTTTTGTATACAACATAGATTTATCTGGAATGGAATCTGCTAGTAGCTATTAGAGTTTTGATGATGTTTAACTCTATGTTAAGGATCGATGTGCTCAACTATGTAATACTCTTTCAGTTTCTGTTTTTAAAACATATATATAATTCAAAGAAATTAAAGGAGGATGAGAATGTAAATAAATTAAGGGGAAAGAGGATAAGATCATAAAGGTTAAGGAATTTGAAATGCAAAAATATCATAGACCAATAGAAGACAAAGGTGGGGAATTCAAGAGAAAGTGAAAAGAGGGAGGAAGAGCCAAGTTAAAGGTGGAGATGGTGAATTAATGGTTTCTAGGATTGAAACAACTTGCAATCATCTTCACGATTAAAGTTAGTAGTGTACTTTTCAATTTTTATAGCTTCTCTAATAAGGAGAGAGGAATAATGGAAGGTAGGGGAAAGGAGTTTGGTTTGATCGAAATAAATAAAATTTTGTTACTAAAAGAGTGATCTACTATAGCTAATTTATTGAAGCGATTGTGATTTGTATCGGCAATATGCTCTTTAAAACGAGCCTGAATGGATCTTTCAATTTGTCCTATGTAGGTTTTTCAATAAGAACAAAGAACTTGGTAGACCCCTTGGGAGATAAAGGGATTGCACTTTTCTTTAACACTTTTAAACAATCATTTAAGAGTTTTATGGGGTTTGAAATTTGTTTTAATATTCTTTCAAATTAAGAGTTTGAATATGTGATCAGTAATGCCATGGATGTATGGGAGAGAAATTAAAGCTTGTGTGGGCGAATTTGGTTTGGATTGCTTGGATTTTAGATGAAGATTAGCATGAAAATATTTGTTGATATGGTGTCAAGGATGGCCATTGGCTAGGAGGGAATTAGTGATGTGGGCTTTCTCTTTATCTAGATTCTAAGGATCAAAGATACATAAATATCTAGTGATGAGGTTTTTTAGAACTGTAGATATTTTAGTAGCATGGTGGTGGGATTGGGAATGAAGGTATTTATCCATATGGATCTTGTTACGACATCTCCAATGAGAAAGGGAACCATCTTGTTGACGGGTGACCATAACATCAAGAAAAGGGAGAGAGTTGTCTTCCTGAATTTCTTTGGTGAATTCAATGTGGGGAGAGATACTATTTAAATGATTAAGAAAGTTACTGAGGGATGAGAGGCTCTGTGGCTAAATAATTAAAGTGTCATCAACAAACCGAAACCAACATTTTGGATTTAGCGAGAAACTATTGAGAGCATGGATTCGAAGTGTTCAGGGGATAAACATGATCCCATGGTAATTCCTTTAGTTTGTTACTAGAATGTGTTTTTGAATCAAAAGAATGTATAGGTTAGACATATCTTAATAAGATTTAGGGTTTCTTCGTCAACAATCTTTGATGTGAGATCAAGGGCTATAGGAACAGGAATTTTGGTAAAGAGGGAAGCGATGTCAAACCTAACCATTGAGTCTTGATCATCAAGGTGGAAATTATGATTTTTGTGAATGAAATTGGAGGAGTCTTTGATCAAAGGGGGAGTTTGATCAATAAAGGGTTAGGGCTTGTCTGCTAATTTTGATTTAATTTTCAAGCAAATCCCACTAGCACTATTGGTTTCGAGGGGCCTCGTTTTGCATGGCAACTTAAGTTCAAACCCCTCAAGATATTTGGAAGAAGACACTTAAAAATATACCCCTAAAAAGCAATTTCTTATACCACAAACTAGTCTCTCAATTCATGGATAAATTAGTAAAAAAAAATCTAATATACAATTTTTTATATTTTAATCTATTTTTTAATATTTTGATTTTCATACATATATATTCTTTCTTTTTTATGACGGCTTAAATAAATTTGTTTGTTCTTAATTTGGACATTTATAAAATGAAATAATATCGTTAATCATCTTTTCTTAAAATATTATTAAGATTAATTAAATACAGTTTAAAATATGTGATCCTCTTTTCTTTATAATTTTATGACATTTATGGATATTTCAATCATCTTATCTTTATATTTTCGATTTTCTTTTACTCTAAATAAAGATTAATTTCTATTTTTTTCCTTATTTTGTGTATTTCCAAATTTTGAAAAAAAAATTTATAAAATATATTTTGATCAAATAAATATGACCACATATAATATTTTAAAGGAGAGAAAAGCACCTACCTCTTCACCAATCAAGATTTTGCCCCTAGACTATATCAAAAGAGGTGTAATTAAGTTACATACCATTTTAAATCTATCTCTTCTCTATACATGTTAATGTTTTTTATAAAATGTATTTTGATCAAATAAATATAATCATATATAATATTTCAAAAAAAGAGGAAGCACCTACCTCCTCACCAATTAAAATATTGCCCCTAGACCCCAAATGGGGTGACATTTGTTGACGTGAGCGATACACGTGGTGACAGTGTGTGCAAGCAAGAGGCGGCTGGCAACATTCGATGCACCTTGTCACGCCGTGCAAACTGGTAATTGTTACTTTTACTATGATGTGCCCTCCCATGCTTCATCTCTTCGATAGTCTGCTCCTCGACCGAACTTCGACTCCGCCTCTGTCCTGTGCATGAATGGGGATTTTGAAGGGTGGTAATGGCAAGATGGGTTGGATGGAAAGTTTCATTCTCTGTCGACAGGCTCCTCTCGCGTGCGACATTTATGAGGCAATTTGCATGGATTTAGATGAGAGATATATTTCGAGCAATCCGCATGAAAAGGCCATTCCAATCATCTGCTTCATCCTCATGACTTGTCTGTGTGCTCGTGGGCGCTCTCGTCATGCTGCTGGCTCTTGCCCTGTAACAATTTGCACTTGGGTTGAAGTGATATTCTCTTCACCCTCGATGGATTCTTCATATTTTTCCTCAGTCTCAGCCTCTCGCTCTAAGGACTGAGGGATGGATTGCTTGGGCTCCAGTGTGTGGATTTGTCGAGTTGAATGGTTTGATGGGCATGGTAATTCCTTGGGCTTTTAGCCTACGACACCTCTGTCACCAACCCATTGTATAACTGTTGAAGACAATAAGCGGGTTCAGCAGATTGTAGAGAATGACACAGCGCAGGTGATGTCTTCTGGTGGGTAAAATGAACATCGCCTGGAGTCGAAGGATGGTTGCATGGAGGCACAGTGGGATCTCATCTTTGAAGCTCCTCGTGTTGTCCAGAATTTGGATTTCAAGATGGACCAGCTTAATTCTCGTTTGGAGGTGATTATTGCTGCCATGAATACTCCGGATATGGTTAAAAATCTATGCTCCACCTCTCCACAAGACGTGGTTCTGTTGGGAGCGCCTCTCCAGCTTATCCCATTCACGCAGATTGAGGAATTCGAAGGCCATTCTGGTTCGTAGGTTGGGTAGGCCTTGGTTTTTGTTTTTTGGTCATGATAATAGATTTGCAAGGTCTGTTTATTATCTTTTCTGGAAATGCTATTGGGATGGTCCCCATTATACTATGTAATATGTCCTCAGTCATCCTGGTTATCAGTCCCTAGGATTTACAGGATTTAACTATGTTTATGCTTCTGGTTATCCATATAGTCCCTAGGATTTACAGGATTTAACTATGTTTATCCTTAAGGTCCAGGAGGTTCGAGCTAGTGACCTCCTCACTTTTATTACTGTTATTACTCCTCAGTGTTATTGTTATTACTCCTCAGTGTTATTACTGTTTTTTATTATATGGATATAATATAAAGTTCCTTCTTACTTAAAAAAAATCATTGCCCCTAGACTATACCAAAAGATGTGTAATTAAGTTACATATCATTTTAACTCTATCTTTTTTGTATACATGTTCATTATCAAAAATTAGGTTTCAAGTTCATTTACATTTAAAATGTATAAGTAAATGGGATTCATTGATAATTTAAAAGAGTAGAATTTGCATAAACAAAGAGTTACATATTTGATTATAAAAATAATATAAACCAAAATCTTTTATCTAAAGGATGTCTCAACTTTTAATATACTCGTTTTTTTATTAAAAATATAAAACTTCCAATACAAATACATTTTATTTTATTTTTAAAAACTGAAAAAACTATTGAAATAATATGCAGCTGCGGAAGCTATTATTATTGTATTTGTCTTATATTTGATCATGTAAGAACCCTAAAAGAACAATTCTATATTGTAGGTGTAAAACTGCCCCAAAACTGAGTAAAACTACCCCAATTAAAGGGGGAAATGACCCAATCAAGAAGACAAGTCAACCCAGTAAGAAAAGGGACCTTTTCTAGTATAAATATAAGTTAAGGTGGCTCATTTACAACTACCATTTCACTCAAGCAAGTGAATAAGTGTGCATGGGAGAGTAGCTGCAGCTGAAGGAAGCTTATGTTTGGGGTTCTATCTTATCTTATCTGTGTATCTTGTATTCTTGGGGCATCTTGGTATGAGAGAGATTTAGCTCTTTGTTGTATTGACATTGTACTTTGTTGATGAATCTATACTGAGAATTTATGCTGGGTTTTTTCTCGTGAAAGGGTTTTCCCGGGATAAATCTTTGTGTCTATTGTTGAATGTATTTCTTTTAGTGATCCTTATGCATGAAATTATTATGATGTGATATGATAAATTGAATGCAAGCCTAACATAATTGCTCTTAAGTAAAATTCTAACATGGAATCAGAGCAGGACTGAAAGAAAGCATTATGACAATTACTTGCAGCAACTGTCGAAAACTAGCGCTTATTGTTTCGAGGGTTTCCATCTGCATATCATGATCGATCTTAGCATCCTTGAACTCTCCCTAGGATGGAGCATCTATCAATGGAGTCAGATCTCAGATTCGAGAATTTTCATTTTTGACCTAAATTATGCAGAAACTGTAGAAATTAGGGTTTCTAGTTTTTGCATGTTTTGTCCATAGATCTGAGTGAAAAGAAGGTTTGCTCAACTCACCTTGGGAGGGCGCATCTTTCCAATGGATTAGATTCTCCATTGAAGAACTTTCAATTTTGACCATCCTCCTTTTAGGGTTTCCAGAACCAAATTTGGCAAGATGACTTCCATCACTAAGCTTGATGAGAAGCTTGAAGGGGCTGATAACTTCAAAGCATGGAAGTATAGGATGCTCCTCATCCTAGAAGAAAATGACATGGAAAAGTATGTTGAAGAAGAGGTTGCAGAACCAGAGGGAGATGAGGCTAAGGCAAGGCACAAGAAGAACATAGTTACGAAAAACAGGATCATTGTTAATTCTATCAAGGATCACTTGATCCCTCATGTCTCATCAAAGAAGACTCTGAAGCAAATGTTTGATGCCTTGTCCAGTTTGTTTGAAGACAAGAACATCAACTGAAAGATGACCCCGAGAACTCAACTCAATAATGTGAAGATGCAGGAGGCAGAATCCATTCAATCTTACTTCACAAGGGTATCTCAGATCAAGGAATAGCTTGAAGTTATTGAAGACATGGTTGAGGAAGCAAAATTAGTGATGACTACTTTGAATGGCCTTCCAAGGTCATGGGAATATTTCATCCAAGGAATATGTTCTAGAAAGGAGTTAACAAAGTTCAATATACTATGGGAAGAATGTACTCAAGAAGAAGATAGATTGGTAGCAAGAGAAGAAAAGTTGGGTAATGATGAATATCAAGCACTAGCAGCACGCACAAAGAAAGAAAAGAGTAGAAAAGAAGTTAATCCTTCAAAGAAGTCTCAAAAGTTTCAGAATTCTCAAAGGTATTACTCTAACTTCAGATGCTATAGCTGTCAAAAGATGGGACATATTGCAAGAAATTGTCCTCAAATAAAAGATCAAATTAGAAGAGGAAAAAGACATCATGCTCATGCCATAGAAGATGATGAACCTATTCAAAAGAAAACAAGAGAAGATGATTCAAGTGAAGAATGTGTTTTGATATCAACTCTTATAGGGACAGTCACTCATGGAAGTGACACGTGGCTTATTGGCAGTGGTGCTTCTAAGAACATGACTGGCTACAAGGATTCTCTCACAAGTTTGATTCAGAAGGATTCACCTCATAAGGTGAAGCTTGGGGATTATTATCAGTATCCTATTAAAGGAGTAGGAGAATCCTCCTACAAGTTGGATTCCAAAAAACCTATGAAGATGAAGGATGTGTTATATGTACCTGGTTTGAAGAAGAATATTCTATCCATTGTAGCATTGGATAAGAAAGGATTCAAAGTTTCCTTCGTGGATGGATAAGTTCTCACGTGGCCAAAAGGAAATACCATTGATGATGCAGTTGTGATTGGTATCGAAGAAGGAGGACTATACAAGTTGAAGGGACACTCAGTTTCAGCTCTAGCACATAGTGCCATGAACCCAAGTGAACTATGGCATAGAAGACTTGCTCACTTACAAAGCATTGCCGATTGTGAGCAAGGTGGTAACAGGTTTTCCAAATAACCAAGTAGATCATGATGGTGTTTGCAAAGGATGTGCGCAAGGAAAGAACATGAAGAGTCTGTTTCCAAGCAGTGTCAACACAGCAAAAGGAGATCTTGGATCCAATGCATGAGGACCAAGAATGAAAACTTCAGCAAGTTCTGGACTAGACGAAGAAGAAGATCAAGGTCTTCAGAATCAGACAATGGAGCAGAGTATGCTTCCAAAAACTCCAGTGACTCCTGCAAGGAGGCAGAAATCAAGAGAGAGCCTACAAAACACATGAAAGATAAGTATTTACTGTCATTTGAGCTATTCAGTTATATGTAGATCTGTGATACCATTTTCTTTTATGCATTTATATATGACTGAGATTGACTAGCAGTAGGCTCATATAGTGCATGTGATGTATATATTGGGTAAGTATCCTATAGTGTGGCACAACATTACATGAGCCATTGTTGCTTGTCTAGAATGAAACCTCTTTTCTAACATGTTGGGAGCAGTGCATCGTAAGTATACGGGATATGGATGAGTGTTGAAGCATCAACTAAGATGCATTGGTTACATTGAATTGATTGATTAGTATGCAATGTTGCCAACTATCTAACTAAATTTGACTTGTAGGAAAGATCGTGTGTTATGACCTACAAGAGAAGGATGATGAGACTTGTTCCAAAAAACAAGTGATGACTATTCAATAGTGACCTTCAAGTAGACTTACAAAATCAAGCATACTACAGAAGTACAAAGCAAGTTTCATGGTTTCTCTTAGAAAGAGAGAGTCGATTATGACGAGACGTTTGCTCCAGTGGCCAGACACACTTCTATCAAAACTATTATAGCTTCAGTGATGGAAATTACACTAGATAGATGTCAAGATAGCTTTTATGAATGAAGAGGAAGTGTATGTGGAGTAGCCACAAGGATTCGAGACACATGATAGACAGACACATGTGTGCAGATTAAAGAAGGAATTGTATGGATTGAAGCAAGCACCCAGGGCATGGTATGGCAGAATTGACAACTTTCTGATGAGCTTGGGCTTTACCAAGATTAAAGCATATTCCAACCTTTACTATAAAGTTGTGAATGGTGGACCAGTGATACTCATTAGAAGAAATTTGAGGTCTAAAATGGGCCTTATAAGAAAACAAGCCATCATATAAGAAAACGAGCCAACCATAATTTCTTGATGAGTTGGAATTCAAGAACCGATAGAATTTCAATAAAATGAATCAACCATAATGGTTGACTTGAGATATTTGTCATAAAAAAAGCTAATTTTTGTTCGTATTTTCAACACATCTCCCTGTGGTTTTATTCAAATTTCGAGCATGAGCACTCGTTGGATGCAGAAGTAAATTCCACATCCAACAAGTGCTCCCGCTCGAAATTTGAGTAAAACCACAGAGAGATATGTTGAAAATACGAACAAAAAAAGTAGTTTTTTTTTTCTTTCTTCCTCCAAAATTAATAAATATTATTTTATTATTTTAACTATTTTTTTCCTTAGGAGGCCCATTTTAGACCTAAAATTTCCTCTAATGATTGTTATACAGTGTGGATGACTTGTTTCTAACAAGGGACGAGAAGCTCATCACTGAATGTAAGATGAAGCTTGCTTCAAAGTTCGAGATGAAAGACCTGAGTATGATGGGTATGATGCACTATTTATTGACTCTAGAGGTGTGGCTGAAACCGGACGATATTTTCCTTAACCAAGAAAAATATGCTTTAGATGTCTTGAAGAGATTCAGGATGATGGATTGTAAATTCATGCCTACATCGATGGTGACAAACATGAAGTTATTGAGTGATACTTCATTAGAGACAATAGATGCCACCTTATATAGACAAAGGTTTGGTTCATTGTTGTATTTGACGAACACGAGGCCAGATATATGCTTTGCGGTGACACTTTAAGTCAGTACATGGTTGAGCCGAGACATGTTCACTTGGTTGCGGCAAAGCATGTGATGAGGTATCTTGAAGGTACATTGGATTATGGAATCGGATATGTTTTAGATTGTGAGATAAGACCGCATGGCTATGCTAATTCAGATTGGGCCGGTAGTGTCACAGACCGAAAGAGTACATCAAGATGTTGCTTCAATCTGGGGTCAGCTATAATTGTGTGGCTCAGTGAGAAGCAAACTAGTGTGGCACTCAGTACAATATAGGTAGAGTATATTGCAGCATGTTCAGCCAATAGAGAAGTTGTGTGGCTTTGAAAGTTGCTTGCAGGGTTGTTTGATCTCGAGTTAGAGGGGACTTGTATCTTTTGTGACAACTAGAGTTGCATAAAGTTGTCAGAGAACCCTGTGTTTCATGACAAGTCCAAGCACGTCGAGATCAGTTACCATTACATTCGTGACATGGTACAGAAGGGAGTTGTGAAGCTCCAGTATGTTGTGACAGATGAGCAGATAGTCGATGTGTTGACCAAGCCTGTGTCAAAGGTAAAGTTTGAATACTTCAGGGACAAGCTTGGAGTGGTCCAAATGGACTTCCCTCGTGAGAGGGAGTGATGCATTACATATGCGACTTCAGGAGACATTAGCACACTAAGTGTGGCAGCAACGAGTATTCATTCATGGACTAGTTGCCTAGATTCTATGTGAGCTAGGCAAAGTCGCGTAATGACATAAGCTCCGACGGGACGCCAAGACCCATAAGGTTCGAAAGGACGATGAGGTTGCACCCCACTAGAAGATGCTATGTTGAGATCCTAAATGCATGATTTAATCAAAGGGCTTGCTCGTACATAACTTCTAGTGAGAGAGAGATTCGTGAAAGGTCAACAAGTAAATGGTCAAGTACAAGTCAGTAGAAGTAGTGTTGAAGATTATGTCAGAAGAATACCTTCCTTGCTGAGAGGGAGTGTTGAAATAATATGCAGCTGCAAAAGATATTCTTATTGTATTTGTCTTATATTTGATCATGTAAGAACCCTAAAAGAACAATGTTATATTGTACTTGTAAAACATGGAATATCGGCTCAAGAAATAAAATGATATTGTATTTTATCCTTTCGAAAAGACAAGTCGGCCCAGTGAAAATAGACAAGTCAGCCCCAGGGTAAAACTGCCCCAGTTAAAGGGGAAAATGACCTAGTCAAGAAGACAAGTCGGCCCAGTAAGAAAAGTTACCTTTTCTAGTTTAAGATAAGTGAAGGTGGCTTATTTGCAACTACCAATTCACTCAAGCAAGTGAACAAGTGTGCATGGGAGAGTAGCTGCAGCTAAAGGAAGCTCATGTTTGGGGTCCTATAGTATCTTGTCTTTGTATCTTCTATTCTTGGGGCATCTTGGTATGAAAGAGCTTTAGCTCTTTGTTGTATTGACATTGTACTTTGTTGACAAATCTATACAAAGAAGTTTTGTTGGGTTTTGCCAAGATAAATCTTTGTGTCTATTATTGAATGTATTTTTTTCAGTGATCCTTATGAATGCAATTATTATGATGTGATATGATAAATTGAAAACTATGTTAAATAATCAAATTTTAATATAAAATTGAATGTTGTTCATCTTACTCTTTCATATTTACGATGATGTATCATCACGTGCTTTCATTTTCTAGTTTGGTTAATTAATAATTGAGTTGATCTCACCACGTCCGTGCCACAATTTCTCTATTAGTCTCCTTACATGCTTTCATTTTCTAGTTTGGTAAATAACAATTGAGTTGATCTCACCACGTCCATGCCGCAATTTCTCTATTATTCTCCTTTTTCTAAGTCTTGTATCGTTCATACGCTAGCTTTATTCTATGTGAAAAAATGAAGTTATTATCCTAACTAGAATCATTATTTTGAAATACAATATTTACTTATATCAAATCCTTTATTTTGATAATATATAAAAATAAAATAAAATAACATAACTTATCCTTCAAATAACATGTTTGTTTGTTCTATGATAGTAAAACAAGGGATTTATATTTAAACTCGTAATTGCTTTACTACGTATCTTTCGAGTTTCTTTGGAAAAGCTAGGAAGAAAAGTTGTACCCTTATATATTACAACCAACAATATTATACGTGAAAAGGAATTTTATATACAAAATAATTTGATGACTCTACTTACTTTTAGAAAATCATTAATTATACATTTCATTTTAGTTTGTTTTTATTTTCAAAGCAAATTCATTTTAATCAAAGTTTTGTAAACTAATTTATAAGTTATTTTACATTTAATTTATATAAAATTTGATAATAATTTAAAGATAAAATTTAACATCTCAATATACTTTTACACCTCAAATCATACCTTCAACCAAGTAAACTATTGCCTTTAACTTAATGGATTATGGTTCAATTCCCATTGGTGGTATTACCTCTCTAGTATCTAGCTATGACCTTACATATGATGCTATTATTGCTTATCCTACTTATATAGGCTCAAAATTCTCACTCATCATAACCACAATCTTGCATCTGGATATGTATATGTTACATTGTTTCTTTATCCTACGTCTATAGGCTCAAAATCTCACTCATCATAACCACAATCTTGCTCACTAAGATACAGATCTTGATATGTATTTGTATATGTTACATAAACAATTGTGCCATTGATTGGACCAATGGCTTAGAACAAAGGATATGTTGCAAGCTCTATTGCTTATTAGTTTGAACCAAGTCCTAGTAGTGGTTGTCAATTTGAACGATAAGAAGTTGGCCCATCTAGTCAAGTGCAACAAAGTCCATATAACGAGGAACAAGGTTACTTGCCAACTAAAGTTGTCTGAAGGAGGGTGCCACAACAACCGCAAACACCATGTAAAGGTTGTAAAGAAGGTTGCGTCAGTTAAAGCAATGCAATATATGTTTTATCCAAACTTAAGTGGTGTATAGTACTTAGACCATGCATAGATTTGAAGGAGTGAAAAAATGTAAACTCAAATTAATGCTATAATTCATTTTAACTTTAATTCACTTGAAAACTTTGGTTTTCAATGAATGAACAATACAATGAAACTTAAGCTTTTATTTAATATTAACTTGCTTCGATATAAGACCAAATAAGAGGGAACAATGGTGGATTGGTGGTCCAAAAAGAAATGTATATTTGATGCTATCATGAAATAACATTCTCCATACTTTTCAATCAAAAGTTAGGATAAAAGCTTAAAATGGGTATTGATTTTTGTGAAAAAGCATCGAAGTTGCAAAATCAAATCATTTAGTCTTTGATTAATAAGACCTCTTTATTTAAACCAATGGTTCATTTATAAATATCATTTGTAAAAATGTGAAAAGTGGATGATATGTGATTGTTCTATGTGGAGTATAGAATTACACTAGTATTAGAAGACACAAATTTTATTGTATGATATTTTGCATAACATAAAATTATAAAGACACATTTTTATGGTGGCCTCAAAAGTATTAAAATTATTTTTAATTTGTTATTACAGTTTAATATATAGTTTTTTATTCACAACCTAGCTAACTTTGAGGAGATATCTCATTGTCTTTTTTTTATATACACAACTTTCCATTTTGAGCATTTCTCTAGTATACTTGAGCATTGTTTGGACGTTTTACATCTAAATATTACTCAAGTTATCTAGGAACTCACTTCTTCTATTTTGAGCCTTTCTTTAGTATACTTGAGCTTGGTATAGAGCTTTTACACCCAAATATTACTCGAGTTATCTAGGAAATCACTTTGTTAGCACAAGCAACATCATCTTTAAAACATGATAATGTTTATTCATGAAATTTGATATTTTATTTTTCCCCTTTTGTGGTTGATTTGGTTGCTTTGTTACACGTAGATCTATATGTTTATATAGCAACAATTTGATCCCTTATTCTTTTATACTTTTGTGCTTGACTTATTACAAGTAGTTATATGTTTATATAGCAACAATTTGATCTCTTATTCTTTTATACTTTTGTGGTTGACTTATTACAAGTAGTTATATGTTTATATTTTTATACTTTTGTGCTTGACTTATTACAAGTAGTTATATGTTTATATTTTTATACTTTTGTGCTTGACTTATTACAAGTAGTTATATGTTATATAGCAACAATTTGATCCCTTATTTTTTTATACTTTTGTGGTTGACTTATTACAAGTAGTTATATGTTTATATTGCAACAATTTGTCATTTGTTCTTGCTTCTTGTTTTTTTAATTTTACCAAATTTAGTGGAAATTTTACATTAATGATATAACATTTAATTTATTTTATAATATATTGAAAAATTAAGTATATAATTTCCTTTAATTTAGTAAAATTGTGTATTGAAAGCTTCCATCTAAGTCAAAAATGGTGACACTACCAAGAATGAATTGTATGTACAACCAATATTTTGAAACTACTTTCTTCTTTCTTCTTGTATTCAATGATCATTGCTTTTTAACATTTGCATAACTATCAGAATTCATCATAAAGCTGGCTATTTTGGGGCTAAAAACAAACAAAGCATTATTTCCAGTTCTAGCTCACGTGAAGTCCAAAATCTAGAAAAATGTGTGTTTCCCAATTTTATCACAGCAATGCAAACTTGCAAGGGGATCTCCATGTAAACAGGAGACCTAAATTAACTCTGGAACTATACAAATGAGATGAGCAATATTTTATAATACGCAAAAATTTGACACTTAGCCTTATCATAATCAACTAATTGAGTAGGCCAGGACAATGTTCTTGACATGTTCACAATGCATATAGAGAGGGTAGTCTATATTTGGTACAAGAGCAATCTAGACAAGTAGCAATCTGCCCTCTCTTGTCACAATCCGACCTAAAAAGTAAGAGTTCTAATTGATCCCAAAATTCTGATTGGTTTTTTGAGCATCTAGGTCAATTTAGAATGGGGCAAAAGCAATCAGTCTAGAATGGCAAACTTGTAGAAATTTCTGGTTTTAGGACAATTAATGCAACTTTGAAAATTTCACCTCTACATTAGAGGTTTCCTAGATCTAGTCCCTCTGAATTTACAAAGTCGGGGTTGATCTGAAATATGTAGAAATTTCACTTCCCCAACAGGCTTTCAAGTTAAACTCAGATTAACAATGTTTAATAACCCATCTCATTCAACCATAAACAGTTGAAAATGAAATTTCACTCATAAACACATCTGAACTGAAAGCACAAGAGAAGTACTACCAACACACTGAGAACAGAAATAACATAACAGCCATGCACAGAAACTTTTAGACTCGGATATTTTAGCCAAAATGGCCCAGGCAAAACCCCGAAGGGAAAACCTGTGAGAGAGAGGTCTTTAATTTTATTTCTTCAGCAAAATAAAAAGAATTTGCAACAACAGAATTACAACTTATCTCAATAGCAAAACCCAGAAATTATGTCTTGGAATTTGCGCCAAACCAACGGTGTACGGAGCTCGAAATTCATGCCCAGAAATTAATTTTTTGCCTCGAAAATCATGCCTATCTCAGACCTCGATTTTCGTGCCACTGTATGGAATTAATTTTCTGTACCTGCCTCAAAATTCGTGCCTCTACCTGGAAATGTGTGCCACTGTTTTCTTCTCAAAAAATGTGCCCAAAATTGTTGTACAGCCTTGGAATCCGTGGTGTACCTTGTCTTGGGAATCAAGCTGCTATCTCAGACAACTACCTTCTCTCTCTCAAACTCCAACTCAACTTGCTTTCCAACTCTCTTGGAATATCTTCACTTCTCCAACTCTCTTGGGATGTCTTCACTGCTAGTTTTCATACATTCATAGCATAATAATTCAAATGCATAACCAAGATCACTAGAAGAAAGACAAAGCACAAAACAATAACACAGAGTTTATCTTGAGAAACCCAAACGGGAGAAAACCCAGCTTCGTATAGAGATGATAATTCTGAGATCATAGTACAATCATAAAAGAGAAAAGATGGAAAATGTCTTCCAAAAGTAGAAACCCCAAAACAGTCTTCTTCTCCTCCAGTAGATGCGAACTTCTCTCTCCCAAGTAATGCGAACTTGTGAAGTGAGTGAGTGAGATAATGAGGTGACATAACCTCTTATTTATACAAGTGTAAAAGTGACTTTTACCCTAGGTGAGCCGACTTCTCTACTTGACTGGGCCGACTTCACTTGGGGGCCAAATAATAATTTTAATTTTAATCTTTTACTTTGCTTCTTTTCTCCCCAAGGTTTAGATTGATTCTTTCAAGGGTTTACATGGTCATTTACATAAATTTCATCTCCCTTAGGTGGTATAATCAAATACAATAGAAATACAATAAATAATATCTTCTGAAGTTGCACAAAATCATGAATGAAATCTAACACATGTTAGCTTTCCTTCTAGCACAAAATCCAATACTCCCTCTCAACAAGGAAGGTATTCTTCAGTCTTCATCAGCATCACGATCATATGGGTTTCATCTGTACATTTATATTGTCTCCATCATCTCTATACATACTGAAGGTTGTCCACATAGTCTCAGTCCTTCGAGAAGTGTCATCATGGAATCAACTTCACCAGTCCTTCGGTGAATCCAAGAGAATCACTCAATCCTGGATATCTGAGATATCAGCTAAACCATCTCTGCTATGCCATTTGCTACATGTCTGTCTCATCTACCGATGGGATTTCTCCCATGCCTGGCTCAGATCCTAGACGAGCAAATCGGCACGACCATCTACTGATTGTCTGACTCATCTGCCTATGGGATTTCTCCCATATCATGCTGAGTACCAGGACTGTAGAGGTACCTGTGCAATCACACGACCAACTACTGATTGTCCGACTCATCTGCCGAAGGGATTTCTCCCATACCGGGCTGAGTACCTGGGTTGTAGAGGCACCAGTGTGAACCGGACCATCCACTACCTGTCCGACTCATCTGCCGATGGGATTTCTCCCATACCTGGCTGAGCACCAAGACGAGTGGAGGCACCAGGGTGAACCCGACCATCTACTGCCTGTCCGACTCATCTGTCAATGGGATTTCTCCCATACCTGGCTGAGTAGAGGCACCAGGGTGAAAGTAGGGTAAGCATCTCGATGTCATCTTTCCCTCTCAAGGAGGGAGATGTTCTCTTCTACTCCAAGTCTTCCGCGAAAGTATTCGAACTTCATCTTGGGAAGAGCCTTGGTGAGAACATTTGCAGTCTGGTCATCTGTCAGCATGTACTATAACTCGATCGCACCTTTCTGCACCATATCACGTATGAAGTGATATCGAATCTCTATATGCTTTGACCTGTCGTGAAATACAGGATTCACTGACATCTGCACACAGCTCTGGTTATCACAGTGAATCACGGTCGGCTCTGGAATCTGGCCAAACAATCCTACCAGGAGTTTATGAAGCCAAACTGCTTCTTGAGCTATTGTACTAGCAGCCATGTACTCGACCTCTACAGCACTGGGTGCTACCGAGTTTTGCTTCCTGCTGCACCAGGAAATAACTGCAGAACCCAAACTGAAGCAAAATCTGGAAGTACTCTTCCTATCTGCAATGCAACCGACCCAATCTGAGTCTGTAAACCCCTGCAATCTCAGGTCACAATCTGAAGCATATTTCAATCCATATCCCACAGTGCCACGCAGGCATATGAGCACATGTTTTGCAGCAATCCAGTGAATCTGCCTCGGCTCGCACATGAACTAACTGAGAGCATTCACAGCAAAACATGTATCTGGTCTAGTGTTTGTCAGATACATCAAGGACCCAATCAGTTGGTGATACATGGTGGGATCAATCAAATCTGAGTCAGAAGTAGAATCTCTCAACTTCTTCCAATTTGCATCCATCGGAGTGGCCATGGACTTGCAATCCAACATTCTGAATCTCTTCAATATATCTATGTTGTACTTTCCTTGTCCTAGGAAAATCTATTTTTGCTCTGCCATACTTCTAATCCCAAGAAGTAGTGCATCAATCCAAGATCCTTCACTTCGAACTCAGAGGTGAGATTCTTCTTACACCATACAATAAGTTTCTCATTTCCTATGAGAAACAAGTCATCAACATATAGTACCAAGATCAATGGCTCATCATCTACAACCTTGTCGTAAAGGTTGGGGCTGCATCACTCTTGGTAAATCCCAAGCTCACTAGGAATCTGTCTATCCGTCCATACCAAGCACGGGGTGCTTGCTTGAGTCCATACAGTGCCTTTTTCAATCTGCATACATGAGACTCCTTTCCTTGGACAATAAACCCATCTGGTTGCTCGATGTAAACTTCTTCCTCAATAACACCATTGAGAAAAGTTGTCTTTACATCCATCTAATGCAACTTCCATCCCATAGCTGAAGCAATAGCAATGATCGACCTGATGGAAGTATATCGAGCCACAAGAGCAAAAGTCTCATCATAATCGACTCCCTCTTTCTGAGAGAATCCTCTGGCAACAAATCTGGCCTTGTATTTTTCAACACTTCCATCTGCTCCATGCTTGATCTTGTATAGCCATTTAGAAGTCACTACTGACTTTTCCTCGGGTCTCGGCACAACCTCCCACACATCATTCTTCATGATGGATTGATATTCTTGCATCATGGCATCCTTCCAAACTTGATGTTTGGATGCTTCTCATAAGCGGTTGGTTCTAAATCAATGATGTTACTCATCAGTGCCACATAACTGGAGAACCTCTGAGGTCTTTTGCTTTATCTGGAAGCACCATGTGGAGCTTCATGCCCCTTTGCATCCTGCAGTGTCTGTTGTGCCCATCTAGGTCTTTTCCAACCTGCAACATCTCTGGGGATATCAACTGGATCAATGGGATCAATAGGTTCATCCTTTTCTGCTAACTCCCTCTGAACTGGGGGGGAGATGATCTCATCTCCTTTGGTTCTAGCATTTCTTCATCATCGATCTCCATGTCCAATCCTCTACCTTTCCTGATAGCCATCTCTTCTTCAAAGGTCACATCCCTACTGACTTCAATCTGTCTGGATCCTGGGATGTAGATTCTATAAGCCTTTGAAGACTCATTGTATCACACAAAGGTTCCCTTCTTGCATGAAGGTTCTAGCTTGGATCTTTTCTCCTTGGGCAAATGTACATATACTGGACAGCCAAATATCCGGAGATGGCCCACTTCTGGTTTCGTTCCTATGAACACTTCTTCCGGAGTGATATTCTTCAATATCTTATGTGACATCTATTATGTACATATACAGCGGTTCTGGATGCTTCTGCCCACAAGAACATTTGAAGACTCTGGTCATGTATCATAGCTTTGGCTGCCTCCACAATTGTTCTATTCTTTCTTTCTACAACCCCATTTTGTTGAGGGTTGTAGGGAACTGTGAGCTCCCTCTTAATTCATGCATCCTTGCAGAAATCATTAAATTTTGTAGAGGTGTATTCTCCACCATTATCGGATCTCAAAATCTTGATTCTCTTCCCTCACAGATTTTCGACTTGTGCTTTAAATTATTTGAACTTGTTGAGTACTTCTTCAAATTATTTAGACCTGAGAAAGTATATCCAAGTCTTCTGTGAATAATCATCAATGAATGTTATATAGTAATGATATCCACCCAATGACGCAGCTATCATGGGACCGCACAAGTCAGAGTGTACTAGATCCAAAATCCTTTTGAATCTACTCTCACTATCTGGAAAAGATCTCTTGGCATTCTTTCCAAGTGCACATACTCTACATGTCCCATCATGGTCTACCGAGAGCCCTGGTAAACCTGTCACTATATTCTTCAGTGCTGGGAGAGCTCGATAGTTCAGATGAGCTAGTCTTATGTGCCATAATTCACCCATACTTGTAGCATCATGTATTAGGGCTTGGACTGGTGGAGTGTTCAGACGATACAAGCTCTCCTCTCTTATACCAATAACTTTGGATGTGTTCATGCTTGAGTTCTTGTGCCAAGCAAGGACTTTCCCTTCTGAGAAAGCTACTTTATATCCCTTGTCCTCCACGGCTGAGATGGAGACAAGGTTTCTTTTCATTCCAGGTACATAGAGCATATCACTCAGGCGCAATGTATCATTTGATTCTAGTAGAAGGGAGGTGGCTTCAGATCCCTTCACAGTGTAGTTAGCATCATCTCCAAGTACAACATGGAGATGTGAATCTTTCTCAACTAATTCTAAAATATTTTCTTTATAACTTGTCATGTGTCTAGAAGCACCACTATCTATGAGCCAAGTGTCACTAGTGGTGGGAATAGTACCTGATAAAGCTGATATGAATAGAAATTATGTATGATCTTCATTCCTTTGCTTCTTGTGATGATGATCTTCTTCTACATCAGCAGTGGATGATCTTCTTCTATCTTCAGCCTTCATCCCAATCATCTTGACTGCAGATCTGGTTCAGAAACCCTAGCAAGAGCTAGGTCAAAAATGAAAGTTTGAATTTTGAAAAATTGATTCCACAGGTAAATGCACCTTGGCAAGGCGAGTTGAAAGATGGTAGGGCTGATCCAAATCTGTGAAGAAAAATGGGTCAAAACTGAAACCCTAATTTCTGTTGCAGTTGTAGAGTTAGGTCAAAAACTGAAAATTCTCGGAATTGAATTCCGTCTTCACCAAAATATGTGCCTTGCTAAAATCGAAATTCCCAAGGTCCTTTTTCTCCAAAATGTTGGGTGAAGACTTCAGAAGATGAAACCCTAGTTCCAGAAATGGCTTCTTCTAGAACTGCTCTGATACCATGTTAGTTTTCATACATTCATAGCATAATAATTCAAATGCATAACCAAGATCACTAGAAGAAAGACAAAGCACAAAACAATAACACAGAGTTTATCCTGGGAAACCCAAACGAGAGAAAACCCAACAACCTTCATATAGAGATGATAATTATGAGATCAGAGTACAATCATAAAAGAGAAAAGATGGAAAATGTCTTCCAAAAGTAGAAACCCCAAAACAGTCTTCTTCCCCTCCAGCAGATGCGAACTTCTCTCTCCCAAGTAATGTGAACTTGTGAAGTGAGTGAGTGAGATAATGAGGTGACATAACCTCTTATTTATACAAGTGTAAAACTGACTTTTACCCTAGGTGAGCCAACTTCTCTACTTTACTGGGCCGACTTCACTTGCCGACTTCACTTGGGGGACAAATAATAATTTTAATTTTAATCTTTTACTTTGCTTCATTTCTCCCCGAGGTTTACATTGATTATTTCAAGGGTTTACATGGTCATTTACATCAAGTTCATCTCCCTTAGGAGGTACAATCAAATACAATAGAAATACAATAAATAATATCTTCGGAAGTTGCACAAAATCATGAATGAAATCTAGCACATGTTAGCTTTCCTTCTAGCACAGAATCCAACATTCACTTCTCCAACTCTCTTGGGATGTGTGCAAATGAATGAGGGAGGGCTTATTTAATTCAAAAATCTTGTCTCTTGGTTTGCCTCTCAAAGGTAACTGAAGAGTCATCTAATCTAAGGGCCCACATTGGTTTAGATCAATGGATGAGAATAAATGTCAATATTCTCTCCATAAATTAAATTCATTCACCCACCACTTAAATAAACCAAAAGTCACTTTATAATAATAAAGTGAATTAATTGCTCATCTCAAGCAATTAATACAAGGGTCATGTCCCCTTTCCCCTCATTAATTACTTAGGGATAAAATGACTAAGAGAACACTTCCTAGGTACAATTTCAACAAAATACAATAAACCTGCAGCAACAATAGGCAATATTTCACTCTTCTCAAACTCTATCAACAAGGCAATTCAAGAGAAAAGATATCAATGTGTGCCAAGAAGTTTCAATGCTCTATGGCAATCTTGTCATGCATAAACCGAATCTGAAATTCGCTTTAATTACAGAAGTAAATCTGCCCTTATATCTTCAATATCAATGTTAATGCCCTTAACATTTTCAGCCTTACCTTAATTCAAATCAACAAGACATATTAGTGCTGGAAATTATCAAACCATGAAGATAAAGATCATTGAAAATCAAATCTAAAATAAGACAATTTTAAACAGCTGAAAACTTCATATATATATATATATAAGATGATGTACTCTCAACTTAAGCCAATACAACCCTCCAACTTCTCCAAAACCCTAGCTAGAGAAACACCCTAGTTCTACCAAAAATACTCAAACAAACTAGAGTCACACTACCAAGTCCTTGGCCTCATGCAAGGCATCTCCTCTTCTCTTCCTCCTCAACAAGTACAACCCTAGGGTTTATCACCAAACCCTAACTCTTTGCCTCCTTGGGATAAAAACCCAACCCCTAGACTTCAAGAATACTCAAGAAACCATAGTGCCTCAAGAAAAGATAGATAAAGTACAAAGAAGAATGAACAAGAGAGAGAGAGAGAGAGAGAGAGAGACTAGTGCTTCTCCTACATCTCTAACTCAAATGCAAAGAATAAGCACAACTACATGGATAATGAGAATGACTCCTCCCTCTGTTTATATGAGATGTGAAGGGAGGTCTACAAATCAAGTGGACCTAGTCCACTACAAGCAACCTACTACATACAAGTACGCCACACATGTGAAGTGCTCCTCCTACAAGTGACACATGCCAAGCTCCAAGGTGATGATGACCCACAGGCAATGCTCCAAGACAAAGGGTGCTCCTCACCCAAAGGTCTAGTGCTCCTCCTCCAAGGGCTCCATTACTCCAACGCCTCTCCAAGTCAATGTGCGATCTCTGGGCCCATCCACCTACATGTCCATTCCCTCGACCCAAGCTAAAATAAGTCAAGTACAAGCTTCCATGTAAGTGATCCATGTAACCCCATCTTGTATAGGGTTCAATGCCCTCCTCCGGAATGTCAAATGCACCTACTTCAATGTAGGGTGTTCTCCAAGCAAGCAACCTCTCCTTGTGGTCAGCATGTAGAATGTTACCAAGCTGTCTCCAATGCTCCAAGGAAGAATGTCAATCAAACATCCATTAGGTCTAGCAACCAATGAGTAAGACACTTCCAATATGCAAGGTCATCACAGATCAACAAAGGGCTAGCCAGACAGCATACACCCCACATCTCATGTAGCAACCCCAAACATGGTGTAAACACTTTTAGAGTAACCCTGAAAGCTAACAGTTCCAACATGCATGGAAGTTGAATCATGGTGGAACTCTGACCATGCCTGAAAATTTGGCCAGATTCAGCTGAAAAAGTTGCCTGAAAATGAGGTCTGTTTGCTACCAGATTAACTTGATATTTTAGTAGATATCCAATCTACATACAGGTTTCAATCATCCAGGCGTTAGTTTGGTGTTCAAATTACAAACCAAAACATTCAGACTCGTCTTACTATATCTGTGCATAAAAGGACAAAACTACCTTACATAAGAAACATACAAACCTTGTCCAATGTTCATAATTGCTGAGAAAAGGAAGAAAATCCAAAGGACTCTGGAAGCAGACAAACCACCAGACAACCAGATAAGAACCATCCCTGAATATTCTTTGAAGTTTGATGCGATAAATACTAAATAGTTATTAAAGAGAACCTTATTTTGAAAGTAACCATTTTCAAAATTCTTAATTCCTAAACAGCGCATTCATTTTTCACAGCGCAAGGTAAAAACACAAGTGACCAAAATGTGTGACCCCCACAAAAGTTATGAATGCCATCATAATAATATCTGGGGAGGTGGTGAAAATCCATGAGTGCCTTAGTGAATGGTACAATGAAGAAAACTGACTGACTAAAGTAAGGGCTCAAATCATGAGAAAGATGTGGGTGCACAAATGTGCCTAAACTTACAGGAAAATCTACAACTGTTGAGGGAAGATTCTTATTTAATCATAGAGTCCTACGAATAGCCATCAAGCTGCAAGTTTTTCGTTGTTTCTAGTTCTGGCAACAATTAAATTATTTTGTATAGTATCTACCCTAGCACACTTCCTAGTTATCAAAAACATGGATTATAATCACAATGTTTAGAGTAACCCTAAACTGCTAATTACTAAGAGAGATATTCAGAGGGATATCTTATCGTACCTTACTATATAACGAGTTAACAAATTCCATAAGTATTCAAAAAGGGGGTGGAAAACAATTCAAGTTGCAGAGTTTTTATTTTCTTTATATACAGCCTAACGAAGCATCTGCAATTAAAGGCATCTTACGAGACGTTGAATGTTTAACTTCTAACCCAATGTAATATTGTTGTAAAGCCTGACATCTTTAAAAAATAAGATTGATTTCCGATATCTGTATTTCATTGAGGCTTGCACAAGATGGATGAGCATATCCTTAAACAGAAACAATTTTATCTCAAGTATAAACATTCAAATATAGATTAACAACTGTACAGTGTAAACGATACAAGCTGCAGGACACTTCCCACCATGATTGGCATTTATTTAATTGAGGCATTGTTTGGTTTCACTGATGTACTGAACCAATAATGGTTCCAACCAACTCCTAGTTGTACCAGTGATTGAAGCTCAATAGAATGAGCTATGACAAAAATAGACACATTGTGAACTATTTAGATACAGCAACTCAAACTCATTGTTTGTCGAAGTTATGAAATGGATGTCACTGCATCCAGCAACATGATGACAGTAGAAACAGATAAGACACCCGGTGGGCTAGCTCAAGTGGTTGAGTGAGTTGAGCTTCTCAGGAACAATTCACCAGGCTGGATACCTTTGTTGCATGCCCCATTCGATGTCCCTGTAGGATCAGACACCATAATCAATGCCTATGGGTTTGTACTGGGTACATCTGCAAATGCGGGAAAGTGTTTTGAGAGTTTCCACGCAACGTTTTCCTTGGAAAAAAAGAAAACAAGAAGAGTGTTGGAGGACAGGATCTGATACAAAAGAATAGGAAGGGATTTCAGGTTATTACAGGCAATGGCCCAGGACGTACTCCTCGAGACATTGACAACAATGAATAACCAGAGAACAGATTAGTGGGCAGAAAATAGGGATCTCAATTTATTAAAGGCAATGACTCAGGACAGGCTCCTCAAGCCAATGACTGACTATAGTGAATAACCAAAAGAACAGGCTAAGTAAGAAGACACTGCAATCTTGACACTCAAAAGGACACCCTTAAATACTAACCAATCCTACAGGTCAAGGTTGGTGGTGAGGAAATGAGAGGAGAAAAAATTTGGGTGAAATAACTGTTTTGACTAATATAGCAACAAAATATCTGATGCTCTTCAACACATTCAAAAAGGAACAAATAACTGTATTGATTAGTGCTAACCATGAAGCCGACATATGCTATACAAGAGCCCTTGAAGGTAGCTCAATGGTGTCATGCATCAATGGAGACATTTGTAACAGGAACTGGAAATGCCATCCTTTTCATATCCATCTTTTGTCTTTGTGGGCAATTTTGTCTATCATTCCAGCCATTCTTTGAGTCTATCCCCGATTATAATGATATATTTTGTCTAAGGTATGTTCTCCCACAATTCATGTCATTTTAAGTGAATTATGCTAGTGCGATGGAGGGAAATTAACCTTTTTATGCTTACTCACGAAAAGGCACACAGCAACCATCCCAAAGTTGATATGTGCAGGTTGTTTCTACACCGTTGTCATTACTTTGCCATCACGATGCTACTACACTGTTGCCGTTACACCCCCATTTTTGCCATCGCGATGCTGCTACATTGTTGCCGTTACACCAACTACCCCGAAGCTGCTACATCATTGATGTTATGCTGCTAGACAAGTTGTTGATCACATTGAGGGCACCGTACGTTGACGATGTTGCTCTGCTGGCAGGATACCGGTTTTGGATCAGTGACAGCGAATGGGTGCAGTTGTATCTCTCATGGACAGTTCTAACAGGTGCAACAATTCAGGCGTCCGGTTAAGAGCTGTTTTGAATTGGTTGTAACTGCATCATGATTTTAGCTAATTGTTGGAACCAGATATCTGTTCAGGGAAATAAGTTGGAACAGCCTGAGAGTAGTAGATTCTCATGGCGGTCCTCGAACCTTCTTTTGCCAAAGATCTTTGTAGAATGTATAAGTAGCCTATTTTATTTAAGAAAGACTATCGAAGATATATGTTGTAATGCTACTGCATTGAAAAGTGATTCCCGTTTAATAAAGAAAGCCGTGGGTTTTGTGCTTGTGTTCCTTGTGGAATGAAGATTTAGTCAGAGCAGTCACTGTTTGTTTTCCCCAGTGCCTCGTCTAAGGAGGTAGGGCCCCCTCTTTAGCTAGATACTGTTATGTTTTAGCTGGAATAGTTGATTTACAGTTTGTTTCTGTTTTTCAATATTGTGTGCAATTATTATTATTTCACTGTTGTAGCTTCAGAGAAATTGAGAGTTTTGTCTCGCGTTTTATTATTCTGTGTGATTCAATTGTTGATAAAATCTGGTATAAATGAATGAGTGGATTGCATTAAATATCTCCAAAGTTTAGGATAGGACTCTGAACCAGTTCATTATGTCATAACTCATCTTGAGTCCAGTGCTTTTATAATTACAACTGGAGGGTTGACAAATATAGATTGGTGAGGTCACCTTATAGTTCTTTTCGTTTTCTTGCAGAGAGTTCTTTTCAATTCTTTCCTTTTGAGCAGTAATTAGTTCATTTTATGTTCTGCAATGAGCAATTAGAATCAAACTCATTCCATTTTCGCAGTAGAATAATTGTATTCTTTTTGTAGCAAGTTCAGTTCATAAGAATCGCCCTTTTCTTTCTAGATAGTTAGTTTGCAAAAGCGATTGTTCCCTTTCTAGTTGGATTGAGTTCCAGTACCTAGCTTTGGTGACCTTGCTAACGAGTATTTTAAGCTCCTTCCTTATTCTCGTTCCTACAACTACAACGTAAATTCAAGTAATCATTGGAACACGTTGCTCTGGTACATACAGTACACGACAGTTCGCAAGTATCATACAAACCCCGGTTGATAATTTAATGTACAGTCTTTCTGGTTATCTTGCTGAGAAATTAGGAAGGTAATTAAAAAGCCCATCAATTTGCTTGCTGCATAATCCTCTTATATATATGTTAGTCTACTGCTGAGCTCCTCATATTGGTATAACATTTGTGTCTCACTCTCTCATTATCATCAATATCAATCTCATAAAGGAGGAAAATAAAGCTCAACATAACAGAAGTGATTACCTTACCATAAATATAATAGGAACCAACCTCTCATTGTGAAAAGCACACAACGCACATCTCCCGGAACATATAGGGCCTTCATTTCCTTTGATGTTATATTTGTGTATCTTAGTACATCCAAAAGCAATGCAGGCCCACTGAGTATCGAGTCTATACATGTCAAAGCAGGCCTCCTAATACTCTTGGAATAAATGACCAGGGGTGTCCATGTGAATTCCAGTGGGTACCCATCTTCATCTCAGAATTGTTTGCAAGAGGGCCCAGTTTCCATGCTTCAAACTAGCCAGAGACAATGGCCCAGTCCTTCTGAAAATGTCTTCTCAGCAAACATGAGACATGTTTAAATTTTAAAACCTTTCATCGGTTTTAACAGCAGGTTTCATTTCCCCTCCTTGGCAGCAACCTTGGTGATCTTGATTCTTGAGAGTCTGAGACATCCTCAACAGTGGCCAATAGAGAATACTCGTAGCATGTCTCCAAAACCATGAGAACCATCTTGATAAACATGGCATCTCTATTCTTTAGGAATTTCCGCTATTCTCAAACTCTTCACCAGAGAGTGTCAACCCTAGCAAGGACTCCTGGAAACTTGATAGCAATGTGGTAGCTGTGGCAATCCAACACAGGGACACAACCATCTGCATTCGGACTGGCTCAACCAATCCTCGTAAAAATAGAAGCTGATCTTCCCAAGTGCACGAGATGATTTCTATATGTTCCCATGCATACAAGCCTTGATTAGTTTTATAGCCTGAATGTTGGTCAAATAATGCCAGTCATTTGCTAAGCTTTCAATATTCAACATAGGTTGATTACAAAGCTCCTTCATTTTGGATGGCAATTGCAATGATGTCCATGAGAATGAACGCATACCAAATTTAAGCCCAAGGAGTTGATGGCTTCATGAATAAATTCTTCTCTTCCAAATACTGCTTAGCAAAATAGTTTCTAAATGCAATACAGTTGATCTATTGCAAGGTCCACCAAGGTGTCTTGTTTCTCCAACACCACAACACTGTGCCAACTCTACTGTGCCTTTAAAATCAATGTCCTCTGATAGGCTCAGAGGCAGCATTTTATCTCAAAACATCTGATAGCCAACTTCAAACTGTTTATTGTCAGTATGCAACCTGAAAGTTGTTCGGACTCTTTCACCTTTAGCATATTTTGAATTGGCCAGTTGAGGCCCAATTTCAAGGTTACGGCCTTGCAGACAATGAAGGCTGGGTTAAGTGTATGCCAACAGCATCACATCCAATTAGTGCTTCAAACCTAGCATATCAGAAATAGTGCAGATGGTTATTATTTGGCAGAATAAAATGACTCAATCTTCTATCTCCAGCATCTGATTCAAACACCCACAGTAGTTCAATTTCTTGTAAACAGATTCAACAAGGGAATTAAACCAGAACACTCAAATTGATTACTATCTATGTCCTCGGAGACAACCAAGATTTCTTCCTAAATATCTTGGACCCCTGCAAAACTTGGAATGCATGCCTCTGTGTGACTCAATAGTTACAGCAATCATTGTTAGTTTTGTACCTTGGGATGTGTTCTCCTAGTGATTCTTAGCCTAAGTCACTAAGGAGGGGGAAAAGTGACCCTCACATTAATTACACATTAATGAGACTTTATATTTCTAAAGTCACTTTTCGCTAAAGTTTAAGTGGGTGAGCAAATAATTTATTTAAGTGAATTAAATAAAGTGATTTTTGCTCTCATCTAATCCTAGCCATTGGATTGAGTTAATGTCCACCGTTGGATTTGATCACCACTTAGGGTTAGACAAAAAGGGAGGGAGGCTCATTCTATTGTGTTGTTGAGTTTTTGGAGAAGAGAGAAATCGAGAGAGTGAAGGAGGTCGAGCTAGGGCACAAGCACAAAAATCGTGACTGCCATTTCCATTGGCACGAGTTTCCAGGCACGAGTTTCCAGATATTGGCTCAGATTTCGAAGCTAACATTTTGGCATTTATTATCAGCACAGTGAATAGAAAGCAGCTGTCATCTTCAGCACAAAACCCGAGTTCATTCCGTACAGCAGCATTCCCCATAGCACGCAGTTCGAGGATGATTGTGGGCTCAGTTTTCAAGGAAGATTCACACTGTTGAGGCACAGATATCGAGACTTCAAACCCAGGCACAAATCCCCAGGTTAACTGGCACGCAGTTTGAGGATATCAGTTGCACGGTTTTCTAGAAGTGACTGGTACCCTACAGCAGTCATTTCTGTCACAGTTTTGAGGTTGGCACATGCACAGTTTTCAAGGAACAGTCAGCACAGATTTCAAGGGTTGTTTGCACTGAAATCAAGGAGGATACAGCACTGAAACTAAGCCATTATTTGCACAGAAACCGAGAAGCTTCTGCACACATTTCTAGGCAGCTGTTGTGCACAGAAATCAAGGCAGTCTGGGGTGCATTTAATGTGGAGATAAGTTGTATTTTTTTTTGTACTGCTGTTACATTACTTTGCTGAAGAAATAATAAATATCTCTCTCTCTCAACTGGTTTTCCCCGTGGGGGTTTTTCCAGGGCTCGATTTGACCAAAAATCTCTGAGTCAAATTTTCATGTGTGATTGTTAAATGTGTTTACAGCCTGTTAAGAGCTTTTACTGTGTGTTTACTGTTAAAGTAATTTTGTTATAAGTAACCTACAGCCTATGCATAACCGGCTGTAGGTGAAAACCACTAAATATTGACATAAACCAGCAGACAGTTTAAAGCAGAAAATTCTACATGGTATCAGAGCAAAGGGGGCAGAAAAACAAGATAGTTTGCAGACACACATAAAATTGCAGATCTCAGAAATTTCGGAATTCTTACCTTCTGTTAGTGGGCAGCGTTCTATTGGGTTGATTTTCAGATGGCTACAGGTTTGAGGATTGAAGACAGGTTGAATGGGACAGAAAATTTTGTGCCTTGGAAGGCCAGAATTTTGTTGCTTCTGGAGGAGAATGAGTTATGGGTGGAGGTGGTGAGGAACACCACTACCAACCCCATTACCATTCCAGATGGCTCGGATGCTACAGCTCTTTCAACCTTCAACAAGAAAGACTGTAAGGCTAGGAGGATCATACTAGATGCAGTAAAAGACCACATCATCCCTCACATTTCTAGGAAGACCAAGGCACATGAGATGTGGAGTGCCTTGATCAGCTTGTATGAGAGCTCCAATGAGAAGAGGAAGATGGTTCTCAAGGAGAAGCTCAAGAGTATCAAGATGAATGGAGGAGGGAGTCACAACTTACCTCACTCGGATTTCTGCAGTTCGGGATGAACTGGCAGCGGTTGGTGAAGTAGTATCTCCTACGGAGCTAGTACGCACAGCAGTGAATGGGGCTTCAAGGCCCTGGAGTGCATTTGTGCAGGCCATTGTGGGCAGAGAGAACCTACCATCTTGGGAGAGGCTGTGGGATGACTTTGTGCAGGAGGAGACCAGGAGGGGTCTCGTACAGGGCAGTTCATCAGGCGGTGGGGCAGATGAGGAGAACGTGGCACTGACAGCCAAAGGTAAGAAGAAGAAGGGTCCCAAGAAGAATGGGGCCAAGGGGCAGCAGCAGCAGCAGCATCCACAGGGTGGACAGAAGAAGGACTTGAGTAAAATCAAGTGCTACTGTTGTCAGGCGTTTGGGCACTATGCATCTCAGTGTCCAAGCAAGAAGAAGAAGAAGGGACAGGGACAGCACACAGCAGCCTCAACAGAGATTGATGAGTTTGGTGACAGGTTTCAGAGGGAGTTTTCCCTATATGCTGGACAGAGTGAGAGAGAGAGAGTCTCCCTAGCCACCAGCACAGACATGGAGATGGAGAGTGAGCACTCATTGTTGACAGGGCATCAGACAGGTCCATCCACCACTGGTACGTGGTACATTGACAGCGGAGCCTCGAGACACATGACAGGTACTCGGGAGTTCTTCTCCGAGCTATCACGGACAGCTAGAGAGGTGGAGGTGGTACTTGGTGACAACACCATTGTTAGAGCAGTGGGTCAGGGGACTGTTATATTTGAGAGGGAGTCCATGAGTCCCATGACTTTGAGGGATATGTTATACATCCCTGGGCTGAAAAAGAACCTTGTTTCAGTTTCCACGATTGAGGACAGGGGTCTTGGGGTGTGCTTCTCAGATGGGAGAGTGCAGGTGTTTCCCAAGACCACAGGTGTATCTACTCCCATGGATATTGGAGTTAGATGTGGACGACTGTACAAGTTATTGTTTCAGCCACAGCATGCTCTAGCACACAGCAGCAGCAACAGCAGTGAGCTATGTGAGTTATGGCACAGGAGGATGGCCCATTTACATCACCCCGCTCTGAGATTGTTGAGAAGCATGGTCACAGGTTTACCTGAGTTCGACACTGAGCAGAGTGATGTGTGCAGAGGGTGTGCTTTGGGAAAGTACACCAAGACTGATTTTCCTAGCAGTGACACGAGAGCAGCAGGAGTGCTTGACTTGATTCATTCTGATATTTGCGGTCCTATGTCCTCTGTATCTTTGACTGGCCATGAGTACTATATCAGCTTCATTGATGACTACTCCAGGAAGACCTGGATCTACTTCTTGAGGAGCAAGAAGTCCCCACTTGTATTGAGTGTCTTCCAAGGGTTCAAAGCCCTTGTGGAGAAGCAGACGGGGAGGAAGATCAGGATGTTGAGATCAGATAACGGGGGTGAGTATACCTCCAAGGAGTTCAATGCTTTCTGCAGGCAGGAGGGTATACAGCGACAGTTGACAGTTCCCTACACTCCTGAGCAGAATGGAGTAGCAGAGAGAAAGAACAGGTCGATCGTTGGAGCAGCGAGAGCCATGCTTCATGATCAGGGGTTACCGTTCTTTCTATGGGCAGAGGCTTGCAACACTGCAGTGTATCTGCAGAACAGGAGTCCCCACCGTGCCTTGGGGAGGATGACTCCAGAGGAGATGTATTCAGGCAAGAAGCCTGAGGTGAGCCATTTTCGGATATTTGGCTCTCTGACTTACTCTCACGTCCCTTCTGAGAAGAGGACGAAGTTCGAGCCCACCGCAGAGAGAGGTATCTTTGTGGGTTACGATGAGACTTCGAAGGCATATCGGCTTTACATTCCTAGCCAGAGGAGAGTTGTAGTTAGGCGGGAGGTGAAGTTTGATGAGGAGAGGGCCTTCAGGAAGTCGAGAGAGATGGAGCAGGGGGAGCCACCAGCTCCCACACCTCAGTTGGTACAGGCTTCTTCGATACAGATCTCAGGTCCGCAGGTTTCTGGGGTGACTGGATCACAGGGTACAGGCACGGCTTCTACAGGATCAGTGGTTCAGATTACAGGTACTTCAGGGACAGGTACGGGGACAGGTTCAGGGGTTGGCACAGGTTCAGGATCACAGGTTTCAGGCTCACAGATTGCAGGGTCCTCTGGGACCAGTTCATCAGCTACAGGTCCTCGGGGTGTTAGACCTCATGCTTCTGGCACTTCCTCAGATGAGGATACACCAGTTTGGGAGGAGCCTTCAAGGAAGAGGAAGCCTAAGTGGCTTCAGGACACCTTGAAGGAAGCAGAGGCATTTGGCAGACCTCAGGAGCCGATTAGGACGATTGTTGAGCCAGACAGATATGGGATGGCCCTTGTTGCGAGTCTTCGTGACTCTGTGCCTTCTACATTTGAGGAGGCTTCTCGGCATCAGGTATGGAGAGATGCCATGATGGAAGAGTACCATTCCATCATGAAGAATGATGCTTGGGAGATTGTGCCGAGACCTGAGGGGAAGTCAGTTGTGACTTCCAAGTGGCTATACAAGATCAAGCATGCTGCAGATGGTAGTGTGGAAAAATTCAAGGCTCGGTTTGTGGCTAGGGGGTTCTCACAGGTTGAGGGAGTTGACTATGATGAGACATTTGCCCCAGTTGTTCGGTATTCCTCTATCAGGGCAATGATATCTATAGCAGCAGAGATGGGTTGGAAAATCCACCAGATGGATGTGAAGACCGCGTTTCTCAATGGTCTTCTGCAGGAGGAGGTGTATTTGGAGCAGCCACAGGGATTCGAGATACATGGGAGAGATTCTCATATGTGCAGGCTTAGGAAAGCCTTATACGGTCTGAAGCAAGCTCCTAGAGCTTGGTACTCCAGGATAGATGCATATCTGACTTCGATGGGATTCCAGAAGAGTGAGGCTGATCCCAACCTATACTACATTGTGGTTGGTGGAGATCCACTCATTCTTCTGCTATATGTTGATGATTTGTTTATCACTGGAGATGAGCGTCTTATTGCACAGTGCAAGAGAGATCTTGCAGCTGAGTATGAGATGACAGATATTGGGCTGATGCATTACTATTTGGGGATGGAGGTATGGCAGGAGCCAGGACATATTTTCCTAGGACAGGGGAAGTATGCAGCAGAGATTCTGAAGAATTTTCGGATGGACGACTACAGGCCTATGTCTACACCTATGATCACCAACTTGAAGCAACTTCATGCTTCAGAGGGTAAGTTGGTGGATCCCACACTATATCGTCAGCTCATCGGATCGTTGATGTATCTGGTCACCAGGCCAGACTTGTGCTTTGCGGTCAACACTCTTAGCCAGTTCATGGTGCAGCCTAGGAGTGTGCATTGGACAGCCGCAAAGCACATCTTGAGATACCTAGCAGGGACAGTGGATTATGGTCTGGACTACAGGGATTCGGGTGGAGTCAGCTTGGTTGGGTTCACAGATTCAGACTGGGCAGGTAGTGTGAGGGACCGGAAGAGCACTTCCGGTTGCTGTTTCAGCTTGGGCTCGGCAGCAGTGTCGTGGTTCAGCAGGAAACAGAAGTCCGTTGCATTGAGTTCTGTTGAGGCTGAGTATATGGCAGCCAGTCAGGCGACTTGCGAAGCACTGTGGCTTCGTAAGTTATTGGTAGTAGATTTATTTGATCAGCAGCTGAGACCTACTGTGATTTACTGCGACAATCAGAGTTGCATTCAGCTCTCTGAGAATCCGGTTTTCCATGACAGGTCGAAGCACATTGAGATCAGGTACCACTTCATTCGAGACTACGTTCAGAGAGGGGCAATTGAGCTACAGTATATATCCACTGATCAGCAGGTTGCAGATGTCCTGACAAAATCTTTGGGGAGGGGGAAGTTTGTCTTCTTCAGAGATAAGTTGGGAGTGGTGCGGAACACCTTCCTCGGTAAGAGGGAGTGTTAGTTTTGTACCTTGGGATGTGTTCTCCTAGTGATTCCTAGCCTAAGTCACTAGGGAGGGGGAAAAGTGACCCTCACATTAATTACACATTAATGAGACTTTATATTTCTAAAGTCACTTTTTGCTAAAGTTTAAGTGGGTGAGCAAATAATTTATTTAAGTGAATTAATTAAAGTGATTTTTGCTCTCATCTAATCCTAGCCATTGGATTGAGTTAATGTCCACCGTTGGATTTGATCACCACTTAGGGTTAGACAAAAAGGGAGGGAGGCTCATTCTATTGTGTTGTTGAGTTTTTGGAGAAGAGAGAAATCGAGAGAGTGAAGGAGGTCGAGCTAGGGCACAAGCACAAAAATCGTGACTGCCATTTCCATTGGCACGAGTTTCCAGGCACGAGTTTCCAGATATTGGCTCAGATTTCGAGGCTAACATTTTGGCATTTATTATCAGCACAGTGAATAGAAAGCAGCTGTCATCTTCAGCACAAAACCCGAGTTCATTCCGTACAGCAGCATTCCCCTTAGCACGCAGTTCGAGGATGATTGTGGGCTCAGTTTTCGAGGAAGCTTCACACTGTTGAGGCACAGATATCGAGACTTCAAACCCAGGCACAAATCCCCAGGTTAACTGGCACGCAGTTTGAGGATATCAGTTGCACGGTTTTCTAGAAGTGACTGGTACCCTACAGCAGTCATTTCTGTCACGGTTTTGAGGTTGGCACATGCACAGTTTTCAAGGAACAGTCAGCACAGATTTCAAGGGTTGTTTGCACTGAAATCGAGGAGGATACAGCACTGAAACTAAGCCATTATTTGCACAGAAACCGAGAAGCTTCTGCACACATTTCTAGGCAGCTGTTGTGCACAGAAATCGAGGCAGTCTGGGGTGCATTTAATGTGGAGATAAGTTGTATTTTTTTTTGTACTGCTGTTACATTACTTTGCTGAAGAAATAATAAATATCTCTCTCTCTCAACTGGTTTTCCCCGTGGGGGTTTTTCCAGGGCTCGATTTGGCCAAAAATCTCTGAGTCAAATTTTCATGTGTGATTGTTAAATGTGTTTACAGCCTGTTAAGAGCTTTTACTGTGTGTTTACTGTTAAAGTAATTTTGTTATAAGTAACCTACAGCCTATGCATAACCTGCTGTAGGTGAAAACCACTAAATATTGACATAAACCAGCAGACAGTTTAAAGCAGAAAATTCTACAATCATTTCTAATAGTATGCAGACATCTCTTTGCCAAAATAAATTCATGTCCATATAACAGCAAAGGCACACAAGATCTCAAACTGCACGTGAAACCACCACAAATGATATTGTTTACCATGTACATGATTAGAAGACTAGAAGACTGCAACAAAATCAACATGATCAAAATTCAAAACACATGCAGAAAAACAAAGAAATCTCACAATACCTGAAACAAAGCTTTTATTTCTGTAAAGCAGAGTATCTACAGCAGTTGCCTAATATATAGGAATTTGCTTTCCTAACGCCTCACTGTTTCCCTCACTGTTGCCTCTTCTGTTGAAAAAAAAAAAGATGACATTCATTTGCCTCTCATCGCCCATTAAATGGCTGATTTTTCATTCCTTTTAGCTGCCTGCAAAACTGATTTTTTCAGTTATGATATTTTGGTTACATTCTTTCATGCAGGGGAGGAATCACTTCCCAACTCCTGCAATTTTCAGTTACCTTTTGCTAATTCCCACTGCACCCTAAATAACGAATTTTTAATTATGGGTCGACCAGGCTCATTACATGCCAAATGATTCATTACTCTTATATTTATCTCATGATGCCTGTCACAAAATTATTCCCATGAAAGAGTTGGAGAAAAAAACGTTAAATGCAAGGGGACCATGAAAAAGTGTTAACACTCACATTCAAATCATCTTTTTACTTGTGTCACACATCCATCACCGAATCCCATCATTCTTAACTAATCATGAAATAGAAGCACCGGCATGCTCTTTCATGTCAGAACGCTTAACTAATCATGAAATAGAAGCACTGGAATGCTCTTTCATGTCAGAATCCTTGACTCTCATCTTTGTAGGGAGCATCGTCTTCTCCTTGCTGCTATTGCAATATGGTTGCTAAATTACAAAACCAAAAAAGTTCATTCTCTCTGTGCTTCCTGTGTTGAAATTTCCAACTCTGTTTCAGTCTCTTTGATCCCTTCCTGTGAGTCAGAATCACTCAAGACTCAGAACTCCCCTTGTTAAACTCGTCCTCTGAATAAAAATCGGTATCTTCATTTCCTGCTCCATTTTCAATGACTCTATCTTCAGGTTTTAAAACCTCTTTCAATGGATCCAATATGTGAGGCTCCATCAACTTCCAAATCCAGATTGCATCATTACCTTGACATCGTATCTGAAGCTGCTTTCCACGCCTCTTTATGACACAATTTATCGACTTCACTCTCAAGTCTTTCGCAACACATTCAACCTCTTCAACTGTGTAGTTTTGTGCATAAAAGATGATATCTCCAGAGCTGCTCTTACATCCACCATACATAAACCAGTATGCTAGAACACGAGGAGATAGCCACCGATGTATAAGCCGTGGCATTACCACCTGTGCACCTGGTCTAAACTGATTGGCATAAAATCGAAAACTAGGATGACTCACTGTAGAAAAATGATGTGGTAGGTCTTCAGCTTGAATTTTCAACCGATCAACTGGCTTCAGCCATTCATAAAATGTCTCATGTATGTGTGTTTTCAATATATCCTGTACCACAAGTTTTTCATTGAACTCAAAATGAACTTCAAAGGTCTTGTTCTCATCATGTGATTCTACCTTAGCACCAGCCAAAAAAATACCAATTAAAATCTCTCGTTGCTCTGCAACAAGTTTCAAGCTGAGATGCTTGTCAATATCATTGTTGCCCAAATTAAGCAAAGATTTGATCTGTAGCATCAATGTGGACTCAACGTCATATTTCTTACGGCACATTTCATCATACAATTGTTTGATCCTTTCTTCTTGACCAGAATTGAGATAACCCTCTAGCATTATGTTGCATGCCTTGGATTTAATACCCATTGCACCATCCTTTTGCAACCCTGCAAAAACCCCCTCAGCCCTCTCCAGCATGCCACATTTGATCAAGGATTCAAGATATATTTCATAAGCTCTCCGATTTGGCCGACACTTTGCCATACATCGAGAAAATGTGGATTCCACTTCATCATACATGGACAGGCACATATACATTTGCATTAAGTCCACATAGGATGGCTGCAAGGGCTTCAGACCACTGTCCTCCAATTGCTTCATGAAATTTTCTGCATGCTCTTTTTCTTGAGCTTTTGACATTATCTCAATAATTTTCAGATAAGCAATCACACTCATGGAGACTCCTTTCTCCTGCATATGTATGAAAATCTCCAAAGACTTCATAGGCTGTCCAGCCTTGGCATAGACTTCCATTTGATACACATAAGCCTGAGAACTGAGACGTCCACCAGTGTCAAGTAGCTTTGCCCAAGTCCTTTCAGCCTCTTTTACATCTGCATGTCTAGAACAGACCCTGAGTATTGAGACAAGTAAGTCCCTACTTTCCTTATATCCTGCATGCTTCATCTCATTTCTTAGATACTCTATTCTTTGTTGATTTATACAATCCTGGTAGCTGTGAAGCCATATTAAACCTTCATAGATATCTTCCTTTATCATATACCCTGCTCTTTGCATATTCTGAAACACAGCTTCTGCTTGTCTTAAATAGCATTTTGCAGTCCCTCCTGTGCCACGTAATAGGGTCTTAAAAAGAGAATTTTGTAAGCTTAGACTTGGCTGATACCCTCCAAGTTGAATCATGCGATTGTATATGCCACAGGCTTCATCAACAAAACCTTTAACTGGTACTTCAGTGTAAGCCATAATGAGCAGAATGAATGTAGATTCACAAGGCACATGACCTCGGTTAATGATATCATCAAACACATCACGGCATCTTACAACTTTCAGGTCCTTGGCCAGAATGTCTGCTAGTTTAGTAGCAAGGTCAGTGTCAAATTCAAACCAATCTTGCTGGATCATCCATTTATACACCTGAGCAGCACAAAGAGAAAAACAATGAAAAACAATTATATTGAATGACCAAATGCTCCAAAATATAGTAACTGCACATCCAATAAAGTAATCATCAGAGAAAAGGCATGCAAAGAGACTGTCCACAAGCATATTGTCATTGCAATGCCAAAATACTCCACAAGAATTCCAGAAGTACAATGAAGAGATATACCTTAAGAAGAAGAAATTGCCAGCAGCCAGATAAATTCAATGAAGAAAAAGTTGACCTGTTCAAGCCAGGCATTGTCCTGTTTGAACAGACAACCTAATATAAATGATTCCATAACCGGCTAAGACAAACCTAAACAAATAAGTTATCTCCTAAAATAGCTTTAAATTTTAATTGTGTCCCCTCCACTTTCTAATTTGAGCCACAAAGAAAAAGAAAATCCATGTCACCGTACCAATATAAATTTGAAGATTGTGATATTTAATAAAAATGCTTGCGAAACTCATATGGTAGTAGTTACTTAAAAAGGACTCTTCCATACCCTCACCCTTTTCATTATAGTCAAGGTTCCTTTGTTTTCACAATTTGCTTTAACAATAGTAGACTCTGGAAAAACAACAAAACTCAATATGAATATTAAGGTCCTCAAATTTGCATTCAGCCCACAAACTAGTCATTATGACCCTAATTTAAATTGAATAAGTGTTTTAAAAGTTAATACAAAAAAGAGCTGTCACCCTACAACAGAACATTATCATATATATGACCATATATATTTAGATCATGAAAAGATCAAATATATTCAAATATTTTGCAAATGAATTAAAATTTGATATTTAACGTGGGATAAAGTGTTATCCTCCCTGTTGTCACATCCATAGTAGCAGGGAGCTACCATGATTGCAGACCAGTTTGGAGCATATTTTTAATTTTTGAGCCAGTCCTATGCTATCCTATGCGCGAGATCAGTAGCATATGAGCATTTTGATGATGATCACTCTTATATTCAGTGGACCCAGAGCATATATGCAGCCAGTTTCATGTCAGGACTGAGTCCCATGACCCCAGGTCGGATACTGAGTTAGCCATTTTTCACTTTGAAAGATCAGATATGGATGATATGGTGCCCGAGGATACACACAGTAGCAGTGTTCCAGTGCCTCTCAGATGTTTATAGTTGCAGTTACAGGTATATGACCCAGCAGGTATATGGTTATTGTACTTGGATGTTTACTTTGCTCGTTTATTTATCTTAGCAGCTGGACTGTGTATATAGTGGTTATGCATTGGTGATCCTCTATATTTGTTCCTTATTGATGGCCTAGAGTATAGTGATTGATTCCCTTTGAGTGAGAGGTTCTTGTGTATACTCATTAGTCTTTTCCCCTTCATGGTATGGACTTGGTCATTCCCTAGTGTCTTTGCTAGTCATGGAATCACCTTTTCCTTGTGTCCATCCGTCCATATCTTCCATCTTTCGTTGATCCCGACTTGTACTTTACCTAGTGAAATCAAGGACTCCCCCCCCCCAACTTATGCCTCTGTGTTGGATAGACTCCATCTTTACTTTGTGTCTTGGCTATGGAGTGTGTGGCCTGGTCCCTTCTAGTCTACCTGTATGATGCCAGGTGGATCGATTGTGTGGCTAGTGTCACCGGAATGTCCTCCTCTAGTCCTAAAAAACAAGTACTCCCACAAAAGCATCGGAACGCATAAACGCTATATCTAAATGGATGCAAAAAGTCTGCAACAAAAGTGTTTTTTTAAAGACTAAAGCAAATAACCCAATGATCCACCCCTGGAAGCCCCGGACACCAACCTCAAGGCTTCAAGCCCTTTCATGAGGCCGCCAGCAATGCCACTAAGCCATAGTACTTCCGAGGGAGAAACCAAAGGGTCGGGCTATAACCCCTAATCAGAAAAGGCTGGCCAAACACCCCTCCTGGTCAGAAAAGAAGACCCCCTTTCCCTGGGGCACCTCTGCAGGTGCGATGGTACTGGTACCACGTAACACTGGCTCCAACTGGGGGACGAGTACTCCTCCTGAGGATCCTCAAGAATCCATGAATCATCTGGGTACCTGTAGACCTACACACATATCAAATAACCAAGGACATCAATGTAAATTTCCTTAAAATCCAACTAGGGCTAGATGCATGCCAAATTAATTTCTAACAAATAACCACACATGGATTTCTTCACTATGCAGCGGAAAATAAATACTGAAAGAAATATAGCAGCAATTACATCAATCGAGACAACTCAGTCTTTTTGGGTATAAACCCCTGGACAAAACCCAAGATGGGAAAACCGGTGCAGCAGTATGAGATCTTTATTTTATTCAAAAAATATGGAACAATACAAATCAGAATTCGATCTTGCCCAATTGGCAAAATCGTACCACAGAAAGACAATGAGAAAAACCTGTAAGCGGGCACAGATACCAACGCAGCAAGTTGTTGTTGTACGGCCTGCTGTACGGAATCCGTACGGCTATACGGACTGTACGAAATTCCGTACGATCACCTCTGCCTGTTGTTGTTCCTCTCTTGTGCAAATCTACCTTTGTTTTCTGGTTTTTTGCTCCTCCGTCTTCTTCTCAAAACTCTCTCTCACACTCCTTTTTCTCCGTCTCTGTCGGAATGCAATTGTGTCCTCTCCACCAATTGATCTTCTTTTATAACTCAATGCTAAGCAAAAACCCTAATCTCACTATAGATCTAAGGTTGAGATCCTCTGGTGAGATTGGATGGCCAAGATTAGATCTTGCCATCACTTTAAATATTTCACTTACACTTTATAAAAAGCGTTACATTAAGTCAATCATAAATTAGATCACTTTAATTTATTTTCCAAAGTGAACTTAGGAAAAGTAAATCAAATACATTTTATTGGCTTCTCTCATTTAATGTCTTCTGCATGCAAGAACACATGCATGCAGGAAGACCTTCCTTCGTTGTCACTTTCTAACACTCCCTCTCAACGAAGAAGGGATTCGGTAACAACCCCAACTTGTCTCTGAACTTCACAAACTTGAGTTTCCAAAGTGCCTTGGTGAATATGTCTGCCACCTGCTCATCTGTCTGTATGTACTCCAACCAAATGGTTCCTCTCTGAACACAATCTCTGAGGAAGTGATACAGGATGTCAATGTGTTTACTCCTGTCATGAAACACTGGATTCTCAGAAAGGTTGATACCACTCTGATTTTCACAGTGAACTATAGTAGTCTCTAGCTCACTCTCGAATAATCCTGAGAGCAACTTCCTCAGCCACATCCCCTCACAGGGAGCCATGCTGGCAGCCATGTACTCAGCCTCAGCTGAGTTCAATGCAACTGACTTCTGCTTCCTGTTGAACCAAGAGACAACTCCTGATCCAATGCTGAAGCAACAACCTGAAGTGCTCTTCTGATCCTCTACACATCCTGCCCAGTCAGCATCTGTGAAACCTGCCAACTATATACTCCCACTGCGCTCATAAACCAATCCATACTCCACTGTACCTCCGATGTAGCAAAGTATGTGCTTCACAGCTGTCCAATGTACTCTTCGAGGGTTCACCATGAACTGACTCAAAGAGTTGACTGCAAAGCTAATGTCTGGTCGAGTGTTGACCAGATACATAAGCGACCCGATAAGCTGCCTATACATGTAGGATCAAACTCCTTTGATCCCGATACATCAATCTTCCTCCAGTTGGAAACTAGAGGTATGGCCATAGGTCTACAGTCCTCCATCCTGAATCTCTTCAAGATCTCTACTGCATACTTCCCCTGTCTAATGAAGAAGCACCCATCTCTCTGCCAAACCTCCAGACCTAGGAAGTAATGCATCAACCCAAGGTCTTTCATCTCAAACTCTACGGCAAGATTGGACTTGCAGTCCCTGATCAACTCCTCATCTCCTATAAGAAAGAGATTATCCACATATAGAACCAGTATGAGAGGTACCTCACCTACCAAGAAGTACAGGTTATGGTCTGCCTCACTCCATTGGAACTCCATCTCTCGTAGATAGTTGTCAATCCTCGAGTACCATGCTCGAGGTGCCTGCATGAGCCCATAAAGAGCTCTCTGCAATTTGCATACATGAGACTCTCTACTCTCCACCTCAAACCCCTCTAGTTGTTCAATATAAGCCTCTTCCTCAACCACTCCATTGAGGAAGGCTGTCTTCACGTCCATCTGATGAACGCGCCAACCCATCTCTGTTGCCCATGATAAGATAGTCCGAATAGAAATATACCTAGCGACAGGGGCGAAGGTTTCCTCATAGTCAATACCTTCCTTCTATGAATACTCCTTCGCCACGAAGCGTACCTTGTACTTCTCCACACTTCCGTCTGCTGCATGCTTTACCTTATAGATCCATCTATATCCCACCACCTTATCATGTGGCCTCTGAACAACCTCCCATACCTGATTCTTCATGATTGAGTCATACTCCTCAACCATGGCCTCTTGCCACACATCATGTTGTGCAGCCTCCTCGAAACTAGAAGGTTCAGAGTCAATCAACTCTGTCATCAGTGCAATATAGCTCAGTCTATCTAGTGGTACGCTACGTCTGAAGGATCTCTGTGGAAGACTCACCTATCTGGAATCCTGAACTGTGGACCTATACCACTTAGGTCGTGGCCTAGTGTCTACATGTTGCAGCTGCTGGATGTCCTCCTCCTACTGCTGCTCATCCTCCCCATCAAAGATAGGAGGATCCTGTCCACCTGACTCCCTCTAACTACCAGAGCCAATGCCCTGTGTCTGAATCTGTACCTGTGACTCCTCCAACTTGACTCCCTCTGAGTCCTCAGCTGGCTGCTCCTGTGCTTGTAAGTCCATCAAGGCTCTGTCCTTGTCAAACTGGACATCCCTGCTCACAATGATCCTCTTACGAGCTGGGATATATACTCTATAAGCCTTGGAAGTCTCACTATACCCAACTAGAAGCCCCTTCTCTCCAAAAGGATTCAGCTTCTTCCTAGTGTCAACATGAATGTGACAATAGCAGATACTCCCAAATATACGCAAATGACTCACATCTGGTCTAGTACCTGTAAATACCTCCTCAGGTGTCTTCCTCCTCAATGTTGTGTGGGTACACCTGTTTTGGACATATACTGCAGTCCGAAATGCCTCGGCCCATAGGAATAGTGGTAATCCCTGATCAAATAACATGGCCTTGGTTGCACTCACCAGTGTCCTGTTCTTCCTCTCCGCCACCACATTCTGCTGTGGGGTATGAGGACCAGTGTGTTCCTTCTTGATCCCCTCTGATGCACAATACTCCATGAACTCTCTGTCGGTGTACTCACCACCGTTGTCTGTCCTCAATATCCAGATCTTCTTCCCTGTTTGGTTCTCCACGACAGTCTTAAACTCTCGGAACCAATCGAAGACCTCTGACTTGGCCTTCAGAAAATAGATCCAGGTTTTCCTGGAATAGTCATCAATGAATGTGACGCAGTAACTATAACCACTGAAAGAATGGACGCTCATCGATCCGCATACATCCGAATGCACCAAGTCTAAGACCCTCTCAGACTTGTGCTCACTATGTGGGAAAGGCTTCTTGATGTTCTTCCCCAACACACAACCCTTGCAGTGGTTGCGCTTGTCCTCTTGCACTGAAGGAACTCCAATGACTGCCTATCTCAGATGCCTCAGTGCACCATGGTGTAAGTGTGCCATCCTCCTATGCCACAACTCACAATCACTACTGTTGCTGCTGACCAGAGCCTTTGCGGGCTCAAACTGTAGTCTGTAAACCTTCCCTCTCTGAACCCCAATCACTCTGTCCAATCTCTGATCTGACCCATGTGGCCTGATATATACTTTCATGTCACGGAAACTCACTAGAAAACCCTTGTCTTCTAGTGTGGAAACGGATATGGGATTCTTGGTCATCCCTGGGACATATAGCACATCAACAAAGCTGATAGGTTTTCCAGACTCCCTCTGAAACGATACAGTGCCAACACCCTGCGCATGATACCGCGCATCATCTCCTAATCTCACTATAGATCTAAGGTTGAGATCCTCTGGTGAGATTGGATGGCCAAGATTAGATCTTGCCATCACTTTAAATATTTCACTTACACTTTATAAAAAGCGTTTCATTAAGTCAATCATAAATTAGATCACTTTGATTTATTTTCCAAAGTGAACTTAGGAAAAGTAAATCAAATACATTTTATTGACTTCTCTCATTTAATGTCTTATGCATGCAAGAAGACCTTCCTTCGTTGTCACTTTCTAACAATCAAACTACCATGAGGCAGACACTTTCGTCCTGCCCTGCTCATCGAATAGGAAAGAAAAATGCATACTAAAAACGAATAATGACACAATGACTAATGAATGGAGTAATAAATGACTAAGTTATGTAGATATGAAGAACGTCAAATGCAATGCATGGGTAACCGCATATGCCTAACTCAAGTAAACTAAACCTACCTATGCTAAACATGAAAATAGGAAAGGATTAAGGAAAATCATACCACCAATGTAACCATTTGAGTAAGCAATTCATACCTGTTCTTTTACCTTTGTCTTTAAAATGTATCCATGATAAGATCTCGTCAATTACCAAGTCAATACGTACTAGGGTCTCCATTAGGATATGAGATGAGGCTGAGTGACCACGGGGGACTGGAAGCTTTGATATTGCTTCCACCGAGAAGGATTGCTTTCACAGGCTCCATTTATCCAAGCTTCCACCGAGCTAAGATATGGACCATCTTCATCATATAATGGCATAGAGAAAAAAAATTGCCTGAAATTGGTTGCCTGATTGTCAATTTGAGAGACTATTGGTGGAGGTGGACCTTGCAAGTCTTCGTATATTAGCTACAACCTATTTGAACATTTCTTTGGAGATACAAGCATATTGTTCATCTTTATAATCATCATGTTAGTACCCTCAATGATCTTTAAAATTTTGAAATTGTCAATCACATAATTTATGCCTTCGCATTTCAAACGAAAAGATAAACAATAGAAATCGTGACAATGTGAAAAGAATGTCATACTTGTCCACATACCTGTATTAGCTTTACTGAAATGCATCTTTAGAAACTTATCGACACTGGACGAAAGAGGCTGAGTAATTGCTTGAATAATGCTTGAGGAACAAAGCTAGGAATGATCAGCCAGGCTCTAAATAACTGCGAGATAACCCCCTGTATATCCTGCCTCACTATCTTCCATGTTGGATAAATATGACTGAGTCGAATCCACGAAGACATCACCAAAGACACAGGACCCCAAACCATAGTAAGACATCTGCATATGGCACTCATCTATACTGGCAATAAGACCCACATCTTGGGATACTTCATCATCAAATGTAAGGGAAAAGGGGTTGACCCAATCTTCATTATCGACATCATGAAGAGATGGAATAATTGCATCTTGTTCAGCAGGGATTTCACTGATTATGTCTTCCATGTCCTTGTCAGATGTAACGATGACTTCCTCATCCCAAACAGTATCGAATTCTGGCTCAAACTGACCCATACTAGCCTTTGGTTCTTCCATGGATGGCCAGAAGACTTCATTGACTTCTTTTCTGTTACTGCCAAGTTTGGAAACCACACTACCAGGTCTTGAAGAATCATAAAACGGAGGACCTGTATATTGCCAATAATCATCGTCCTCATTAATTCTGTCATTGTGCTCCAAGAGATCTAAGATGTCATAAGAATATGTTGTGTGGAGCCAAGGAAAACTCACCCTTTTGCTCAGCTCTTCAACTTCTTCAACTACGACTTCTTGGCCTTCACATGTAGGATCTTCGTCTCTAGACACTGTGTTTGAGATATCATCAAATGGGTCTTGAACCACAGCTTCTTCAATCTGATTTTCGTCATGGATTTCTTTACTAAATAAGTTCCTTGCATCTTCAACATAAGGCATCAATTTGTCACGCTGCTCTGAATCCCAGTAGCTACAGAAGGTTTCTACCAATTCTGCAAATGACGATATTGTTGCTTTTTCTAGGCCCACAAACCAAGCAAAAGCCTTTCCTCCCAGGTGAAGAACAAATGATCTCATGTAAACGTCTTCTTCCTTTTTAATGTTGTATTCTGTAGCCAATGTCATGAACCATTCAACATGGTGCAATGGATTGTCGTGATCACCCTTGAATGTGTGCAAATATCAGGATCCTTAGATTCAAATGGAATATCCTCTTCGATTTTTTTGCTAGGATCATCTTGCTTCTGGCTGCTTCCCAAGGTCTCTTCCCATATATGGTTGATCACGACCTTTCTTCAATGTTCCTCTATATCATGATCCCATTCCTTACTAAATGCATCGATCAACTGCTTGAGTGAAGAAAATTTGTTACGAGGAAATCCTTCATACCAATTTCTAACATCCGAGTTGTCCTCTAAGTTGAGAGATAGTAGAAAAAACTTCATTCTCGTATCCTCATATATGATATTGCTTCCTTGGAGAATTTGCATGAATGCCCAAATATGTGTTGCTGCATGATACTTGTATTCATGAAATAGTGGAAAAAGTGCCTTCCCATCGCCTTTAATGACATGCTGATGTGGATATCTCGGAATGTATGAAAAATCCAATGTATCCATCCACAATTCATAAGAAGATGCCATATCATCTGGCTTCCTTGTCTTTATGGAGTACTTTTGTTATTTTTCTTCAGTCGGAGTCGCCAGGAGAGACATACCAAGTTAGCTCAACAAATCTCACCAAAGTACCAAAAACAAGGGCGTACCTGAGATAATGGTGATTGGATTATGAATCGCTTATTAACCAGTGGAGTCGCCTTAAATGAGTGGAGTCGCCAGATAAAACCTGCGGGGTTAGTCCTTTATAAATATTTCCAAAATATAAAGAAGAAGGACTCGCCTTTTAATTCTTACCAAATGTCGTTTTACCAATGGTGTAATGACTCTAGATAAACCACTTCAATCTTTGAAATGTCCCCGGCAACGGCGCCAAAATTGTTACCGAGCAAACTAGCAGGGCTAGTTCCCAGTAATCAAATATAAGAACTGTGACCCAATGTCACCTCGATCAAAATTCAAACTTCTTCGGAGTGTCGGAACCTCCAAGGGGAAGGACCCTTTCGATATCATGTTGGCCACTGATGCCACAAAAGACTATATTCTCTATGCAATTGTTAGTTTTGACCAATGCCTTATGGAGTCAATGTAATTGCATGAAATAGGTAGATAACCATTCATCAAACAACGGCTGAAATAAATGTCATAACTCATTCAACAAACAAGGATATAATTATCAATGCTAATTCAATGTATGAAGGAAATATTATAGCCAGTTTTAACCACATAAATAAGATGTCAATGGCTATCATGTATGAAATATATATCATCAATTTGTATTTATTCTAGGACAGCCAAGTAAGAACGCTAGATATAGTTCACTGTGTATATCAAAGTGATTCCAAATCATCATTCATATCAGTGAAGCACAACTCGCGAAGGACTCGCGAGTCTGCGCGAGTGGAACCCCAGCCTGGGTAATCGCGACAAACTCGACCACGAACTCGCCAACTGCCACGAACTCGGTGAACTCGCTGGACTCGATGAAGACTCGGCCCACTTGTCACAACTCGGCTGCAGACTCGACCATAGATTGGAGTCTTGGACCCCGCGGACACAATGAAAAACGGAGGGAAAAATGACGCAAGAGAATTATTAAAGCCGGCAACCCCCATTCTGTCATGCATCTCTCGATTCACTGGTCGTGGTCGTGGTCGTGTTCGAGTTCTGCTGGGTCGTGGTCGTGGGAGTTCTGCACAGTGCAGCCTGCTGGTCGTGCTCCAATTCAAGTTATGTTAGGTCGTGGTTGAGGCCTGCTGGTCATGTTCTAGTTCGAGTTATGTTGGGTCGTGGTTGAGGCCTGCTAGTCGTGTTCCAGTTTGAGTTCGGGCTTCAACTCCTGGTTGGTTGCATTTGTTTTTTATTTTTTTTACGTATAAGTTTATATTATTATAAGTTATAACATTCGTTTTTACTATTTTTTTGTTTTAGTTTATTTAATTTTTAATTTTTACGTGTTGTTTTTTATGGGCAAATGCCCGTGGCTGAGGTACTCAGCCACACGGTCGACTGTGGGCTGTCAGCCACACGGTCGACTGTGGGCTGTCAGCCACACGGTCGACGGTGTGGCTGACAGCCCAGAGTCGACCGTGTGGCTGAGTACCTCAGCCACGGGGGATTTTAATTTTTGCCCATAAAAAGAAACACTTAAAAAAATTTAAAAAAAATCAAACTAAAAGTAAAAACTAAAAATTAAAAACAATTTCAAAAGTATCAAATTTAAATTTTTTTTATTGTTTAATGATATTTTGTTATATTGTTTCACGAAATTTTTAAAAAAATTGGCCTTGTGGCCCATGGGCTGAGATACTCAGCCACACAATATCTCAGCCCACGGGCCACAGGGCCATTTTTTTTTTAATTTCGTTAAACAATAAAAAAATAAAAATTTAATTGTCTTTTAAGTTTTAATTTTTAATTTAAAATTAAAATTAAATTTAGTTTCCAAAAATTAAAATTTAGTTGTATTAAAATTAAATTTAAATTTAATTAAAATTGCACAAAAAATACGCAAATTAAAATTAAATTTAGTTGTATTTAGTTTTTTCCTATTTGCCGAGTCTTGTCGAGTCTGTCCCGAGTCTTTCCCGAGTTTTTCCCGAGTCTACGAGTCATATGCCAGCCGAGTATTTGCCAAGTCCGAGTCGTGCAACATTGATTCATATAATCAACTTTGCACACTCACCAGTAACACTAAATACATATAAAAACGTTGTCATCAATTTAAAGAGGTCAGGGATAGTATATTTCTGATTTACACAAAGAGAAACACAGAGCGTATATCAGCAGTAAGTGTTTCTTAATAGATATCAATTCCACAAATGCGAAATACTCCAGCAATAACTATTGCATTGTCAATTTCTTATTCTTCAACATCATTCCTTTCATAAGCAAGCTACATCATACACCTAGCTTTATATCAGAGTTACGAACAGCAGTATTTCAGTGCAGCTAAGTGTCTTAAAACCAAGATGAAATCATTCACAATTCCCTCGTATTAGATTAAGAACATTTCGCTGCGAGTGGAATGAATTTTCAGACCTCTGTATGTGAAATGCAAGTGTTGTAGTATAGCAACAGTAAAGTATGTGTGTGATGGTGTAAGTAATGAGATTACGTGCCAATCAAATTTAAGTTCAATGTTAAGGCAGCAGTAGGTTCAAGCATGTAAGATAGACAATAAAAGTCTAACAACCTCACCACTCCCTCACGATTGTCAACAAAGGAAGCTTATAAATCGTATGCCAAGTTGTTTTGATTGGCAAAATTGCTACAGCAGTCAATATACAAGATATGTTCACAATACTTCGAACTTAGCAATAAAAGTATCTAATGTGTGCCCACTCAGTTAGAATCACAGTTATGCAGCAATAATATACAGCAATTATTCCACCATTAACCATCAAATTTCTATTTCATCATCCAATATATCAGTTTTCTAACTCCTTTTTCTGTACCCTTGCAGCAGGTCTCAAGGACTGTCCCAAAGGGCCTAATTGCAACCTTTGATGGCCCATAAATGAGGGATGAAATCCGTGCTGGTGCTAGGACAGAAGGAAAGAGAAAGGGTGAGGGAAAGGAGGCAGCCCGTGGGCTACTACAACAGGCAGAGGAGAGGAGAAAAGGGGAAGACCGAAGGCCTGGGAGATTGAGATGGATGGAAGAGGAGAGATGGAAGGGTGGCTGCGAATGTGAAACGGAGAAGGTAGCGAAGGTAGGAAGGGAAGGTAGGGAGGATGGAAAAGGAAAAAGGAGAAGAGGAGTGGGAGGAAACCGAGGGCAGAAAAGGAATGAAGGTGGAAGGGAAAGAGAGCGAGGTATAGGGAGGTGGTAGCAAGGGTCTAGAGCAGTAAAAAAGAGGGAGACCACTAGGGCAAAAGGAAAACTGCAGCTAGGGTTTAGGTACAGAATTTAGCGCTTTTTTTTAGGTTTTAAAATTTAACGAGAACAAAAGTAAAATAAATAAAAAAGACCTAAATTACAAAAATAAAAGAAACTAAGCTAAAAAAATATGTACAAAATCACAAAAATTAGGGTTTTTTAGGATTTTTGAGATTTTTTAATTTTTAGGACTTCCCACAATTTCGCCCTAGGGTTTCTAGGGACAAAAAGGAAGGGCCGGAAATTTAGGGAGGCCAAAAAATGCAACAAAAAAAAAAATAATTTTAGGGTTTTTGTCATGAAATTGCAGACCTAAATATAACCCTAATTCTACAATGAAAATGCAAAATTAACCTAACAATAATAGTTACAAAAAATACAAACCAAGGTTTGATGTAGAGAAAATGTACAAACTTAGGGTTCTAAGGTTTTACCCTAACCCTAGGGCATCAAGGAAAATGGCCCTCCTCTTGAAATGGTACTTGGCAAGTTTGGCAAACTAGGGTTTTCTTCAACAACCACAAAAGTTGGTTGAAGTGGCCCTAGTTAAGACAAACCTTGGGGACCTAAAGCTCAAGCTTTACAATGCTAGGGTAACTAAAGGCTGAAAATGACTTAGCTAGGACAAAATGCAGCATTAATGGCTACCATTCAACCTTAGACAAGCACACATCCAACATTTAACAAAGAGAAATCAAGAGAAGAAACTTAGATACCTCCTTGTGCAAGTGTTCAACAAACAACTCCTAGCATCACCTTAGCAAAGAGCAAGAACAAAAGATACGTTAAAGATTTGTCTCCAAACTAGCAAGTACATCCATCCTCAAGAGGTGCGCATCACTCAAAGAGCCCAAGTGGGTAAAAATCAGAAATAAATGTTTTATCCCATAATTTGTTATCTTAAAATGAAGTGAGGAAAAGTTTATTTATACATTTTCACACTCACTTTACAAAAATAAATAAAATCCAGGCCGACATGCCTTTTTAAATGTCAATTTGAAATTATAAATGTCAACTTAAAATTAAAAAAAAAATAATCAAATATGTGATAATTTGGGGCATTTTCCCCAAAATTTACCCACATGTGGCTAAAAGGGCTAAAAATGAGCATATCGATCCATTCTGAAGGCACGACTGCGGAGGGGGGGGGGTCATCATGCCCCATCTAACTCCAACAGTAATGAAAATCCCTCAACACCCCCCCTAATCAAGCATAACAATCTTCCTTCAAGGATGACGTCATCATTAAAAGGGGCCCCAGAGAGAGGGCGTTGGTGAACTGGAGGGCCAGGAGGGTGTGTGAAGTGATCTGGAGGATAGATATGTGCCTCAGTGCTGAAACATCTACTACCGGAATGATGAATCAAGGTTGGGGTCATGTGTCCCAGTGATCCACCCCTGGAAGCCCGGACACCAACCTCAGGGCTTTAAGCCCTTCGATAATGCAGTTAGCAATGCCACTAAGCCATAGTACTTCCGAGGGAGAAACCAGGGGGTCAGGCCAAACCCCTACTCAGAAAAGGTTTTCCAAACACCCCTCCTGGTCAGAAAAGATGACCCCCTCTCCTTGGGGCACCTCTGCAGGTGCGATGGTACTGGTACCACGTAACAAGCCCCAATGCCACAACTATTATGATGCCCTTGGTCATGTGTCAAATATCCAACCTTCTAAAATAGGTGTCACGTTCACTACAAGCAAGCCGATTAGTAAGCATCAAACCCGAATGTCCAAATCAAGTCCCAAGTAAAATAACTAGAGAAGTTAGAAAACAAGCCAAATTATCTCCTTTTGACTTCTCTGAAATATATGGGTTACCTCATCCTATGCTAGGTAAATATAATCAAAAATTGCCCCGCTTCAATGGAAGAAATGTTATTTCAATATTAGATCATCTGTATGATCTTTGGCATTATATGGATGGTCTCGAAGCAACCGATGAGGATGTTTTAATGAGGGCTCTTGGTGCGTCTTTGGAGGGCGATGCTCGGTTGTGGTTTGATCACCTAACACTAGGATCCATCACTGGATATGACATCTTCCAACAATTGTTAGTAGTGAATGGAAAGAAAAAATTGATGCAACATTTGGGGCTCAATCGTGCAATGATTGTATCGTTGAAAATCAAAGTGATGAAGATGATCAAGACAAAGATAATGAAATAACTAGTGATTGTCTTTATCAATATGATCTCTCCTTTCCTAAGCCAACCGTGAATATGCCTTTGATTGATCTTTTAAGTGAGCCTTTCATCCGTCAGAATGTCACAGAGTACTTGAAGAGCATCCTTGATGAGTCCCATAATGATGTAATGGGTGACAATGAGCACAATTCTGCCCCTTATGATTTTGATCTTCATGTTGATATAATAGAGGAGCTTAGTAGAATCATACGCATCCCTTTGTCATCGTTACCTGAAGAAGGCACACATATAGAGTTAGATATGATCCATGAAAGAGAGCTCATTGATCATCATAAAGAGGAATCTGAAGATGAGCCCTCAATTTGTGAGTCTATCGACAATCTTTTTGAAGAGCAAATCTATAATCATTGCATGGTTGGTGATAATTTGAGTCAAGGGTCGAGTGATCTTGGTGATGTTCCTTTTTCCCATCATTTCACTAGAGAGCAAGATAATCAAGGCAATGAGCAAGTCTCATTTGAAGAATCCCTCATAAAAATGTGTGAGGATGGTGAGTTTAAAAATGAGCTTACCACTTTATTAATTTGCCAATTGAATGATAATAATTCGATTTTTGTTGAGCATAATGACAAATCTAATGATGAGCAATTACTCGATAATGATTTGGAGGTAAGTCATACGGACCGAGATGGTTCTTTGTTGCAACCTTCAAGGTGTTTGATTAGCTATGAAGAGCCTTCGGGGAGTGATCTGCCTTGTGTTGACACTCTCCCTCACTTAGCCCTTGATCGAGATGAGTTGGTCCCCTTTTATGATAAGTATGGTCTTCATGAAGTGTTGAGCCTATTGTAAATCTTGAAATCATTCATGGAACTGAGAACTTTGTTGATCTAAGGACCTTTGTCTCTCAAATTCCGAGGTCAATCATTATAGGCTGTATGGGAGAAAATTAATGTTTTCAAACCATTTTTATCTCCCACCCCAACTCATGCAGTCCTCTTATATGATCTCGAGTTCAAGTCAAATTTTTGAAAGCTTTAGTCACAAGTCTGAAGAATGCTATGTGGCCAAGGGTAGTGTGTTTCACTTCATGCTCCAATCATCCTTGGTACGAGATGTTTGTCATTTGAATAATCTCGTTAAATGCAAGATTCAAAGGCTTTATAAGGACCAATTTCATCTCTTTTCAATTTTTGAACAGCAAATGGGGATAGCCTTGATCTAAGGGTGGTTACTTTCTAAGTTATCCTCAGTTTATTTTGCTATCGGTACCAAGACGACAAGAATTGAATTTGGAAGGGTAGTAAATAAAGAAAATTGTTTGAGTCAAGGGAAGTTGAATTATTTGTCACATCTTTTCCCTCCATCCATTTTGAACAATAAATTGTATAATTCCTATGATCCTATCGATATTTTCATGGAGGATGTTTACATCAATCAGTCTCTTCCTTGGCATGATTTCATTTTGCACTATATTAATCATTTTTCAATTTTTGAACAAGTCAGGAAGATCGTGGCATTAAATTTGTTAATCTTTAATCAAATCTTGACTTGTTTTGGTAAAGAACATCAAGTAAGAATCATTAATCTGTTTGATGAATGGTTGCACTAGATCTATCACTTTACTTAGTACTTGTTAGGGTAGGTAGGAAACCAAATAAGCTCACTTGAGCAGTAGTAGTTGTTTTTTCCATGGAGTCTGGCAGTTTGTTTGTTTGTTTGTTTTTCTTTTATGTATTTAAATAAATTTTATTTCAGTTATTAGAATAGGATTTTATTTTAAGCATTATTTTATATGTTATATGCGGGCTAGTGAAGTCCGGTCTGTGAGATTGGTATAGCATTGGCATTGTGCAGGTGACAGGCTTATATTAGAAGTTGATGCAGACACTAGAGTGCATGTTCGTGGATTGATGTGAGAAGTGTTGGGGACCAAATATTTTTGAGGTTCTCAAGCACTCTCTCCCTTAGAGCACTTCGGCAAACTGGACCCAGAGGTTGTCACATCCATAGTAGAAGGGAGCTACCATGATTGCAGACCAGTTTTGAGCATATTTTTTAGCTAGTCCTATGCTATCCTATGCACGAGATCAATAGCAGATGAGCATTTTGATGATGATCACTCTTATATTCAGTGGACCAAGTGTTGATTTTTCTGAGCAGCATCGAGTGCCATTCTCTAAGAGAATGGAGGCACCTGGTCAGTTACCAAGATATTGACCCAGTCTGGGACTGGAAGCTCAGCCTGGGGTTGAGAACCATTCTCTGGGAGAATGGAGGCACCTGGTCAGTTACTAGGATATTGATCCAGTCTGGGACTGGAAGCTCAGTCTGGGGCTGAGAGCCATTCTCTGGGAGAATGGAGGCACCTGGTCAGTTACCAGCATTTCACTGTAAGCCCTAGACCGGGTCTAGGCAAGTGGTGTACTCCTCCCCTTGATATATGGGCTATGATACCTAGCACTTGATCTTGGTGGCAACAAGGAGGGTGAAGTAAAAGCAATTAATAAATCTCCTAATGATGATGTACTTGGAGTGGACATGAATGGATCATTGAAGACCTTGAAGAACTCCTAGACAACTTATTGTGAATCACTTGAAGAACCTGGCTTGGTCCATGTACCCACCTTTTGAAGAAAATAAAAGTATACATATATACATTCATGGGTCGCTTCATTATTGAAAAGAAAAAAAAATAATAAAGAATATAAAGTTGTAGGTCGGCCCCAAATAAAAGAAAATAATAAAAAATTAATTAAACCTCAGGTCGGCCCCAAATTTGTGGAATTATTTGCCATTTCGACTCACTATAAAAGAAGGAAGAATTTCTCATTTTATCCATCGATTTGGAGTACTATCTTCTCTGCTCAGCTCGTGGGTATTTTACTGTCTTCTCTGCTCAGCTCGTGGGTATTTTACTGTCTTCTCTGCTCAGCTCGTGGGTATTTTACTGTCTTCTCTGCTCAGCTCGTGGGTGTTTCTATTTCTGTTGGTTTCTATTTTTGAAGAAGTCACAGCTCCATTTTTTTCTCTCTTTTACTGCTGGTTTAAAGCACCCTATCTCAGCTAGGGTTTGCTGCTGCCACCCGAATTTCTACAGTGCATATCAGCCCTACTAGGGCTCTACCCAAGTTCTGTTCTATGTATTTCAGCAGCCCTATTAGGGCACCCTCAATCTACTACAGGTCACGGCAGCCCTTGAAAAAGGCTTGAACATGTCACAACAACCCAACAGTTCAGTGAAGTTCACACCAGTGATTTTTGGCATTTACAGACATTGTACAAGGCTCTTCTTGATGAGTGAAACAAATTCTAATTTATTGAAAAGGCTTGTTCTTAGCCTGCTGTTGTAAAAACTCAGTCATCTCATTCAGGAGATAAACTATTATTAATTGCTTTGGGGTTTTTGTCCTTGAAAGGTTTCCCCGTGAAAAATACTGTGTTCAATTTGTGGAGGTGTGTTTACTGCTAGTTATCTCTGCACTATTTTATTTACAGTCTGTTACTGCTATCAAATTTTTAACATGGTATCAGAGCTCTGCTTGTGAAGTATACAGCATTTGAGCAGGTGACTGTACCTTCCATAGACCTTGGGACAGTAAGAACTAAGATAGCAGACCCTTAGTGGATCAGAGATTGCTTCTTCTGCCACTCTCAAGCCAGAGGACAGGCTTGAGGGATCAACAAATTTCAATTCATGGAAAGCAAGGCTTATGGCCACCTTAGAAGAGAATGACCTTGATGACTTAGTCATCAATGTTGTAGAAGAGCCCACATCAAATGCAGGAAGGGCAACGTTCAAGAAGAAGCAAGCCAAGGCAAGAAGGATTATCTATGACTCAGTCAAGGAAACCATAATGCCTGCTATAACACCATTGAAGACAACCAAGGAGTGTTTTGACACTTTGACAAATCTGTACGAGAAGAAAGCACCCAGTCAAAAGAGAGTTTTGAAAAACAGACTTCGTACATTGAAGATGGAAAAAGATGAAGGAGTGGCGTCCTTCTTCACGAACATTGCTCAGGTAAGAGGTCAACTTTCTGCTATTGGGGTTAAAATAGACGATGATGACCTTGTACAAACTGTCTTTGATGGCCTTCCAAATTCTTGAGAAACCTTCTTGGCTTCTGTGAGTGGATGTGAGACTCAGCCAGATTTTGAGAGACTATGGCATGACTGTTTGGAAGAAGAAGCCAGAGTTCAAAGCAGAACTAGGGGTCCTAAGGAAGGGAATCTTGCACTAACAACCAAGACTAAGAAGAAGTTCAAGAAACCTTTCCCTTCCAAGAAGAAAGAGAACAAGCCACAAGGTAAGCAAATTGATATGTCACAAATTGAATGTTTTAACTGTCACAAAAAGGGACATTATGCTAGAGACTGAAGGCAACCACAAAGAAAGTTCAAAAGAAGTTTCCAAGCATCTACAGCTGAAGAAGAAGAACCAAAGAAGAAGAAGAATGCCAAGTCTTCCAAGCAAGAAGAGTCAAGAAGAGAATACTACTTGATTTATGCTCTATCAGGATCCATCACCAACAATTCAAATTCTTGGTTGGTGGACAATGGAGCCTCAAAACATATGACAGGTTCCCGTGAAGCCCTTACAAGCTACAGAAAGAAGAAGTTTGCCACTCAAGTAGAACTTGGAGATGACACCACCTACAAAATTGAAGGAGTTGGCTCATTTTCGTTTCAACTTGATTCGGGGACCATGTTGCACATTGAAGACATATTGTATGTTCCAAGTTTGAAGAAAAATCTCCACTCAATTTCTAGCTTAGAAGATAAAGGCTACATAGTCATATTCATGGACAAAAAGGTTCTCCTGTGGTCAAAGAATGAAAGGTTGAGTGCAGCTGAATTAATTGGGGTTCGAGAGGGAGGCTTTTACAAGGCATCTGGGCATTCTACTCAAGCATTGGTTCACAGTACAATCAACCCTTGTGAGTTATGGCACCAAAGGTTTGGGCACCTTCATTATACAGCTCTCCCTGGTCTTCAAAAGATGGTTACAGGTATGCCTCAGTTTTCTAATGAACATAGTGGTATTTGCAAAGGTTGTGCCCTTGGTAAAAATACCAAGAAGTCTTTTTCAAAGAGTAACAGCAGATCAAAAGGGATTTTAGACTTGATTCATTCTGACATTTGTGGACCCATGTCTTCACCTTCTTTAAGTGGTTGTTTATACTATGTACTGTTCATTGATGATTACTCTCGTAAATCTTGGATTTACTTTCTAAAGGCTAAAAATGAAACTTTTGATAAGTTCAAGGAGTTCAAGGCACGGATTGAAAATCAAACAGGAAGACATATTCGTATCTTGAGGTCAGACAATGGAGGTGAGTTTGAATCTAATGATTTTGATGACTTTTGCCAAGAACCAGGAATCAAGAGGGAGTGGACTATGCCTTACAACCCCCAACAGAATGGGGTTGCAGAAAGGAAGAACAGAACAGTCTGTGAGGCTGCTAAAGCCATGTTGTGTGATCTAGATCTTCCTTTGTCTCTGTGGGCTGAGCCTGCTGGTACTGCTGTCTACATTCAAAACAAAAGTCCTCATGCCATTTTGGGGGAAAAGACTCCAGAAGAAGTCTTTACAAGTAAGAAACCTGCAGTTGACCACATGAGGATCTTTGGCACTCCAGTCTACATCCATGTGCCAAAAGAAAAGAGATTAAAGCTAGAGCCTTCCGGAAAGAAAGGCACATTTGTTGGGTACATGAAAATTCAAAAGCCTACCGCATCTATGTTCCTGGTCAAATATACATTGAAGTCAGCAAAGATGTGATATTTCATGAGGAAGTTGCTTTCCGCCACTCCAAAGAGCTTCCAAAAGATACAGAAGAATCTCTTTTCGACATTCCAGACTCTCCTCATTCAGAGAATCAGAGGGAGGAAGAAGATGAGCCTCAAATTCCAGATACTTTCATGTACCCACCTTTTGAAGAAAATAAAAGTATACATATATACATTCATTGGTCGCCTCATTATTGAAAGGAAAAAAAATAATAAAAAATATAAAGTTGTAGGTCGGCCCCGAATAAAAGAAAATAATAAAAAATTAATTAAACCTCAGGTCGGCCCCAAATTTGTGGAATTATTTGCCATTTCGACTCACTATAAAAGAAGGAAGAATTTCTCATTTTATCCATCGATTTGGAGTACTATCTTCTCTGCTCAGCTCGTGGGTATTTTACTGTCTTCTCTGCTCAGCTCGTGGGTGTTTCTCTTTCTGTTGGTTTCTATTTTTGAAGAAGTCACAGCTCCATTTTTTTCTCACTCTTTTACTGCTGGTTTAAAGTACCCTATCTCAGCTAGGGATTGCTGCTGCCACCTGAATTTCTTCAGTGTATATCAGCCTTGCTAGGGCTCAACACAAGTTGTGTTCTATGTATTTCAGCAGCCCTATTAGGGCACCCTCAAACTACTACAGGTCACGGCAGCCCTTGAAAATGACCTGAACAGGTCACAACAACCCAGCAGTTCAGTGAAGTTCACACCAGTGATTTTTGGCATTTACAGACATTGTACACGGTTCTTCTTGATCAGTGAAACAAATTCTAATTTATTGAAAAGGCTTGTTCTTAGCCTGCTGTTGTAAAAACTCAATCATCTCATTCAGGAGATAAACTATTATTAATTGCTTTGGGATTTTTGTCCCTGAAAGGTTTCCCCATGAAAAATACTGTGTTCAATTTGTGGAGGTGTGTTCACTGCTAGTTATCTCTGCACTATTTTATTTACAGTCTGTTACTGCTATCAAATTTTTAACATGGTATCAAAGCTCTGCTTGTGAAGTATACAGCATTTGAGCAGGTGACTGTACCTTCCATAGACCTTGGGACAGTACAGACTAATATAGCAGACCCTTCGTGGATCAGAGATGGCTTCTTCTGCCACTTTCAGGCCAGAGGACAGGCTTGATGGATCAGCAAATTTCAATTCATGGAAAGCAAGGCTTATGGCCACCTTGGAAGAGAATGACCTTGATGACATGGTCATCAATGTTGTAGAAGAGCCCACATCAAATGCAGGAAGGGCAGCGTTCAAGAAGAAGCAAGCCAAGGCAAGAAGGATTATCTATGACTCAGTCAAGGAAACCATAATGCTTGCTATAACACCACTAAAGACAGCCAAGGAGTGTTTTGACACTTTGACAAATCTGTACAAGAAGAAAGCACCCAGTCAAAAGAGAGATTTGAAAAACAGACTTCGTACATTGAAGATGGAAAAAGATGAAGGAGTGTCTCCTTCTTCACGAACATTGCTCAAGTAAGAGATCAACTTTCTGCTATTGGGGTTAAAATAGATGATGATGACCTTGTACAAACTGTCTTTGATGGCCTTCCAAATTCCTGGGAAACCTTCTTCGCTTCTGTGAATGGACGTGAGACTCAACTAGATTTTGAGAGACTTTGGCATGACTGTTTAGAAGAAGAAGGCAGAGTTCAAAGCAGAACTAGGGATCCTAAGGAAGGGAATCTTGCACTAACTTCCAAGACTAAGAAGAAGTTCAAGAAACCTTTCCCTTCCAAGAAGAAAGAGAACAAGCCACAAGGTAAGCAATTTGATATGTCACAAATTGAATGTTTTAACTGTCACAAAAAGGGACATTATGCTAGAGACTGCAAGCAGCCACAGAGAAAGTTCAAAAGAAGTTTCCAAGCATCTACAGCTGAAGAAGAAGAACCAAAGAAGAAGAAGAATGCCAAGTCTTCCAAGCAAGAAGAGTCAAGAAGAGAATACTACTTGATTTCTGCTCTAACAGGATCCATCACCAACAGTTCAAATTCTTGGTTGGTGGACAGTGGAGCCTCAAAACATATGACAGGTTCCCGTGAAGCCCTTACAAGCTACAGAAAGAAGAAGTTTACCACTCAAGTAGAACTTGGAGATGACACCACCTACAAAATTGAAGGAGTTGGCTCAATTTCGTTTCAACTTGATTCAGGGACCATGTTGCACATTGAAGACATATTGTATGTTCCAGGTTTGAAGAAAAATCTCCACTCAGTTTCTGGCTTAGAAGATAAAGGCTACAGAGTCATATTCATGGACAAAAAGGTTCTGCTGTGGTCAAAGAATGAAAGGTTGAGTGCAGCTGAATTAATTGGGGTTCGAGAGGGAGGCCTTTACAAGGCATCTGGGCATTCTACTCGAGCATTGGTTCACAGTACAATCAACCCTTGTGAGTTATGGCACCAAAGGTTTGGGCACCTTCATTACACAGCTCTCCCTGGTCTTCAAAAGATGGTTACAGGTATGCCTCAGTTTTCTAATGAACATAGTGGTATTTGCAAAGGTTATGCCCTTGGTGAAAATACCAAGAAGTCTTTTTCAAAGAGTAACAGCAGATCAAAAGAGATTTTAGACTTGATACATTCTGACATTTGTGGACCCATGTCATCACCTTCTTTAAGTGGTTGTTTATACTATGTACTATTCATTGATGCTTACTCTCGTAAATCTTGGATTTACTTTCTAAAGGCTAAAAATGAAACTTTTGATAAGTTCAAGGAGTTCAAGGCGCGGATTGAAAATCAAACAGGAAGACATATTCGTATCTTGAGGTCAGACAATGGAGGTGAGTTTGAATCTAATGATTTTGATGACTTTTGCCAAGAACCAGGAATCAAGAGGGAGGGACTGTGCCTTACAACCCCCAACAGAATGGGGTTGCAGAAAGGAAGAACAGAACAGTCTGTGAGGCTGCTAAAGTCATGTTGTGTGATCTAGATCTTCCTTTTTCTCTGTGGGCTGAGCCTGCTGGTATTGTTGTCTACATTCAAAACAAAAGTCCTCATGCCATTTTGGGGAAAAAGACTCTAGAAGAAGTCTTTACAGGTAAGAAACATGCAGTTGACCACATGAGGATCTTTGGCACTCCAGTCTACATCCATGTGCCAAAAGAAAAGAGATTAAAGCTGGAGCCTTCCAGAAAGAAAGGCACATTTGTTGGGTACAGTGAAAATTCAAAAGCCTACTGCATCTATGTCCCTGGTCAAATATACATTGAAGTCAGGAGAGATGTGATATTTCATGAGGAAGTTGTTTTCCGCCACTCCAAAGAGCTTCCAAAAGATACAAAAGAATATCTTTCTGACATTCCATACTCTCCTCATTCAGAGAATCAGAGGGAGGAAGAAGATGAGCCTCGAATTCCAGATACTTCCTCAGAACCAGAAAGACCAGCTGAAGAACTACTTGAGGCTCCTCCTTCCAAAAGAAGACCTGCTTGGTGTCGACAGATATTGCAAGAGGCAGAGAAGCATAAAGCTCCTTCTGGGACATTCAGAGAAAGCAAGAAGCCCCAGAAGTACTCAGGTCTTATGAGTAAGCTCATTGATGCAGAACCTTCTACATTCAAAGAAGCAGAAACTCATCAAGTATGGATTGATGCCATGATAAAAGAATATAATTCCATTATGAAAAATGATGTGTGGGAAATTGTTCCAAGACCAAAAGGGAAGTCTGTGGTGACTTCCAAATGGCTCTACAAAATCAAGCATGCTACTGATGGCAGCATTGAGAAATATAAGGCAACATTTGTGGCACGTGGTTTCTCACAAAAGAAAGGCATAGACTATGATGAAACATTTGCTCCTGTTGCCAGGTATACCACCATCAGGACCATCATCTCCCTCGTTGCTGTCTTTGGATGGAAACTCCATCAAATGGATGTAAAGACAGCTTTTCTTAATGGAGAAGTTGAAGAAAAGATCTACATTGAGCAACCTGAAGGTTTTGTGACTCATGAAATGTAGTCTCATGTGTGCAAGCTAAAGAAAGCCTTGTATGGACTCAAATAGGCCCCAAGGGTCTGGTATGCTAGGATTGATGGTTACCTTCATAGTTTGGGATTCTCCAAGAGCACTGTTGATTCCAACCTTTACTTTAAGGTTGTTCAGAACCATGTCTTGATCCTAGTCCTATATGTGGATGACCTGTTCCTTACTGGAGAGGAGCAACTGATAGCTCAGTGCAAGAGGGAGCTTACTTCAGAGTTTGAGATGAAGGATCTGGGACTCATGCACTATTTTCTTGGTTTAGAGGTCTGGCAAAAGCCAAATGAGATCTTCCTGTCACAAGGGAAGTATACAGTTGATATCTTGCAGAGGTTTGGGATGCATGACTGCAAACCCATGATTGTACCCATGACATCAAACCTGAAGAAGTTACGTGACTCGGCTACTTCTTCAAAGGCAATGGATCCTACTTAGTATCGTCAAGTTATTGGATCTTTGATGTATCTAGTGCATACGAGACCATATATCTGTTATGCAGTGAATGCATTGAGTCAGTTCATGTCCGAGCCGAAGCACATACACTGGATAGCTGCCAAACATGTGCTTAGATATTTGCGAGGTACTATTACTTATGGGCTCAGATATACCTCCAACAGTGGAGTAATGCTACTTGGATATGCTGACTCCGATTGGGCTGGAAATGCAATGGACCGGAAAAGCACATCAGGGTACTGTTTCAGTTTGGGATCAGCCATGATCTCTTGGTCCAGCAGAAAACATGGTTCCATAGCTCAGAGCACAGTTGAAGCTCAGTATATTGCTGCCAGTGATGCCTGCAGAGAAGCAGTTTGGCTTAGAAAGCTTCTCTCTGACCTGTTTGGTGGAAAGCTTGAGCCAACTATTATTCATTGCGATAATCAGAGTTGCATTAAGCTTTCAGAGAACCCTGTATTTCACGACAGGTCAAAGCACATTGAGATGAAGTATCACTTCATCAGAGATATGGTACAGCGAGGTGCCATGAAGCTCCAGTACATCCGTACAGATGAGCAGGTTGCAGACATATTGACCAAGCCTCTGTCGTTGACAAAGCTTGTGCACTTTCGAGACAAGCTTGGTATTGCAAAGAATGACCCTCTCGCTGAGAGGGAGTGTTGATTTTTCTGAGCAGCATCGAGTGCCATTCTCTGGGAGAATGGAGGCACCTGGTCAGTTACCAGGATATTGACCCAATCTGGGACTGGAAGCTCAGCCTGGGGCTGAGAGCCATTCTCTGGGAGAATGGAGGCACCTGGTCAGTTACCAAGATATCAATCCAGTCTGGGACTGGAAGCTCAGCCTGGGGCTGAGAGCCATTCTCTGGGAGAATGGAGGCACCTGGTCAGTTACCAAGATTTCACTGTAAGCCCTAGACCGGGTCTAGGCAAGTGGTGTACTCCTCCCCTTGATCTATGGGCTATGATACCTAGCACTTGATCTTGGTGGCAACAAGGAGGGTGAAGTAAAAGCAATTAATAATTCTCCTAATAATGATGTACTTGAAGTGGACATGAATGGATCATTGAAGACCTTGAAGAACTCCTGGACAACTTATTGTGAATCACTTGAAGAACCTGGCTTGGTCCATGTACCCACCTTTTGAAGAAAATAAAAGTATACATATATACATTCATGGGTCGCCTCATTATTGAAGAGAAAAAAAATAATAAAAAATATAAAGTTGTAGGTCGGCCCCAAATAAAAGAAAATAATAAAAAATTATTAAACCTCAAGTCGGCCCCAAATTTGTGGAATTATTTGCCATTTCGACTCACTATAAAAGAAGGAAGAATTTCTCATTTTATCCATCGATTTGGAGTACTATCTTCTCTGCTCAGCTCGTGGGTATTTTACTGTCTTCTCTGCTCAGCTCGTGGGTGTTACTATTTCTGTTGGTTTCTATTTTTGAAGAAGTCACAGCTCCATTTTTTTCTCACTCTTTTACTGCTGGTTTAAAGTACCCTATCTCAGCTAGGGTTTGCTGCTGCCACCCGATTTTCTTTAGTGCATATCATCCCTGCCAAGGCTCTTCCCAAGTTCTGTTCTATGTATTTCAGCAGCCCTATTAGGGCACCCTCAATCTACTGTAGGTCACGGCAGCCCTTGAAAAAGGCTTGAACAGGTCACAACAGCCCAGCAGTTCAGTGAAGTTCACACTGGTGATTTTTGGCATTTACAGACATTGTACAGGGTTCTTCTTGATGAGTGAAACAAATTCTAATTTATTGAAAAGGCTTGTTCTTAGCGTGCTGTTGTCAAACTCAGTCATCTCATTCAGGAGATAAACCATTATTAATTGCTTTGGGGTTTTTGTCCTTGAAAGGTTTCCCTGTGAAAAATACTGTGTTCAATTTGTGGATGTGTGTTTACTGCTAGTTATCTCTGCACTATTTTATTTACAGTCTGTTACTGCTATCAAATTTTTAAATTTTTAACACCAAGAGCATATATGCAGCCAGTTTCATGTCAGGACTGAGTCCCATGACCCCAGATCGGAGATTGAGTTAGCCATTTTTCACTTTCACAGATAAGATATGGATGATATGGTGCCCCAGGATACACACAATAACAGTGTTCCAGTGCCTCTCAGATGTTTATAGTTGCAGTTACAGGTATATGACCCAGCAGGTATATGGTTATTGTACTTCGATATTTACTTTGCTCATTTATTTATCTTAGCAGTTGGACTGAGTATATAGTGGTTATGCATTGGTGATGTTAAATTTCATACATTCATAGCATAAAACATAAATGTATTACCAAAATCACTAGAAGTAAGACAAAGCACAAAACAACAACACAAAGTTTACCCTGGGAAACCCAATAGGGAGAAAACCCAGCAACCTTCGCAGAGAGATGATAATTCTGAGATCAGAGTACAAATGAGAAAATAGAAAGTGTGGAAATGTTTTCCACAAATAGAAACCCTAGAAATCAGCCTCCTCCTTTAGGTGATGCGAAATTCTCCTCTCCCAAGTGATGCGCCACTCTCAAGTGTGAGAATGAACAAATGAGGAGCACTAACCTCATATTTATACAAGTGCTGAAACCAGAAAATCCCTTATGGGGCCGACTTGTCTTGGGAGCAATAAATATTTTATTTTTAATCTTTTTTTATTAATTCCTTTTTCACCCCAAGGCTTACATTGATTCTTTCATGTGTTTACATAATTGTTTACATAAGGTTCTTCTCCCTTAGGAGGTATAAACAAGTACAATGATGGTACAATAAAATATAATGAATAATATCTTCTGAAGTTGTACAAAATCTAACAGGTGATCCTCTATATTTGTTCCTTATTGATGGCCTAGAGTATAGTGATTGAGAGGGTCTTGAGTATACTCATTGGTCTTTTCCCCTTCATGGTATGGACTTGGTCATTCCCTAGTGTCTTTGCTAGTCATAGCATCACCTTTTCATTGTCTCCATCCATCCATATCTTCCGTCCTTTGTTGATCCTGACTTGTACTTTGACTAGTGAAATCAAGGACTTCCCCCCCACTTATGCCTCTGTGTTGGATAGACTCCATCTTTACTTTGTGTCTCAGTTATGGTCTCAATTATGGAGTGTGTAGCTCGGTCGCTTCTAGTCTTCCTGTATGATGCCAAGTGGATCGGTTGTGTGGCTAGTGTCACCAGAACGTCCTCCTTTAGTCCTCAAAAACAAGTACTCCCACAAAAGCATTGGAAAGCATAAACGCTATATCTAAATGGATGCAAAAAGTCAACAACAAAAGTGTTTTTTTAAACACTAAAGCAAATAAAAAAATCTTCCGTAGCTAGTCAGTGGCCAAGGGACGAGCACTCATCCCTTGTATGGTGTAAGGTCGTTTGCCCCTACAGGGCAACAGGGTGGTAACCTCATCACACCTATGGACAGCGGCGAGCAATGGTGGTAAGACCGAGTCATTATCTGAGGCCCGCAAGGCTATCTAGGGCACCTGCACTTGGAGGTTGGCTAGTAAAAGATAGATCAAAGTATTAAATGTTAAATGTTAAATCTCAAATGTGCAAAAAGCTGGCAGTAAATCAACTGTAATAAAGGATGCTTGTCTAGAGTCTATCGGAAACCTTCTAAGCACTATACCCATTTGTGAGGCACTGCCATTCCCTAGCGTCTTCTATCTAGCATATGTATAAGCGATTTCCCCTTTTTCCCTCACGTCCGAGAGATCACAGTGTTGAGGTTGTCAAGTCAAACCCCCAGCCCTAGCCTTGTTTCATCCACCACACCCATAGCTAGCAAAATGGTCAAGTCTATAAATGAGTATACACTTGATGCTTTTACTTGGAGTGATGTATTGCTTTGATCTAGACTTACTGTTGATGATTTTTTATTTATGATCGCCACTGTAATGCCACTTAATGTTTTAGTCTTGCTACTAATATAAATAAGGGAGCATATTTCATCCACTTGTACATGCAGGATCAGTTGTTTACAGTCTGGGTCATTATTTTGATCATTTGTGACCTAGTCAAACCAGTTTGACCAAGTCAACAACAGGGTCCGAGATGAGTTTGGCCAACAGAGTTCAATTTTGGTTTTTCAGAGCCCTTTGATGTCCATTAGATGGTTCCATGCTTTAGACAGTGATTTTTTAGGGTGGCATGTGTTATTTTTATTATTATCAGCATTTACAGGCCATATTTTTATTATTTTGGCATGGATGAGCTTCAATATGTATTTCTTGGTGGACATATGGTGTATGAGTACTCATTCCTAGTAGATTTGGACATTATGAGTCCATTGGTGCATTCAAGTCTCAGTTCCGGGAATAGGTACTTGATGATATGGCCAGTTTATTTTCCAACAGCAGAGTACCATGGAAAAATTGCATAAAAGAGGTGAAAATGGCTAGCCAAGAATTCGATTTGGCTACATGGGGCAAGGAAATGACATGATTTTTGTTCGATGGATTATATTGATGCTCTAGACACCTTTCGACATGGTGTACATCAGTTGCTGGGGTCCACATGATTTTATTCTTCTCCTTGGGGACATCATCTTCCATAGAGGGGACGCACTTACTAGTTTACCATGATGATTACATGTTGTATCTTATGTTGATGTACTAGGGGGTGCTAGTGGAGAGACTTTAGACCTCCTAGCCCCCCTCTCTCATGTTATTATGTTATACCATGTCATATCTTATGTTATGTTCCCCCCCAAGCATCATTGAGGAAAGTGCGTCCCCCTCTTTTGAGTGATCTCATGTATATTGTCCGGCACATTATTTTTCGTTGATCTTGATGTATTATCTTTTGATTCTAGCCCTCCATCTTTTTGGAGTTAGGGTTTTAGTATTGTGAGGATCTATTTATTCGATCTCTCACTTATTGTAAGGGACTTTTGGCTCTTGGATCTTTGGCAATAAAGAGAATTTTTTGAAGAAACGTGTGCAAATCTTTGAATAATGTTCTTATACTTGATTGCAAAGCCTTTCTCTTAGACATTTGAGCAAAATCGAGGTGGTTTCAAGATGTTTTTGTGGAGGGTGATTTGGTTTTGAAGGGTTGTGATTTGTGGAGGGCAGTTTTGTGAGAGATGTCCATTTCTCTCTCTCCAAATCGTTTCATCTCAGGGAGTATCCAATTTTTCTTTGGTTCATTGATTTATTTCTTAAGATGTCTTGCATTTCTATTCATCTTTTCTTGTAGAACAAATCTAACACTTGTTGTTTGCATTTGTTGGGAAAGAGGGGCATGCCACCTCCATTGGGAAAATCGATTTAGCTTGAAACTCACTGGATCGGGCTCGAAATTGTAACTAGGTGAAAGGATCATCATTGTATTTGGTGGCCGCAAGATTTACAAGTAAGATCTTTCAAATTTTTCTCTTGTTCCAAATTCTATTCCATAAGTAGCACAAAAATTAAAAGTTTAAAACCCTCGTTTCTTAGAAGTAGTAGATCGAGTGATCTTTTGGGCTTGTAATTCAAAACCCAAGTTGGAAATCCTCTAAAACCCTTAGGAACCTAGTTTAATCATAAACTGACTCCATTTACCCAATTATCAAGCATTGGTCTTCTTTGGGGCAATTCGCCTTCCTTGGGAAATTGATCATTTATCTCGATCTACGATTTGGGTGTTGCTTGTTTCTCTTCCAAAGCTCATATCTAACCTCAAGCAACTAATTCAAGTGCCATTAATACCTCAAAACCCCCATTTGTAGCCATCCTACATTTTATTGCTTAAACCCTAGGTGGAGCAACTTGGGTGTCTTTCGTTGGGACTTGATCTATCTAGATCTAGTCCATAACCTCCACTATGGTGATAAATCCTTAAGGTTGAACATTTCTCACATCCCTAGAGCCTCTCAACCAAGCATTAACTCCATTATCCCACAGTCATCCTATAGATCTAGAGTAATCAACTCAAGGCATCATTGTTTTGGTCTAGTTCATATCGGTTTGTGTGTCTTGTGTTGGTTCGCTAGCCTTCATTGGCTGGTTAGGGTCTCCCCCTTGATCTTGCTCTTAGCTTGATCTGAAGTGACAAGAGTCCATCCAGTGTGACAACCACTCCATCAAGTGGTGGGCGAGGCCCTTGCAGTGTCACTGGTTTAGCTGCCCCACCTCTACCATCCCGGATAGGATACCTTTAGTGGCAGCTACAATCTATGTGATAACACTCCCCACCCAGGTTTTATTCCCATCAGTGAGATGTTGAGCTCATAATGAGAATATTTTTGTAATGGCTTCAGGCCCTATTGTTGACCTGGCCTTCTGCCTTAGAAATCTAGGGTTTACCCTAGATACCATCCTCAAAATGAGGGGAAGCACTCAAGGGCTTTCCCCAGAAGTTGTTACCTGGAAAAACAATATATATATAAAACCATAAAAGAAGGCACGCTTAAAAGATATATATACATATATATATATATTATCTTTTAATTTTCCTTTCTTTTATGATTTTCTCTTTATAAAAAGGTCCTTATATATTTATATATTTTCCAGGTAACAACATTTAGAATATATATATATATCGGGGGCTTGATCCATCATAACCGAAGAGGAGGAGGAACTCTTGGACTATGGAAAGGATCCTTCAGATCTATCAATATCCAGATCTGTTGAGGAATTTATTTGCCACTGGAATAAGGAAAAAAACCTCCTTTTGGACAGGTCAACTCCAAGGAACCTAAGTCCTTCTATCACATGTCTTCGAAGCATGGAAAGGGAATGGAAGCTCCTTTTCTAGGTCCCTGACTTATCACCTTCAGAATTCCCAAAACTTTGGTAAAGTGCATCAACAACCCACTAGTGTCATAGGTAGGGATCATGTCATTTAAAGTACTGGCAAAGGATTAATTTTGGTTAGATATGGCATGCATGAGCCATGTCATGTTGATCCTCCACCCTCAGGCAAACATTATTTCGACCCTATCTGGCAAAGGAGACTAAGCATTGGTTCAAGATTTAGACAATTGTGTGACCAGTACTCCTGTGGAACTCAATGTAGGGAGAAACTAGTTGGAAGTTGGAACTGCTCCTTCCAGCTTGGGAAGCAAGGAAGCCTATTTCTCTGGTAAACATTATGGGCCTTACAAATGAAAGAAAGATATATTGGGACGCCTTCTTTGCTCAGTATTTTCTGAAGCATCAATAATACATTATTCTTGGGGCTGATCTCCATTTTGTCACCCAGGGAGCCGGAATATGGGGATAAATGGCCAAGATGGATCCCTTGTAGCCTACTTCCTCCACAATACAGAAAAATTGAGGTTGTGTGACACTGATACTATCAAATCGATACCAACCTGGAGGAACCTTAGAACAGGAAATTAAGGAATCTCTAAAAGACTCAAACAAATTTTAATCTCAGAGCAATTATTATCAGCCTTGGACAAACTTAGGTCCCGGGTCAGAACAGGAGGGTTTTCCAATGATTCTCCTATTTTTCTTCAAGTAGAAAAGGATGAAAAGAAACCAGCAGGTCCTTTTAATTTCAATCCAATATGACTCCAGGATGTAGAGCTTGTGAAGATAGTCAAAGATGAATAGAGATTATTCTCTCTATTAGCTCCGAGAAGTGCAAGTTTTCAGTTTGAGGAGAATTTAAAAAGAGTAAAGAGAAAATTCAGTCCCGAGCACAAAGGAATATTTAAAAATCTACTAGGCAACAGCAATGATATCGATGAATGAAATCTCAACACTAATAAGACAGGGTGAAATTTCGAATCGAAGTTAAACACATCAAATTTAGACCTCAGGATACCATTTTGAGTTTGAAAACTATGGTACAATATTTGATTAAATAAATTCAATTCCTGAGTTCTAAACAATATTTGACTTTTTAAAACCCATGGTTGATGCTTTGGTGATTACTACTGCCGAGCATCCCAATTGAAGAGCTGTGCAAATATTATCATATATCTAAGACTGTAATGTGTGTAAGCATCGCTAATACCCAAATAGATATTCCCTCCCAAAAAAACAGTCTTATTAGAAGTAGCTCTCTTGACACAAATGAATATTTAAATATCTATTAGACAACAGTAATTAATAATTATATCCTCAACAAAAATTCAACAATAACAAGATGGATTGAAATTTCAAAGTTAAACACAACAAAGTTAGCCCTCAGATACAGTTTCACGTATGAATCCTATGGGACAATATTTCATTACCTAAATCAAGTGCCCGCTCCTAAAAAATAGTTTACTCTTTCAAAACTCTTGGCTGATGCTTTGCGAACTAGTACAACCAAGCATGCCAAGTAAGTATGCCAATGTTATCGTATATATAATACTATAATATAGCCCAGTGGGTTAGCTAAATCAGTTTGAACCGACCAGTTTCAAGAAGCAGATCGCTGAGAGGTAATGAGTTCAAGTCTGGTAGAATCCTTATGGTTCAAGCATACATGTTGTACTCCAGTGGAGTTTACCCCGGGTGCCATTCACAGAATGTGAGGAAGATCCCAGAAGGTTTCCCCAAGGAAATTTTCCATGGAAAAAAAAATATATATATATATAAGCATGGCCCATTCACAGAATGTGAGGAAGAGCCCAGAAGGTTTCCCCAAGGAAATTTTCCATGGAAAAAAAAAATATATATATATATATATAAGCATGGCCAATACCCAAGTAGATATTCCCTCCCAAAAACTGCCTTATTTAAAGTAGCTATCTTAAAAAAACAACATTGACTTCATTGGTTAAAAATTGTTTTCTGGTTTTAGAAGAAAGAATTAAGTAAGTTCCCAGGCCTTAAAAAGGGGCTTAAATTTTGCTGGGGAAAGTGCTTCAAGAAAACACACCAAACTTCCTTTAGTTTAGGTGCCAGGTCTGAGGGTTATACAGTCCATTAAAATTGCCCTCGACTTGCATCTAGCCACCTCCCTTTGAAACCCATGCTATACAGGGGCAGAGAATTGAACCATGGTGGATGGCTTAACTGTTGATTTTTCTGAGCAGCATCGAGTGCCATTCTCTGGGAAAATGGAGGCACCTGGGCAGTTACCAGGATATTGACCCGGTCTGGGACTGGAAGCTCCGCCTGGGGCTGAGAGCCATTCTCTGGGAGAATGGAGGCACCTGGTCAGTTACCAGGATATTGATCCAGTCTGGGACTGGAAGCTCAGCCTGGGGCTGAGAGCCATTCTCTGGGAGAATGGAGGCACCTGGTCAGTTACCAGGATTTCACTGTAAGCCCCAGACCGGGTCTAGGCAAGTGGTGTACTCCTCCCCTTGATCTATGGGCTATGGGACCTTCTCAAGGAACTGATCAACCCTTGTTGAAATACCTAGCACTTGATCTTGGTGGCAACAGGAGGGTGAAGTAAAGCAATTAATTTATCTCTTTATGATGATGTACTTGGAGTGGAAGACCTTAAAGAACACCTGGATGACTTGTTGAAGATCAATGAAACCCAAGCATAGCTTGGCTTGGTCCTTGAACCCACCATTTGAAGAAAAACAAAAAAAATAAAATATATATTCATGGGTCGGCCTCAATTGAAGAGCCAAGAAAGAAAATAAAAAAATTATTATGTAAAGTCATAGGTCGGCCTCAATTGAAGGAAATAAAAAAATTATATATATTGCAGGTCGGCCTCAATTAAAAGAAAATAAAAAAATACTTAAAGTTCAGGTCGGCCCCAATTAGTGGAATTATTTGCCACTTGTTCCACTATAAATAAAAAGGAAAACTCATCATTTTTATTCATAATTCGTGGGTCTTGTCTGCTCCAAAAAGGACAGTTCGTGGGTGTGTTTTGTCTGCTCCAAAAGACAGTTCGTGAGAGTCTTATCTGCTGGTTCAAAGGTACCCTATCTCAGCTAGGGTTTGCTGCTGCCCGAATTCTGTTTGAAGTGTACATCAGCCCTGCTAGGGCTCTCATCTAAGCACCTAAGCCCAGCTAGGGCATTTATTTGTGCATCTGAATTGTGTTAGGGTCTGTCCCTGGGTTCGGCAGCCCTATTTAGGGCACCCACAAGCTACAGCAGATCACGGCAGCCCTGTTAGGGCACCCACAAGTTACAGCAGGTCACGGCAGCCCTGGAAAGAGTTTGAACAGGTCACAGGAGCCCTGGAACAGTCTTGAACAACTCAGCAGCTTAGTGAAGTTCACACCATAAATTCTTGAGACAATTTGCAGACATTGTACAGGGTTCTTCTTGGTAAATGAAACAAATTCTGATTTATTAAGAAGGCTTATTCTCAGCCTACTATTGTACAAACTCAGTCATCTCATTTTGGAGATAATCTATTATTAATTGCTTTGGGGTTTTTGTCCTTAAAAGGTTTCCCCGTGAAAAATATTGTGTTCAATTCTGTGAATGTGTGTTTACTACTAGCTATCTCTGCACTATTTTATTTACAGTCTGTTACTGCTATCAATTTTTTTAAATTTTTAACATTAACAATCCTTCGACCAAATCAGTGAACCAATGCCCCTTCATTATTCACTTGAAAATATGCAGATCCACATTCACTTCCAGAGAAAAAACAGTTTCCTTGGACAAAATAGAGGCAAGTTGGGCTATTGTTCTTGTTCTTTTGGGCTACTGTCGAGTGGCAAGTTGGGGTTTTTTCCATGATAATGTCCCAAGATCTAACCCCAGCCGACATGATCCAAATGATAAATCATAATGCAGTTAGCCAAGTCTTTATTAAGTGTAATAATGCACAAGTGCTATTAATAGTGATCTCCATGGTAATGGGGTCTTTGCAGATGAGGCCAGGTGCAATTCTTGGGTCAATTTGATGGAATAAATAACCCTTGGTCACAGCATCATATCCAAAGGTCTTGTGTTACGAACTCAGATATTGTGCATGTGTGCAGCATGACACTAGAATGATACTCCCATGTGACAGATAACTGTCTGGCAGTTATTTCTGTTACTCAAGTTGTATATACATACTTTGTTATAAATAAAATTGCCCCTTCTTAGTTTACAGCAAAACAGAGTTCTTTTCCCCTGTTTCCTTGACTCCTATTTTTTGTTCTTTGTTTCTTCTTTCTTTATTTGGTCTTTTACATATTGATTCACTAAAATGGCATCGGAATGGGATACTAATTTGTAGTAGAGCAGCCAAGCTGTGCTGTGTGAAGGAATTTGCGGTGTTGAGGTATCTGTGAAGATTGTAAAAGGGATCTGTACCAGAACAAGTAGGCGACAGGTTGGTTTTCTTGATTCATGTTTGGTCTGAGATGGAACTCGCTGCTGGCTTGCAAATGAAGAACATAGGTATTGTGGAGGTTTCTACTAGTGAGGTATACAGGATTGTGAATACATTTGATGGAAAAGAGTTTGTTATGTGTAATAGAAAAATAGAGGTGGTTCCTAAGGAGGAGGTTTACATGTGCGGTTACAGGTAATGATAAGAAGCCTACTGGTAAGTCAACAGATGAAGATTGTGCAAGGGATCTGTACCAGAACAAGTAGGGGACAGGTTGGTTTTCTTGATTCATGTTTGGTCTGAGATGGAACTCGCTGCTGGCTTGCAAATGAAGAACATAGGTATTGTGGAGGTTTCTACTAGTGAGGTATACAGGATTGTGAATACATTTGATGGAAAATAGTTTGTTATGTGTAATAGAAAAATAGAGGTGGTTCCTAAGGAGGAGGTTTACATGTGCGGTTACAGGTAATGATAAGAAGCCTACTGGTAAGTCAACAGATGAGGAATTAGCAGCCTCGCAAAAAGGAGAGGACAAGGTGATGTCATTGGACTTGCACTTTTGGAACACATATTAATGCCTTTTTGGCTGCTTCTCGTGATCTACAAATGGATATAAAAACTGCATTTCTGAATGGAAACTTATAAGTTGAAGTAGGCCTTATATGGGTTGAAGGATTTATTCGATGTGAAACTGATGAAAAATGTTTATGTTAGGATAGTTGGCAATGCATTTGTCATTGTTTCTAGAGGACATGTTGCTATTGAGAAACAATTTGAAACTCATGAAGAATATAGAGGGAGAGGAGCTCTGAATTTGAAATGGTGGATTTTGGCAATGTGCATTACTGTTTGGATTTGGAGGTTCGTGGGTCAGAGAGATTTTTTTTTTTTTTTAATCAAAGAAAGTAAGTAGAAGACTCACTGAAGAGGTTTGATATGAGTGAGTGTAAACCTACCTCTGCGCACATGGAAACAAGGACAGTATTGAAGGCTGTGTCAGAAGAATCAGCGGATATGAAGCAGAAGCCTTATCAAAACTTGATGAGAAGTTTGATGTACATAATGGTATGTACTAGGCCTGATATTGTATTTGCAGTTGTTGCTTTAAGCCAGTTTAACTCCAATCCTGCACATGAGCATTAAAAAATGGCTAAGCAGATTCTCACGTGGTTGAAAGGTATTGCTGATAGTGATTATTCATTGACTTATGGTGATTGCTCAAGTGAAAATGATCAAACAAGTGGCTCTTGTTATTTGCTAATGGGGGAATTGTGTCCTGGTTAAGTAAAAAGAAAACGGCTACAACAAAATCCTCTACAAAGGCTGAGCATATTACAGCTTCATTAGCAGCTCATGACTTGATTTGGTTGCGGAGATTTTTGGCAGACAACGGTGAAACACAGAGAGACCCAACTTTACTGATATGTGACATCCAGAACTGAATTTCTTTAAGTAAGAATCCAGTTTTTCATGGGAAGACCAAACACATAGCCTTCCATTATCATTTTGTGCGGGAGAAAGTGTGTGAACGCGAGATTGATGTGCAGTACATGACAACTCAAGAAATGGTAGCAGACATTTTTACCAACCCAAAACTGAGTTTGAGCATCATAGGCAGCAGTTAGGATTGAACAGTTTAGGGTGCACGTGTCTGAACGGAAGTGCTGCGAACTCAGACCTTGTGCATGTATCTGGCACGGCGCCAGAATGCCATTCTGATGCTGCAAATGACCGCTTGCAGTTATTATCCTGACTCGAGTTGTATATACATACTTTGTTAGTAAAAAAGATTGCCCTTTTTTGGTGTACAGCGAGACAGAGTGGTTCTCTCCAGTCTTTTGTTTTTTTTCTTTCTTTATTATTTTCTGTATTGACTGATTAAATTCTGGTTGCAAATTTACCCCAAGACTAAACAAAACTGCTACTTACTCTGTGACCGATATTGTTTTCGCGTATTCGAAGAAGATGAATGATGATATACTTGACATCCTCCTGCTGAATCCATTTGCGCTGTCTTTTGAGGATTCTGAGCATGGGAGCCGGGTCATGTGCGGGCAATTCCTTGCAGAGCCAGCCAATTTTCCTCCTCCTCCATTCCTCCGAAAACTCCTGCAGCCCTTTTTCATCCTGACCATCCGAGCTTCCACTGAAATGGGTTTCATCATCCGTTTCCACATCGGCCAGATTCTCCTGCAGGCCCGCCGTAGTGGCCCTTGCTTTGTACAGCAGGCTCTGCTTCTTCACAGCTGCGTCGGCCGAAAGGCTCTCGAATTCGAGAGAGGGACGGTTGGGTTTGGATGCGAATGAGCGAGAGTGGAGGGCATATAAGGCGCTTTGGGAATAACCCCTTCTAAAACCCCACTTGGTTCTGGGAATAATGGAGGGGAATCTGTGAGTTAAGTTGGTGGAGATTGATTTGCGTATCAGTGAAGGGCATGAGAATGGGATTTGAAAGAATAGCGAAGATGTGGAAATCTCGTAAGCTCCTGCTCGTAACATGGTCGTTTTCTCTCCCTATTTGCTCGCTCTTTCTGTTGTAATGGGAGCTCTTATGCCGTGGTTGCAGATGAGATTATGTGGAGGATAACGATTTGAAAATCAAATATTTATAATGAATTCTATCAGAGGAAAATCTTGTATTATTGCCAATTAATTATAGAGAAAGCAAAGATTTGGCGGGCATTTAGACATTACAGTATGAAAATCTTGTATTATTGCCAATTAATTATAGAGAAAGCAAAGATTTGGCGGGCATTTAGACATTAGGATGCTTACAGGATGCTACATTGTGAAATTTTATTATATACTAGCATTTGCCCCTTAGGGTGCAAAAATGAACGCCGGTAGGGAAGGAAGAACAAAACAATGCAACTTAGTCAAACCCCTTCGAACCCCGATCACATAGGTTTCTCACAACTTTTATTTTACTAATATTAAGGTTCGACTACTTTACAATATCAACCATAAAATTAATATATAAGAGATCGATCAAATAATTATCGAACACTCTTATAGGTTGACCATATTATTCATCGACTCATAACAAGATTGACCACATACATCGACCATAATAGCATGACTTCATTGACAACATCGACCAAATATTACTGACCATATGGTGGGTCGCAGCTACCTGACGAGTGCTCGTGGTCGATTCGCTGTGATGTGGTCGGCAAGTAGTTAGGGATCTTGTGGTCAATACTGTCGGGCAGGTGAAAAATAACGCTTCTCGGACAATAACAAATACCCTGCAATAGCCAATAGGATCAACAAAGTTTTGATTGAGCGGCAAATTTTCAAGTCAACTACGTCCATCAAACAAATTGTTTCCTCAGTCGACAGGTTCTTGATATCAATGAATCGCGAAAGTAGCTCTTTCCATGTGGTCGATACATCCATAGTCGATAGCCAACTTCACTGGTCGATATGCCTATCGACCAACACTTTACCACTATTACATGACTTTTTTTAATGCAAATTAATGTCGACAGTGCTTTTAGCAGATGAAGGTTGGTGGCCAATAAAGGTCAAGGACTGGCTCTTCATTGGCTCTATCCGACCTGTCGACTTACATTGGAAACAGTTGGCTCTTTCAACATCTCCCTCTTATCAATAAAGGTCGTATGATCTTCACTGGCTCGATCTGACCTGTCGACTTACATTGGAAACAGTTGGCTCTTTCAACATCTCCCTCTTATCAAAATATTTCTTCGTCGCAAAGAAAGGAGGAGATGTGCAAAATTACTGAACAAAACTTGTGTACAGACTAGAACTAGAATTGGTCGCTGCTTGTTGTTGTACACAAACGTTGACAATTGCTTCAGTTGGAATAGACATGTGGTGCTGGAAGGTCTTCCAATGGTGCAGCATGCTTTGGATGTCAATAGTAAGTGTTGTAAGGCTCGACAAGTTAGCTATGTGTTATTGAGTATTCATGCCCTGTAGATGAATTAGGTTGGGACCCAAAAGCTCTATTTTCTCGTTGGCAGCTGAAAGCAGTGTTTTAAAATGTGGTCGGAGTTGTTCTACTTTGTGAAGGTTATGACGGGCGTGGAGGGCATATAAGGCGCTTTGGGCATAACCCCTTCTAAAACCCCACTTGGTTCTGTGAATAATGGAGGGGAATCTATGAGTTAAGTTGGTGGAGATTGATTTGGGTATCAGTGAAGGGCATGAGAATGGGATTTGAAAGAATAGCGAAGATGTGGAAATCTCGTAAGCTCCTGCTCGTAACATGGTCGTTTTCTTATTATTCTCCCTATTTGCTCGCTCTTTCTATTGTAATGGGAGCTCTTATGCCGTGGTTTCAGATGAGATTATGTGGAGGATAACGATTTGAAAATCAAATATTTATAATGAATTCTATCAAAGGAAAATCTTGTATTATTTCGAATTAATTATAGAGAAAGCAAAGATTTGGAGGGCATTTAGACATTACAGGATGAAAATCTTGTATTATTGCCAATTAATTATAGAGAAAGCAAAGATTTGGCGGGCATTTAGACATTACAGGATGCTACATTGTGAAATTTTATTATATACTAGCATTTGCCCCTTGGGGTGCAAAAATGAACGCCTGTAGGGAAGGAGGAACAAAACAATGCAACTTAGTCAAACCCCTTCGAACCGCGATCACATAGGTTTCTCACAACTTTTATTTTACTAATATTAAGGCTCGACTACTTTACAATATCAACCATAAAATTAATATATAAGAGACCGACCAAATAATTATCGAACACTCTTATAGGTCGACCATATTATTCATCGACTCATAACAAGATCAACCACATACATCGACCATAATAGTATGACTTCATTGACAACATCGACCAAATATTACTGACCATATGGTGGGTCGCAGCTACCTGACGAGTGCTCGTGGTCGATTGGCTGTGATGTGGTCGGCAAGTAGTTAGGGATCTTGTGGTCAATACTGTCGGGCATGTGAAAAATAACGCTTCTCGGACAATAACAAATACCCTGCAATAGCCAATAGGATCAACAAAGTTTTGATTGAGCGACAAATTTTCAAGTCAACTACGTCCATCAAACAAATTGTTTCCTCAGTCGACAGGTTCTTGATATCAATGAATCGCAAAAGTAGCTCTTTCCATGTGGTCGATACATCCATAGTCGATAGCCAACTTCACTGGTCGATATGCCTATCGACCAACACTTTACCACTATTACATGACTTTTTTTAATGCAAATTAATGTCGACGGTGCTTTTAGCAGATGAAGGTTGGTGGTCAATAAAGGTCAAGGACTGGCTCTTCACTGGCTCGATCCGACCTGTCGACTTACATTGGAAACAGTTGGCTTTTTCAACATCTCCCTCTTATCAATAAAGGTCGTATGATCTTCACTGGCTCGATCTGACCTGTCGACTTACATTGGAAACAGTTGGCTCTTTCAACATCTCCCTCTTATCAAAATCTTTCTTCGTCACAAAGAAAGGAGGAGATGTGCAAAATTACTAAACAAAACTTGTGTACAGACTAGAACTGGAATTGGTCGTTGCTTGTTGTTGTACATAGACGTTGACAATTGCTTCAGCTGGAATAGACATGTGGTGCTGGAAGGTCTTCCAATGGTGCAGCGTGCTTTGGATGTCGATAGTAAGTGTTGTAAGTCTCGACAAGTTAGCTATGTGTTATTGAGTAGTCCTGCCCTGTAGATGAATTAGGTCGGGACCCAAAAGCTCTATTTTCTCGTTGGCAGCTGAAAGCAGTGTTTTAAAATGTGGTCGGAGTTGTTCTACTTTGCGAAGGTTATGACGAGCGTGGAGGGCATATAAGGCGCTTTGGGCATAACCCCTTATAAAACCCCACTTGAATCTGGAAATAATGGAGGGGAATCTGTGAGTTAAGTTGGTGGAGATTGATTTGGGTATCAGTGAAGGGCATGAGAATGGGATTTGAAAGAATAGCGAAGATGTGGAAATCTCGTACGCTCCTGCTCGTAACATGGTCGTTTTCTTATTCTTCTCCCTATTTGCTCGCTCTTTCTGTTGTAATGGGAGCTCTTATGCCGTGGTTGCAGATGAGATTATGTGGAGGATAACGATTTGAAAATCAAATATTTATAATGAATTCTAGCAAAGGAAAATCTTGTATTATTGCCAATTAATTATGGAGAAAGCAAAGCTTTGGCGGGCATTTAGACATTACAGGATGAAAATCTTGTATTATTGCCAATTAATTATAGAGAAAGCAAAGATTTGGCGGGCATTTAGACATTACAGGATGGTACATTGTGAAATTTTATTATATACTAGCATTTGCCCCTTTGGGTGCAAAAATGAATGCCGGTAGGGAAGGAGGAACAAAACAATGCAACTTTGTCAAACCCCTTCGAACCCCGATCACATAGGTTTCCCACAACTTTTATTTTACTAATATTAAGGCTCGACTACTTTACAATATCAACCATAAAATTAATATATAAGAGACCGACCAAATAATTATCGAACACTCTTATAGGTCGACCATATTATTCATCGACTCATAACAAGATCAACCATATACATCGACCATAATAGTATGACTTCATTGACAACATCGACCAAATATTACTGACCATATGGTGGGTTGCAGCTACCTGACGAGTGCTCGTGGTCGATTGGCTGTGATGTGGTCGGCAAGTAGTTAGGGATCTTGTGGTCAATACTATCGAGTAGGTGAAAAATAACGCTTCTCGGACAATAACAAATACCCTGCAATAGCCAATAGGATCAACAAAGTTTTGATTGAGCGGAAAATTTTCAAGTCAACCACCTCCATCAAACAAATTGTTTGCTCAGTCGACAAGTTCTTGATATCAATGAATCGTGAAAGTAACTCTTTCCATGTGGTCGATACATCCATAGTCGATAGCCAACTTCATTGGTCAATATGCCTATCGACCAACACTTTACCACTATTACATGACCTTTTTTTTAATGCAAATTAATGTCGACGGTGCTTTTAGCAGACGAAGGTTGGTGGTCAATAAAGGTCGAGGACTGGCTCTTCACTGGCTCTATCCGACCTGTCGACTTACATTGGAAACAGTTGGCTCTTTCAACATCTCCCTCTTATCAATAAAGGTCGTATGATCTTCACTGGCTCGATCTGACCTGTCGACTTACATTGGAAACAGTTGGCTCTTTCAACATCTCCCTCTTATCAAAATCTTTCTTCGTCGCAAAGAAAGGAGGAGATGTGCAAAATTACTGAACAAAACTTGTGTACAGACTAGAACTGGAATTGGTCGCTGCCTGTTGTTGTACACAAACGTTGACAATTGCTTCAGTTGGAATAGACATGTGGTGCTGGAAGGTCTTCCAATGGTGCAGCGTGCTTTGGATGTCGATAGTAAGTGTTGTAAGGCTCGACAAGTTAGCTATGTGTTATTGAGTAGTCCTGCCCTGTAGATGAATTAGGTTGGGACCCAAAAGCTCTATTTTCTCGTTGGCAGATGAAAGCAGTGTTTTAAAATGTGGTCGGAGTTGTTCTACTTTGTGAAGGTTATGACGGGCGTGGCTCAACCACTGTTGTTCACTTTTTTCCAGTTTCTCCAACTTTTTGTTTTCCATTATCAGTTGTTTCTCAAGAATTGGGGCCATGGTTTTATCAACTACTCGATGTTGTTGATGAAGAGTGTTAATTAAGTCCCGGGCCTCCTACAATTGTCTAAAGACGTTGCCATAATGTTTGTACCAATTGCGAAGAACGTTGTTTGTTGTCTCTGCTTGATGATTATACTAGATGAGTTGATCGTGTGCTGAGTTGAATGCTTCAAACTGTTTCCACATTAGTGATGCTATTACTGATGGTTGTTCTTGTCGGTCCCTGGTGAGCTCTTCAAATAATGCCGACACTACAGATTGGAACAACTGAAATGCTTTATCAAGTGTGCTAGTATTGTCGAAGCTGACTGGAATTGGTATGACCTGTTGCGCTAAGTCTTGACACTTTGTCAAAAATACAGTTTGGTCTTCTTTCAGCTGGTGAACGCGGTCTTCTACTGCTAGTCGTTTATGTCGTTGTTCTCGGTTGATTGCATCAGTTAGTAAATCGAGCTCTACTTTTGGTGCCTTTTGTGGATGGTATGTCGAGATCGGCCCAAATTGGTCGAGATGTACAGATAAGCAAGCCAATTGAGATATGTGGTCCAGATGCTGCTGCTGTTGCTAAAGATCTTTCTGATGGCGTCGCTTGTCCTTAGCTTGCTTTTTCTTGAATTTTCCTTGCCATTTTGGGACCATTAATTGTTGTTCTTAGTGTTTTCGTGTCTTGACTATTACTAATGGTTGTTTTGTCTCTTCTTCTGCTCTGCTTGATATGACTATTGTGTTTGTCGAGTATACTTTTTCAATTTTTGTTTGTTTTGCTTGTTCCACTGGCTCGACTGGTGCTTTAGTTGTTTGTGTTGCTGGCTCGAGAAGTTGCATTACTTTTGATGTTGTCGTGGTCCCGTTGGCAGCAGTGGGGATTGGTACACTAATAGCGACTTGACGAGTCGGCGATAGATGTGTTTCGTCGATTGGGGAAAGAGTGTTAGGAATAGAACTGCTAGACGGTTTCCGAATGATTAAAGGGGACAAGATTTCTAGTATGAGTGGTAAGGTATCTGATGGATTCAAAAGTTCGGTTGGGGTGACACCAGGAGGGGCAGAATGCGAAGTAGATGGCTTCATCAAAGAATGATTTGACAAGGTATTTAATTCGGTGTGATAGGCTTTCTGCGCATCGTCACGCGGATGTCGGTTTTGTTCAATTATTGGTCGGAGATCCCGACTGCTTTTTGCTGGTAGATATGCGTCGGGAGGTCGTGTTTTCTTTGTCTGAATTTGTCGATTGTGGCTAGATATGCGTCGGGATTGAGGAATTCGACCATATGCATGTTGGACCTTATCTTGCGCCTCTTCAGCTTCTCTCTTACAACGGGCTTGTTCGGCTTCGTTGTGTAGAATTTGTGTTTTTTCTGTATGTTTTTTTTCCATTTGCTATATTTGATGTTGCTGCTTTTTTTTTTTGCTTCATTTTGTTGTTGTTCCAATGCTTTTTCCTGCTGCAGCCATAGTTGTTCTTGTAGTATTTTCGCCTCTTCACTTTGTTTATGTATTTCTGCTTGGTTTTCTTTGGTTGTAGTTTGGGTAGAAGTAGATGCACTCTTCGAATTTAGTTTGTTGTGCAGCGCTGTCATATTGTTTACCCTTTTATATATTTCCTCTTCTTTGAGAAAGTTATTCGAGTACTGAAAAGTGATGTTACAAGAAGCACAATGTTTAGCCACCTTGCCTTTCTTGTCGTTTCTTACAAAATGTTTACTTCCAAAGTGAAAAGGTTGCAAGTCTGAAATGAAGGCTTCCACTGCCTTTATCTTAGGAAATTTGTATCCACCAATGTTGAATGGTACAGGTGGGTAAGAAGTTTTTTTTTGTCATGCAGATAGTGACCAATTCCATTGATGAACACTTGTCTTATCGCTTCTTTATACACTATGTAATCTGTAGCATATTTCGGCAATAGAGAAGGAGGTTGGGTGCCTCCATACATTCTAATGTATGTGCCTTCTGATGAGAAGTAATAGTCTCCATATTCAGCTATTACATCCAAGGCATTGTCTGACATACAATTTGCTTCTTTGTTGAAGACCAGTGAATAAAGGGGCATGATTAGTTCTTTGCATAGTAATTTGCAGTAACCTGCATGTTGGTGAGCCCAAGTTATCTGATATGCTACATGAATGGGAGTCTCATTCGGATTCCAAGTACATCCCAAATTAGGGAAAGGGTGGTTGACTAATATATAATCGATGAGGTAGCCAGACATGAAGAATTGTGACTTCCCTTCTGAAAGGCCGATTTGAGCTGCAGAAATGGTTGACAGCATACTGTCTGAAATAATATGTGCCCAATTGAAGACTGTACCATGTGTGGCAACATGGTATATCAATGGAACCCAACTAAGTTTATATATGTTGGCATTTGGTTGACCGAAGAGTCTGCTCAAGAATAGAACTATGATTCGATAGGGGGTCGTTAAGTTTTCGGTGTCATATTGCCCATTAGATTTGGGTCTAAGTTGTTTGTCTGGTAGGAGCATTTTCCTTGCACATTCAGCATTATCTATATTGGCACGTCTTACCGAATCGTCAGTTAGGAATAGCTTGGATGTAGGCATCCCGTATGCGGCTGCAAGGTAGACTGGCTAGAAGGATGCAAGCCCTCCTCCAGTGGCATTTGAAATGATCTTTGTGGTAGTATCCACATGGGGAAAAATCCATGCAATCACCTCTAAGCAGGGAAACAATTTTGGCCGTGTAGCTGCCTTGTGAAGGTCGGACCTTTTGATGTTTTGATAAATTATGCCTTCTTCCATGGTCGAATTAGGTATTTTATTGTCTCTGGTAGGTATGTACAGTTGGCCCCATTTGAGCTTAGGGGTGCTTCCTATTATGGGTTTTGTGTCTTCAAATAGTGTTTCGATTTGTATTTTTGGAGTTGTTTCTTCTTGAAGCTCGATCTGCTTAGCCTTCCTTTTTTCGGTTTCTTTAGACATACCTGATTTGAAAACATATAGTGTCAATAGTGAGAAATTTTCACTAAAATGTTTACCAAGGTACGTAGTATTCAAGGTATGAAATTGATATGATACTTTATTATACTAATGAATCTTTAGGTATAAATTAATATGATTATATCTAAGTATTATATTACAGTATAGGTAAAGTCACTTTGTAGTGGACTCGACCAAACTTGTTTCGACCAGACTTGAGGATCGACCAAAGTCGTCGACCACATACATCAGTTATATTTGACCAAATTTGACAAGTATCATCAAATATATATTATGGAGACAACCATCATAAGACGAGACTCAAGTTTAACATATACTATGCCACATGTATCGACCAAAACTCTCTTTTGGTCGCATAACTGGACTGACAATGGTCTGCAACAAAACTGACTTGATTTACAAAGACTTTTACATACTTCGACCCATCGAACACAATATCGACCAGTAGGGTATCGACCATATCGATCACATCAACTACTTTTTACTAAGTTGATGTTGAAGACTGACCAAAATAAGGATGTAGACCAAGCAAATATATCGAGTACATTAAAGCAGTCGATCTTCGACTAGTTTTCAAAGATTCGACTCTTTTATAAAAAATGTCCACTTTAAAAATAAAATTCTCATAGGAAATTTAAAAATAAGGTTTTCAAAAGAACTTATTACAGATATTAACAAAGCCGAGCAAAACGAAATGTCCATCAATTCGACCACATAGTTAATATTCGAGTGGTTCATTTCCTGGCAATACTACTTGACAGAATAATGGAAAATACAAAGAAAATGATCAATGATTTATCCATTGTCTGCAAAATACATTAATATCCATGATGGTGAGCAGTGGTTGTGTAAACCATCAGGGTTTGGCATTCAAGCAGATAGTTGTTGCGATAATTGAAGAATAGTCGACAAGAAAGTTTTGCCACCATTGAATTCCGTGGAGCGTCCATTGACTAGTGACCAATGATTGAGCGCCGACCAGGATGATATTCTTGCTTATGTCAAATATGCAAGGTGACCAGCATTAGAATTGACTAAGAGTTCTTCGTTTGAGATAACAAGACCGATGACCAAAAAAGTTGACGATTAAATGTATATAAGTTTATTGAAACTGTCGACCGCCGACAACGAAGACAAGTAGTCGGTTGTCAACTTGGATACAATAATCATGTGTATTTAAGAGTTTCCTGAAGATATACAATAACGACCGACCATGCAGCCCGACCGTTTGATGCTTTTTGGTTGATGCCATCATTGGTGCATATTAGGTAAGGGGACATGACATATTTTTCAAGGCATTTCAACAAAGCATTAGAGGATAGCTTTTGTACGCAATAAAACTTATATATTCAAACAATGGATTGTAGCATAGTGAAGTATATATATTGGGACAATTTATATTTATTGCAAAAAAGACTAACATGGAATGAAATGTTGTGATGTGGTTGGTTTGAAAAAAGTCATGAGAACACGTTGAAGTAAATAAGATAGAGTAGTACAAGAAAAATGTTGATATGAAGATTAAATCTCTTGTTTTCTTTATACAGTAGTATTCTCTTCTCTTCTATAGGCAAATATTCAATGATGGTAGCAATAACAATACAAGATATGAAAAAAATAGACAATTCATTTTGCAAAAAGAAGAAGTAGTAAAGTAATAGGTATGCAAAGTACAGATGCAAAGCACTAGGAATGTAACTTTATGGAGCAGGTGGCTGCAAAGACTTTGAAGCAACCTACTTCTCTTCTTCTATTATGCATCGCACATAGGGAATATCTTTCATTTGAGAATACCTAGAGAAGGAAAAAGGTGGAGATATGCGAAGGCCTGATAAAGACTTAACTCTTGATATTGCAGTGAATGTAAGGCCTTGTCGGTCAATGTTTCCAATATCTATTGTTGCATTTTGGAGGATCATCCCTTGTGCTTTATGGATTGTTAAACCCCATGCCATTCGAAGTGGTACTTGCCTCCGTGAACCCCTCATTATAGGAGGGATGGGGACTTAATTTGGATTGGAAGAATCCCATGGGGGGCCTTTGTAGTGGAGAAAGTCAATTACAACATAAGATGGCAATGTAGGCGGTTGATCATTGGAGTTGTAGACAATTGCAATAACTTTTCCAAGTGAGCCGTTTACAAGGCCTGCTGAGACACGCAAGTTGGATGTCAACATGACTTGTTGACCAATTGCTAGTAGAACCTTGAATGGAAGTTGTTCATCATCTATTGAGGTATGCACATGTTCTTTCTTTTGCTCAGCAAATCAATGTGCAATTGGCATGTTAAGGAGTTTGAGCATTTGTTTGTTATGCAATGCAACAGAGGTATTAGTTGCGTACAAATGAGTGCATTGGTCAAATGTATGATTCTCTTCGTGCGAAAGGGACGAGGGTGTCCTTAACATGAGGAGGTTCCAATCTTCAAGAGTTGGTATTGCATTTTGAAGATTCAGCAGGAGTTGACGAAAGAAAACTTGAGAAGGAGTGTTGCCTTGTTGTCAAAATATGGTTGAAAGAGTGACAAAAGTGTCAAAAGTACGCCATAGAGCATTTCCTCATGATGCTCCAACATACATGGGGATGTCCTTTACAGGGGGCAGTTGTCCAAAATCACCAAGGAAGATGATAGAGCAACCACCAAGGGGGGTTGTTCGTTGGGAAGGTAAGGCTTGATGTAAGCGGTCATCCATATGGGTTAACATTTTTGGGCCAACGAAACTCATTTCATCAATGATGATGTATCGGATATGACGGAATTGTTCTTGGAAGCTTGAAAGGGATTGGCCTTCAAGAGGGTGTATCTCAGTAATGGGTATGTGAAGTGCAGAGTGTATTGTAAGCTCATGTATGTTAAAGGCAACAATACCTGTGGGAGAAAGGAGGAGCAAGGGTGAAGGTTTGTCGACAGAGGCATGTTGGAATGCAGATCTAAGGCAAGAAATCAAGAAAGACTTTCATGTTCCTGCAATGCCTTGAATGACCATTTTGAGTGGAGGAGGGGTTGTAGCATTTATGGAGTCTGCGATGATAAGATCAAAGGCCATTTGCTGTGTGAGAGACAAGGAGGAATGAGAATATGAAGATGAAGAGGTGTCTAGTTGTACGTGGGTGGACAATCGATTGAGGTCAGTGAATGATATGGATGTTGCATGCATGTGTGAAGGAATATGGTTTTCGGTCCAACTGTGTTCTTTGTCAAAGTCACGATGGCCAAGCATGTCAAGGTCATCGACATAGAGGTTGTTTCCAGGGTGGAGTTGAGAAAGGAGTTCCCATTCATCCATGGCAGGGGATGAGGGAAAGTGGTTGAAAGCAGGAGTAGAGTCATCAGAGGGAGGTGTATTGGGGGCTTTTGGCAAACGATTAACATGCCATGCAGTGTATGTGTCTTTAATTCGAAGCCAATTAGAAGTTATGTCCAATGTTGTGGATCCAATGTCATCGTGGAGACTGCAAAAAGGTTTGTATAGGAGGATCTCACTCCAACAAAAGGCAACAAAGGAATTCGCAGTAATTGGTGGAATGGTAGTGAAGCGAGGAAAGACACGAACAATTTTTGGAGGGTAGATTGGTTTCCATTGGGAGTGCTTTCTACGAGCTGAGTATGACCAGGAGCGAGCAAATTCAAGAAGGGTAATTTGTTCGAGTGCGGGGGGTCGTTGCATGTAAGCAGAAATGAAGGTGGGTGTTGGTGGGGTGTCAAGAGATTCATTGGAAATACGTTGGCTAACATTCAAGGATAGAAAGAACGACTGCAAAGACAAAGAGGGAGTTTTTGGAGCATGTGGCAGGTCTCTTGTGCGCCAATGTATTGATCTGCAACAGTCTCTGACAAGAAACGTCTTATTGGTTGAAGTATGGGGGCGTCAGTTGGAGTTGCATGTGCAAGATGAGAAAGGAGTGCATGGTAGCTTTCTGATTTGGGCTTTGCCTTTGTTGCATATTTTGAAATATATTTGAGGACAACATGTCTAGAGAGAACAGGTTGGCAATCAACATTAGCTCGCCAAATAGAGAGCATGGTAGGGTTGTGAATATTTAGGAGGGCATCGTTCCTTGTAGGCTTGTAGGTTTTTTGGACATTTGCATCAATGAATAAGGAAGAGGCAGATTGTAGATGAAAGGGGAAGCCGTAACGACATTGAAGAGAGGATCCTTTTTTGCGCAGGCAAGAAGATTCTGAGCATTTTGTGTGCCTTTGGACACAATTAACAAGTTCTTCATAGTCATCCAAGTGATTTGTTGCAAGTATTGAATTTGTTCCAATGGTGCATGGATCAGTTATAGTAGAGGCTTGGAAGCATGGGGTTTGCAAATGGTTGACTCGAGGATTCCATGCTGTAACAAACTTGTCAAAGTAAAGTTTTGCTTCTTCAACCTTGGTAGCATCTACCTAGTCTAACGTGTCCATATTGGATGCATCGTCCAGCCATAAGAAACCATGTATATGCGCAGATCCCCTGTGTTGCCATTCATACCTATATGGAAAATTATAAATATCAGGAATGAACATTTGATGTTTTGAATCCATTGAGACAGTCGTTCCCTTGAGACAGTCGTTGATTGTGAGAAAGTCTATGATTGGACAAGTTGTCAATATAGGATTTCCCACATACATGCAAATAATTATGGTATTATAATGCAACTAACAGTTGTGTTTATAAACACATTTTGCAGAATAATAGTCACATCAAAGACAACAATCCAGTTAGTGCAGTTGGAAAGTTTTGGTCTTGGTTGGGCCAAAATTATCAACATCATGGATGATGCACAGGATCCCTATGAGCCTGAGACATATGCCATAGGGGAAAACATACATGTTGAGAATGTTGAAACAGAATCCAATGGAAGAAGAGATCGAGAGACTCCCCCAGATATTGCAGCCACCATGAGGAGCCTAAGGGTGGAGTTGTAGAGTTGCAGAGAAGATAATGAAAGGATGATTAAAGCTCAGGAAGAGCAAAATCAGTTGAATGCAACCATGCTGCAGAGTTTGACAAACATCCAAAGGCAAATAAACTCTAGGCATCAGACATCAAATCCAGAAAGGAGTGGCAGTAGTTCAAAGAGGAATTCTTGCAAGAGGACCAATAGCTCAAGAAGAGTTTCTAAAGACAGAACCTATACTCCAGAAATCTCTTCTAGTGGATCATTTGACTCTGAAGGATCCATTGAAGGTTCAAGCTCTTCATCTCACAGGAGTAAGAGGAAGAGACATCACAAGAACAATTCACATGGGGAATTTAAGAAGGCAAAACCTCCTACATTTGATGGAGAGGTAAAGTCTGGTCAAGAAGCTGAAGCTTGGCTTCTTGGGATGAGAAAGTATTTCCAAGTCCAAGACTACTCCAGAAATATGAAGGCAAGGATCGCCATCTTCAACTTGAATGGAAGAGCATCTATATGGTGGGAACACATCAGGCAAGTGAAGAAGATCAATGAAAGAAAGATTGTGTGGAAGCAATTCAAGAAATATTTCAAGCAGAAGTACCTCTCTGACAGGTACTATGATGACAAGATCAAAGAGTTCCATGAGCTGAGATTGGGACAATTGACCATGGAAGAATATGCAAACAAGTTCTTGGAACTGCTGAGGTATGTCAGGTATATTCGAGATGATAAGGTGAAAATTCAGCATTTTCTAAGTGGGCTACCTCAGTCATATAAAGATAGGATTGAATTTGATGAGCCTCGAACTCTAGAGGAGGTAATAAGGAAGGCCAAGTATTGCTATGATCAAAACAAAAGCAAACCTAATTTCCATAAGGTATGGAAGGACAAGAAAAATGAAAAGTTTGACCAAAGGAAGAAAGGTTTCAAACCTCCTCAATTCAGAAATCAGCAAAGGCAACCATCGTAGGTTGTGACTAAGCTAACTAGGATGATGGGAGACAAGCCAAGAGAACCACTTCAATGTTGGGGTTGTGGAGGAGATCACATGCTTAGGAACTGTCCACATCTGAATGGGAATGCAAATCAAGTTCACAACATCCAAGGAGCTGGAACTGTGGGTCAAGTGGTGAGGACAATCCCTAGAATCTATGCAGCACTAGATAACCGCCAGGTAGATCATCAGTCAACTGTAGTTGAAGTTGAAGGTAATATTGATAAGCAATCTGTTTCTATTTTGATTGATCCTGGATCTACTCATAGTTATGTCACTCCTAGAATTGTTGAGATTTGTGCTTTTAAGAAATTAAAGCATAGTAAATCATGGTTAGTTCAACTAGCCACTGGAACCAAGAGAAAAGTTAGTGAAAAAGTAGAGAAATGTCCATTAGAGATGGATGGGCTATTCACTTCTGCTAATCTGAATATTTTGCCACTTGGTTCCTATGACATTTTCATTGGGATGGATTGGTTAGAGGCATACAAGGTTAAACTTGACTGCTACAATAAGACATTTGAATGCATGGACGAAGAAGGAAACCCAAGGGTTGTAAAGGGCATTCCAAAGGTGACTTCTGTTAGGCAAGTTTCAGCCATGCAGCTGAAGAAGTTCTGTAGAAAGGGTTGTCAATTGTACGCAGCCCATGTTTTGGAGGCAACGGAAAATGAAACTCCTATGTTAGAGGACTATCATGTATTGCAGGAATTCAGGGATGTTTTTCCTGATGAGATTCTGGGACTTCCTCCAAAGAGAGACATTGATTTTATGATTGAACTTGTGTCAGGAGCAGCACCAGTGTCCAAGACACCGTACAGGATGAGTACACCAGAATTGCTAGAATTGGAAATGCAATTACAAGAGTTGTTGGAAAATAAATATATCAGGCCAAGTGTGTCACCATGGGGAGCACATGTTCTATTTGTAAAAAAGAAAGATGGAACACTCAGATTATGTATTGACTACAGGCAGTTGAACAAGGTCACTGTGAAGAACAAATACCCATTGGCCCGAATTGATGACTTTTTTGATCAAATGAAAGGAGCAAAGGTATTTTCAAAGATTGACTTAAGGTCAGGTTACCACCAAGTAAGAATCAAAGAGGAAGATATTCATAAGACAGCCTTTAGAACAAGGTATGGACACTATGAGTTTGTAGTGGTACCATTTGGTCTCATAAATGCACCAGCTACATTCATGTGTCTCATGAATAGTGTTTTTAGCAAATATTTGGACAAGTTTGTTCTTGTTTTTCTAGACGACATTCTCATCTATTCTAGGAATGAAGAAGAGCATGAAGAACATTTGAGAATGACATTGCAATTGCTAAGAGAGCATAAGTTGTATGCAAAGTTGAGCAAATGTGACTTTTATAAAGATAGAATTCATTATTTGGGTCACATTATCTCAGACGAAGGAATATCTGTGGACCCTGAGAAGATTGAAGCCATTATGAATTGACCAACTCCAAGGAATGTGACAGATGTGAGATCTTTTATGGGCCTTGCTGGTTACTACAGGAGGTTTATTGAAGGATTCTCCAGGGTCGCAAACCCGATCACTTCTTTGCAAAAGAAGGGAATAAAGTTTGAGTGGTCACCAAGATGTGAGGAAAGTTTCCAATGGTTGAAGAATCTTCTTGCGAGTGCACCAATTTTGAAAATTGCAGACCCAGAAAAAGACTTTGTGGTGTGTACCGATGCATGCAATCAAGGACTTGGAGGAGTTCTTATGCAAGACAACCATGTGGTATGCTACGAGTCAAGAAAGTTGAAGGAGCATGAGAAGAACTATGCTACTCATGATTTAGAACTTGCAGCCATAGTACATGCTTTAAAGACGTGGAGGCATTACTTAATGGGAAGGAAATTTGAGCTGAGGACAGACCATTGTGGTTTGAAGTACTTATTTGATCAGCCAAATTTGAATGCTAGGCAAGCTAGATGGTTGGAATTTTTGTGTGAATTTGACTTTGAAATCAAACACATAAAAGGGAAAGAAAACAAGGTAGCTAATGCACTCAACAGGAAAGTACAGGAAATGCATGTGGCAACGCTTAGTACTTGCCAACCAGATTTGAGGCAGCAGATTGTTAACCATATGGTTGAAGATGCAGGGTATGTGCAGATAAAGGGCAAGTTGCAGCAGCAAGACCTTGAAAAGAAGTATGAAGGATACCATTTGGAAGAAGATGGACTCCTTACTTATAAGAATAGAGCCTACATTCCAAATGTGGCAAATTTGAGGAGGATTGTTATGGATGAAATCCATAGAGCTCCATACTCTGGTCACCCAGGATATCAGAAAACAATTGCTACAGCGAGAAAATATTATTTCTGGCCAGGAATGAAGAAGGATGTCGCTGAATACATTTCTAAGTGCATGACATGTCAACAGGTAAAGAGTGAACACCAACACCCGGCATGTTTATTACTCCCAGTGCCAATTCCAGAATGGAAATGGGAAGTAATATCCATGGACTTTATTGCAGGATTGCCAATGACGGTGAGACAACATGATTCCATCATGGTTGTGGTGGACAAGTTAACAAAGGTAACGCATTTTATACTGGTTAAGTCCACACATAAAGCCGATGCCATTGCAAATATTTTCATGAAGGAAATCGTCAGATTACATGGGTTGCCTAAGACAATAATTTCTGACAGGGATACCAAGTTCACTTCCAATTTTTGGAAGGGTCTCTTTGTAGATTTGGGTACACAGTTGAGCTTTAGTACTGCGTACCATCCTCAAACAAATGGGCAAACAGAAAGAGTAAATTGGGTGCTTGAAGACATGCTTCGCATGTATGTAATGGACAAACCATCCAAGTGGGAGGATTATCTACACTTGGTAGAATTTGCATATAACAATGGGCAACAAGCATCATTGGGAATGAGTCCTTATGAGGCTTTGTACGGCAGAAGGTGTAGGACACCAGTGACGTGGGACAATCCAGTGAACAGAATTGTACTTGGGCCATAATTGCTTAAGGAAATGGAACAAGAGGTTGCCAAGATCAAACAGAATTTAAAAACATCCCAGGATAGACATAAAAGCTATGCAAATAAGCATAGAGTGCATAGGGAATTCAATGTTGGGGATCATGTGTATCTTAGAGTGAGGTCAAGGAAGAGTTCCTTGAATCTTGGGAGTTGTGCTAAGCTATCACCTAGATGTTGTGGGCCATTTGAAGTGCTTGAAAGAATAGGCCCAGTTGCATATAGACTTGCATTGCCTGCTAGCACTAGAGCTCATAATGTTTTTCATGTCTCTTTGCTTAAGAAATATGTACATGATCCTAACCATGTGATTAATTGGGATGTGATCCAGGTGGAACCCGAGGGAGAGTTCCAAACCGATCCATTGCGCATCCTAGACAAGAAGGTAACCTTGCTCCGGAACCGAGCCATCGGTCAGGTAAAGGTGCAATGGAAGCACTACAGTCCCGATGAGGCTACATGGGAGCTGGAGAATGCCATGAGAGTGGCATATCCATTTTTGTTCAATTTTGATGAGCACTGAGGACAGTGCTAATGTAAGGGGAGGGGAATGTAATGTCCCCATCTTGACCCTATTGCATTAAGATTGTAAATGATGTAAATATTGTTATCTAATCATGGTGAGGAGCTCAAGGCCAAGGCCCCGCCATTGATTTATCGTTTTATGTATCAACAATTAAAATCGGTGCATATGGCTCTTGTGCTAGATAGGCACAATGTAAATGAAGACATCATGTAAATACAAATTTTAATGAAATACCCACAACTAGCTATGCAATGCAACAAAGAGATGGGGGCATGATTTTACAAGGAATAAGGGGGGGAATTATTCAAACCCTTGAGCCCATGGTGTTAATCCATTTCATTGAGAAAACCCATAAATCCCAACTACCCATTTTGGGTTATGCACCCAATCATTTAATTCTTCCAAGAGTTGGTTGAGGCAGTTAATGCCTTGGGAATGGAGAGGCATGGCAGTCAATTTTCGTGTATGGGCAAGCCATCAATCTAGAAAATCGTATTTTTGCTTCTTGGACAAGAAAACACCCACGAAATGGTGCCCAAAGCCATTCTGAACCCATAGTCTTTGCCCTCTCACGCACTCTGAGCTAGCCGGGCTTTCCCCATCACGTTTTTCACCATTTTTCCTGCATTTTCCATGCCTGGGAGCTCGTTTTTGCATTGTACAGCAGCTGGGAGAGGAGGGCCACGATTTAGGACTATGATGGAGGTCGTTTTGCCCCAAAATGCCCATAGGCGTTTTTTCTGAAAACGGTTTTGCTCTACAGGGTTAAATCCCGAATTGCCATTTTCATTTTTGGGCTTTCCCACATTTTTCTAAACTGGTAGAAGCCCCATTTTGGACATCCCATTGAGGAAACGTTTTTCTTCATGCCCAACAATTGTGGTTTTGCTGTTATGTGCATTCCCTCTTTTGGTTTCTACCTGTGAGCAAGAGATTTGGAGTGGTAGTGGACATAATTGGCTTGATAAACCTAGTGGGGGGAAATAACCTCTCAAGAAGATCAAGAGGGTTGGCTACTCTTCTATGCACACCTGGGACACTCTAGAATTGGAAGGTATGGCCTGAGGGACTGTGAATTGGTGAATGGAATACTTCATTGAGTGGGGTGTGTAGGCATTGTGGGTGCCAAGATGGATGGATCTTGTAGAGGAATCCATGGCTCTGTGCTTGAGCTCACTAGCTTAGCAATTCTTCCTTTCCATTTCCTAGCAGCCTGATAAACCCAATTGTAGATTGGCTTGGCTCATTTTGGTGTATGTTTGGCTATGTGTGAGTCTGTTGTTCCCTGGTTCCTTGTAGAAATCATGCCCAGCTCAGGGGTGGCAGTTGTATCAAGAGGTTGATAAGCACAACTGGCCTATGGTTGGGTGGAACGTTGCAGATGCATAGCTGGTTGCTCATGGACTACTTTGTTTAAGATAAGTACTCTCATGTGCTAATTCTGTATTGTTTTAATTGATGAATGACATGAATATCTTGAATGAATGATGGATGGGTAATAGAATTTAATTCTGTTGTGTTTCAAATATTTATGCATTTTCATATGTCCATTTTCACTTTATATGAATGTTTGTTTACTAAGTATGGGACTAGATGTCTAGTATTATCATTAGTGTCCTCTCCATAGCCTTCGTAGGATGGGAGGGACATTACAACAAAGAAGATAATGCAGTTGAGTTAACTTGAACATCTTTGTAGTAGGGGTCATTTGAAAGCTTGTATTGGAGAGTAGCAAGAACACGTGTTCGACTAACAAAGAAGTCTTAAGGCTTCTTCGTAGGACTGCATTTATGAACAATAAGGATGTCAATGTCTGAGAGTAATCGAGGGAGGAGAGTGGCAATGCTAGTAATGTTTTGCGGAAAGCTAATAGTATGGCCAAAATATGTATATTGTCCCCCACAAGCATGAGTGACTTGTAAAATTGGGTTAACACGAGCAATGAGCATTTCCTCAACTTGAGTAAGGATTGCTAACACTAGTAGTTGTATCCTAGGATCCATGTTGTTTGCAAAGGAATATCGGTGGCCATTTGTTTCTGCAATGCAACGAGCACATGCATATGCACCAGAAGATTGTTTTGTTTTAATTCCAGGATAAGACTCCATGCATATAGAGCATACATCCATGGGAGATAGTTTGTCCAATCTTGTACGGAACCATTGTTGTGCACCATCTAGGTCGCTATTTGTTGGATGTGTTGGTATGGATGCGAATAGTGCGAAAGGTGTTGGGGGAGGTTAAACAACGTGAAACGGAGAAGGGATATGAACAAGTTGACGAGCAACTCTATATAGGAGGCATTGACACTTGTTGTTATCCTTTTTTATTTTGAGCATAGAGAACTCTTCTACGTGCATTGATTTGATCATTGTCATCATTGATTGACATGCCTACAAAAAAAATGTTTGGTGGTTATGAACTTTATGGTGTCTTTTCTGTAAGAGAAACATACTATATATTTAATCATTTGAAGAGTGTTTATGGATAATTTATGGGAAGTTGTTGCAAGAAAGGAATACATATGCTCTTGAACAATGTTTATAAAGAAAAGAGGCATAAACTTGACAAAGCAATGTTAATTCTAAGTACAAATTTGAAAGTGCCAAGATAGAGTAAAATAAATATGTAATTTAACACAATGTTACAATAAAACTAATTAATATAATATTCAAAATTGGTCATTGCTGGTTACAAGTACCACTCAGGTAGTGGTGTAATGTCCCTTGTTAGGAATTTTATTAAAATGGCAATTTTTCACTTGTTTCCCTAGTTCGACCTTTGACTAGTTTTTGGCTCTAGGTCTCCAAATTGCTCCAAATGCTCCCGAATCTTCTGAGAAGGTGTATGGATGATGTTAGAACATAAATATGTGTTTCAGGGATGCTTTTGGAACCTTCCAATACTTCTGCAAATCCACTTTCAATTCTGACCAATGTAGGGAACTTTACTAGCAATTTCCCTTTGACTAGTATTGGTCTCTAGGTCTCCAATTGGCTCCAAATGCTACCAAATATTCAGTGAAGGTGTATGAATGATATTTGTACTTGATTATGATGTCCAGGGATGATTTATGACCATCAAAGTACTTCTGCAAACTTGTTTAATATTCTGGACAAAATATGGAATTTAACTAGCAATTTGAGGCTCAAATCCCCCTAGGGTAAGTTCTGAAAATGGCTCTCCAAATGCCTCCAAACCCACTCGAAATTTTGAATAGAGGTAGGGGATGTCTAAAGTAGATTATTTAGGTCTCATGTGCACCATTAATTATTTATTAAGTCTGTTCTAACCTTCTCCCAAACAACAACAAAAATAACTAATCCGACCCTTGGGGAAATGGCACCAAATCTCTTCCAAATGCAAATAAACTGAGCAAGGTGGCTTCAAATGCTTAAGTGCTGAACATGAAACTTGTAAAAATCATCAATGGCAGTCCATACATCATAAATATATCATAGAAACATTCTTCCATTCGAAATCATCATCAATACATTGGCATACATCAAGGTAGTGGGGAAATGGCAATGTTCTTTCATTAAAAATGAGATTTATACATTTCTACTTGGAATTTCGACCTGAAACTTTCTGGAGATGAATAAAAGAGTATTTAATTCATGTTTCAAAATAAATGGGGCATTATAAGCTCCCCCAAAGAGTACAATAGCTCACCAAAAACGCCCTTCCTCAAGGATCAAGAATATGCCATCAAAACTGGAAATGGTTGAGAGAATGTGCTACAATAGAAGAAACCATGAGCTGCCTTGTAGCTTACACCTGCAAATAAATAATCCATTAAATCTCCAAATGAAAAGTCTGAATGGCCTTTCCAATTGCCAACTTGGATGGGAATCTTTCACCCTCGAAATTGGCTAAGGCAAGAAACTAGTCATCCACTAGCTCTCCCTCTACACAAATGCAATTGCAAATTCTACAAATGATCAAAAGCTGGTTTCATTCTTTGTTCTTGACATTTATAAAGTTCTAATGTCCTCCATGGGTCGAATTCCTTCCAAGAGACTCATGCCAACTCAAGTTGGGAAGAGATTCCAAAGAACGCCACTTGTACAACAATTCCTAGTCTCCCACTTCCACCAAATCACATGTGGAAGCATCTTAGCTACCCTAACACCCTTGAGCACCCTCTTGGAGTCTATTTTTATCCCTGACATGTCATATATTTCATATTTCATCCTTTAGGTCTGATTTGTGTCATAGGTGTCATAGCATCTTCGTCATTGTTGTCATAGAGCTAGGGAATCTAGCCCAAGTGTCTCACTAGCTCCAAATTGCCTTCCTCTTCCATGGGAGTTAATCTTCCTCTATATTTCGACCTCATTGACTCATGCCAAGTATTATTGACCTTATAACTCATCCCAAGAACATTAGGCTTCCCATGGATTCGAAATTGCAAGAAGAGGATGCCATGTGGCACATAAATTCTAGCTTGTGTGGGTCCCACTTCCTCCATGTGTCTTCATGATCAAATGCCACTTTGATTTTCACTTGTATATATTTATTTATCTCCTTTATTAAATATTTATGCCATCTTAATGTTCCAACATCATTTATTATCCCCATTATTCCAAATCTCAAAACTTCCACCCCAAACCTAGGAAACTAGTAATTTTCCTCCTTGGCAATTATCTGACCCTTAGCATCAATTTGACAAACTCTAATGAATATGTCCCATGTGCTTAGGCCATTGTGACCCAATGCCAAATTTGGGACATGAAAAATGCTCCCTTCCCAATATTGCTTGTCCTCAAGCAATTTCAAACATGGGTGTTGAAGAACCTGCTTTCTGTATAATTCTTTGAAGTTGCCATTGAATTGCCCAACCTTGAGTCTTTGAGTTTCCATGAAGATTTTAGAGAGGAACCACCATGCTTGCTGCTGCACTACTCTGATAAAAATCACTTTATTAAGTGGTAAATCCATCTCCCATACTTCTTGTTTCCCCAAAAAATTGAAACCAACGAGACAAAAATTATTCCAGGGTCCCATTGCTTGTATTGCACCCCAACGATTAAGAGTGCTCTCCAACCGATACCATCAGATAAGAGGATTCCTGGATCCCATTTTCTTGTATGCATTCTTCCAAACATCATGAGTGCAAAATATATATCATCAAATTACATAACAACATAAGGAAAATGTACATCAAGAAGATGCTTCATCAAAGAATCATGAAAGTGCTTGTACCTCCAAGTAAGTAGACCACCATTTTCCAAGTGCATACAAGCATCGAGTGAACAATCAAATCTGATCCAATGACATAGGTGAGTATCCCATGTCCTATAATGCTGCTCCAAAAATATGTAAGATGCATCAAAACAATCAGCCCTGTATTCTTTCATCCAAATAGTTAATGAAGTTCCTCCAACATCAATTGAACTAAGCAAGGAGCAAGGAAGATCACGAGTCTTCAAGTGACTCAAGTGAACATCATAAGTGTGTCCATGAAGATATGTATCATCATAAGGAAAAAAAATATTCTGCTGCAAATGTAAATAATGAGGTGCTCTATTCATGTCATCATCAAAAGGAGAGGTAGGAGTTATATACCCCTCATGTGGCACCATTAGAAAAAAACCTTTCACCTAATTTTCATCCCCAATTGATGTGGCTAAAAAAGAAGTAGGGGGTGAGGAAATATGAACCAACCTTAAATCCTTACAACTCTTACCCATTGAAATCTTTAATTCATCTTCTCCATAATTGGCTGGTCCAGCTATTGTGAGATCATGTGCCTCCTCCAAGGCTTTGCAACTCTCTCCATGAGGCAACTCATAATCCATCTGAACAAGGACAAGTGCTTGTTCTTCTTCTTGTTTGAGTGTAGCATATTCAAGCACCTGCATATCAACATGTACCTCATGTTCCACCATTACATGAGGTTCCTCCTTTTGTTTTAGTTTTTGTACAACATCAAGGTATATACCAAATGGTAGACTTCTCTTACACTCTTCACTCAAATCATTCCATTCATTTGCTATTGTCCTAACATCCACTTGAATGTCAGGCTCTTCCTTGGGTATGAGAAATTTAGGTACAGTAGGCCTTTGTGTGCTTTTAAATTCATCAGGTCTATTGTGGGGTCTTGTGCTTGAAAAAATATACTCACCCATTTTCATCTTTTCTCCTGAGTGTGACCCACTGTTATCTCCTATCATCCCTTTGCTTCCAAGTTGGCTAACCAACAATTCCAATCCTTGCATCATTCTGTTACCCATTTTTTCTATATTCATGGAAAGTTCAGTGAAACATGGTTCTAAGGTTGCAATAAGTTCCTCCTTATGTATTAATTTTCCACCCTCCTCTCTACCCATGGTTTCAACAAAAGACTCTTCTTCTTCTACTACCTCTTCTTCAACAAAACCTCTTAAACTACTAGTTCAAAGGGTGGTGGATTATTCTTTTGACTTCTTGTTAAGACCATCAGGTGCCAAGAACATGCTCTGATACCACTGTAATGTCCCTTATTAGAAATTTTGTTAAAATGGCAATTTTTCACTTGTTTCCCTACTTCGACCTTTGACTAGTTTTGAACTCTAGGTCCCCAAATTGCTCCAATTGTTCCCAAATCTTCTGAAAAGGTATATGGGTGATGTTAGAATATAAATATGTGTTTCAGGGATCCTTTTGGACCTTTAAAATACTTCTGCAAATCCTCTTTCAATTCTGGCCAATTTAGGGAACTTTACTAGTAATTTCCCTTTGACTAGTATTGGTCTCTAGGTCTCAAATTGGCTCCAAATGCCTTCAAATATTCAAGGAATGTGTATGAATGATATTAAGAATTGAATATGATTCTAATGGATGAGATATGGCCACCAAAAGACATCTTCAAACTCTCTTAAGATTCTGGACCAAGTATGCAATTTTACTAGTAATTTGGGGTTCAAATACCTTTGACCCTTGGGGAAATGGCACCAAATCTCTTCCAAATGCAAATAAACTGAGCAAGGTGGCTTCAAATGCTTAAATGCTGAACATGAAACTTGTAAAACTCATCAATTGTAGTCCATACATCATAAATATACCAAAGAAACATTCTTCCATTCGAAATCATCATCAATACATTAGCATACATCAAGGTAGTGGGGAAATGGCACTGTTATTTCATTAAAAATGAGATTTATACATTTCTACTTGGAATTTTGACCTGAAACTTTATGGAGATGAAGAACAGAGTATTTAATTCATATTACAAAAGAAATGGGGTATGAGAATCTCCCCCAAAGAGTACATTAGCTCACCAAAAATGCGCTCCCTCAAGGATCAAGAATATGCCATCAAAATTGGAAATGGTTGAGAGAATGTGCTGCAATAGAAGAAACCATGAGCTGCCCTATAGCTTACACCTGCAAATAAAGACTCCATTAAAGGTCCAAATGAAAGGTATGAATGGCCTTTCCAATTACCAACTTGGATGGGAATCTTTCACCCTCGAAATTGGCTAAGGCAAGAAACTAGTCATCCACTAGCTCTCCCTCTACACAAATGCAATTGCAAATTCTACAAATGATCAAAAGCTGGTTTCATTCTTTTTTCTTGACATTTATAAAGTTCTAATGTCCTCCATGGGTTTAATTCCTTCCAAGAGACTCATGCCAACTCAAGTTGGGAAGAGATTCCAAAGAACGCCACTTGTACAACAATTCCTAGTCTCCCACTTCCACCAAATCACATGTGGAAGCATGTTAGCTGCCCCAACACCCTTGAGCATCCTCTTGGAGTCTATTTTTATCCCTAACATGTCATATATGTCATATGTCAGCCTTCAGGTCTAATTTGTGTCATAGGTGTCATAGCATCTTTGTCATTGTTGTCATAGAGCTAGAGAATCTAGCCTAAGTGTCTCACTAGCTCCAAATTGCCTCTTCCTCTTCCATGGGAGTTAATATTCCTCTATATTTAGACCTCATTAACTCATGCCAAGTATTATTGACCTTATAACTCATCCCAAGAACATTACGCTTCCCATGGACTCGAATTTGCAATAAGAGGATGCCATGTGGCACATAAATTCTAGCTTGTGTGGGTCCCACTTCCTCCATGTGTCTTCATGATCAAATGCCACTTTGATTTTCACTTGCATATATTTATTTATATCCTTTATTAAATATTTATGCCATCCTAATGTTCCAACATCATTTATTATCCCCATTATTCCAAATCCCAAAGCTTCCACCCCAAACCTAGGAAACTAGTAATTTTCCTCCTTGGCAATTATTTGACCTTTAGCATCAATTTGACAAACTCTAATGAATAGGGCCAATTTGCTTATGCCATTGTGACCCAATGCAAAATTTGGGACATGACAAGTGGTGTGTATACAAAAATTTGTAGTTTTTAAGTATGAGGCAGAAAGTATAGAGAGTCGGAATTGAAGAGGTTTTTGAAGATAGAGTTCAAAGCTTTCGAGTAATTGGCCATTTATTAGTCATAATGTCTTCGCTTTCATCAAGTGGATCAATAGGTGCTGATGATGCTGGAGCGTTCTCTGACATGACAAGAATCACCTTCAAGCGAGCGTTTGAATTAAAAGTCTCTGTCTTTACTGATAAGGTCAGCAGGTACTCTCGAGCATAAACACATTGAACAATTTCCAGGAGAGATGTTGGATCATTTGGTAGAAGGCACAAATCTTTTGCAGAGACCCCCATGAGTTGTTGCGTAGCATCATCAAAAGCTATGATACTGTGTAATTGTCTAGTAGCATCCATGAGGTCAAGTTTGAGTATTTATCGATAAGCACACTCTGTAACCTCCCCATCACATTTTGCACAATGCCAAACATGAGCAACTTTGTGGGAATTTTTTTTCATGCATTGTATTCCATCGACAAATAGAGCGCATGCAAGGAAATGAAAGTCATTGATGTTAATATGGGTGATTGTAGCAGTAATCGAATACCAAGTTGCTTTCTTAGAGGGTTTGAGAGATTGTAGCACAGAGATGGATATGCGTTTGCAGGAGCTAGGAGAAGACGAGTTGGATTTTCTGCTCAAAGATGGGGAGGCTGAATGGAATCCATTGTCAACAAACCATGATTGAAGAAGTTGAGCTTCCTGGATATCTGGGTTTATAACGAGGTTGGTGTTGGAGATTGTTCCAATGGTTTTTCCATTGAACTCCGTAACACGTTCACCTTTTATTGCAAGGATAGGGGGAGTAGCGAAAGCTAGAAGGTTTCCAAGGTGGGCACCCTCAATTGTGCAGTGGTCCCCCCAAAGTGTTATGTCTATGCTATACCCAGACATGTCCCTCAATCCAACTGTTCGGTGAATAGTTTCAGAGCCATCCCTTTTGCGTATAGTTGATGCAGGGGAAACATAAATGACAATTCCAATAAGGTCAACCATGGAATTGAGGGGTGTAGTTTTGATGTCATGGTTAGGTTTAAAGTGGAAGCAATGAAAAGGGATCAGTGGGAACTCTTCGAAACATCGTTGAATTTTTTAGGAGGTGTTAAGGAAAATCTCGAAAGCAGTTTTTAAATGGTTGTATGTTGGGTTGACTGGTTTGATAGTGCCATTTGAGACCGTGTAGACTATGCCAACTTGTATTTGGTCATATAATGAGGTGGTTAGTTCATTGAAAGCAGAGATATGAATCTCATCTCTGGTAGCACTAACAAGGTCAAATCCAAAGAGTTGACCAGGGTATTTTTGGTTGGTGAAGGCATTGATACTTGTCTTTGCAGTAACTCGTCCTTGAATGGTCCAAGTTTTGTTGGAAGGATTGAGCGTTGTGAATTGAAGAATAGGTGCAACAAAGTTTGGGGTTGGATTTTGCGAGGAAGGTATGCCAAGTGAAGGGTTTTCAGGATCAAGGGCATTGTTTTCTGAAATAGATGAACTGCTGTGGAGGTAAAGGTAGGGGTGAAGTTGAAAGGGGATGGGTTTCCAACAATTGTTGTTTCCAATGTTACAATTTCAAATGTGCCCAATGCGATAGTCCTGGAAAGAAGAGTTAAGGTAAGTAAGTATAAGTAAAAAATATGTTACAATTATTGGGAGTGCAAAAAAAAAAAAGGCAAACTTAAAACGCGGAAACCAAAGCATACGTTGTATCGTGTATACTGTTGCATGTACAGTTGATGACTTTGATGATCGAACCTGCTTGTAGTTGGTGGTTCTCCACAACGCTATTGTAGCTACTTGGAAGCAATGTATCGTGCTTATGAATTCCATTAGAGATAGAGATTCAGAAGCGGCTAGTTGCTGAGTTAACAGAGCTTACTTGATTGAGAGCAACAACTTGTACAAGTGGGCATAGGTCAACAACACCATTCATCATAAGTGAAATAGCATTTTCGGTCAACAGAGTGTCCATATCGTGGTAGTGAGAATAGTTGGACTACAAAAGTAAGCTAGAAAAAGGGGCGATATTGATATTAAGTATAAAGATAACAGGTGTAGGAGAACATGGCAAAAGATCATTTGATATCTCAAGCAATACATAGCAATATTTGTGGAAAGAATAGACAAATGAATGGTTCGAAATTTGGTTTCCTTTTACCAATGAACCTGCTTATTAGAGTAATAAGTAAACATGTAGAAACAACATCATAGATTCGTTATTTTGTTTTGAAACATATATTGTATATTATCGGAAGAGTTAAGATGTGATAGTAGGTTAAAAGAGTAGTCGAGATGTTAATCAAGCAGAAAGTTGTCAGGTTCTAGTTAACTGTTTAAGAGCATAGGAAAAGGAGCACAATATATAGAAATATGACCTTGCTATTAGAAAGGAGGCATTATTCTGGATATAAAGAATTTGATGAACATGTGAGGTGCTTCTCTTTTTTTTGAATCTCATTTTTTTTGTTGAATGCAATCGACAGGTGGTCGACCAAAGATAAGGAAGGCCGTCCACGAGTGTCGAGGAAAATAGGTCGACACGTGGCGACTTGAAAACCGCCATCTTGAAAGCCTTGGTTAGTTCGACGCATAGGGTTGCTTTAAAATTTGGTTGCGCTCCGACGAGTTACATATTTGGTCGATGAATAATTTCCCTTGATATTATTTATATGGTCGATGTGTGTTGTGTCACTATGCTTTTCTATATTTGTGGGCCAAGTGTGTTTTTAAAAGTGTAGTTGATGATGTAATTGGTCGATTCACTAAAAGTAGTGAATACTAATTTTGGAAAAAAAAAAATTGTGGTCGAGGTTCGACAGGTGAAATTTGGTTGGGATTAGACAATATATGGTGAATAAAAGTGGTCATTTTGTTGTAAAAGAAGCCGTGTCTTTAAAATTAGTCGAAGTTGTAAAATTTTGATGGTCATTTCGCGTCGATGGTGTTTAACCAATGGTTTTATTATTCTCCGGCTTCAACAAAACTAAAATGAGGTCGACCAAATGTGTAACTTGTCGTAGGTCGACCAAATGTGTAACTCGTCGGAGGGCGACCAAATTGTAAAGCAACCTTATGCGTCGACTTGACCAAGGCTTTCAAGATGGGGGTTTCCAAGTCACCACGCGTCGACCTATTTTGCTCGACACGCGTAGAACCTTTTGAATCCTATATAATCATTAGTTTTATTGCGTTCAAAAGTTATCTTGTAATGATTTGTTCTAATGTCTTGAAAAATATGTTATGTCCCTTTACCTAATATGCACCATATGATGATAAAGGCTGTCGAGGATCTGTCGAGAAAATGTCTTGATATTTTGGCGACGGTCGACGATGAATTTTCTGGTTGATGAAGTAATCTGATCGAAATGGTCGATAGTTCAGGTGAAAAAATAATGATTGACATATCCATACTTTCACCAATGATGGCATTGGACAAAAAGCTTCAAACGGCCAACTCGTAGATCTCGACGTCATTAGAGTGCATGGTAGTCAGATCTCTGTTTGAACAAGACTGTGGGTCGATATTGTCTATCTTTAGGAAGCTCTTATATACACATCATTACTGTATCCAAGCCGACAACTAACTACTTATCTTCGTTGTCGGTGGTCGACAGTTCAAATAAAGTTATATGCATTTAAACGTCTAGTTGTTTTGGTCGTCGGTCTTTTTATCTTAGAGGAACCACTCTTAGTCAATTCTAATGCTGGTCGACTTGCATAGTTGACATAAGCAAGAATATCATCCTGGTCGCCGCTGAATCATTGGTCACTGGTCAATGGACGCTCCACGGAATTCAATGGTGACAAAACTTTATTGTCGACTATTTTTCAATTATCGCATCAACTATCCGCTCAAATGATAAACACTGATGGATTACCCAAGGACTGCTCACCATCGTGGATATTGATGTCAATTTTGCAGACAAAGGATAAATTATTCATCATTTTCTTTGTATTTGGCATTATTCTGTCATGCAGTATTCCCAGGAAATTAACCACTTGAATATTAACTATGTGCTCGAATTGATGGACATTTCGGTTTACTCGGCTCCGTCAATATTTGTAATAAGTTGTTTTCAGAACCTTATTTTTAAATTTCCTATGAGAACCTTGCTTTTAAATATTAAACAAGAATAAGGAGAACAAGATAGGATTGTTCATATACCAGATGCCTAAGTTAAAGATTATTTTTCTGGAAGACCTAACTTTTCTAGGAGACAAAAACTGTTGCGGTGCAAATTATCTGACCAAGTTAGTAGAAAACATATATTGATAAACACAAGGAAATCAATATATACGAGTCAAGGACCATTTCGTCTCAAACCACTAAATAAATCACATACATGATCAAATACTAACTTTAAATATTGAACATACAAGTAATACGAGTAAATAAATGACAGTGCACTGACAGAAACATACTCTAATTTCCAACAAAAAACACCCAAAAATACAGCAGAACCTTGTTTGTAAATATTAAACAGGAACAGGGTAATTGTAATAAGAAATATGAGTTTTGTTTTAGAGGAGAACCTTGTTTTTGAGTAGAAAACAAGAGGTTTTGGCTCCTCAAGAGGGTTGTTGCTCCGTGAAACAGGAAAAAATTGATGGCGATTCAAATGCTAAGAAAAAAACTGAGATGATGTCACAATAACATTAGTAAACAACAAAACAATCACAGAGGCTTTACTCATTGAATTTTATAAATGATTAAGAGTAAAGGCGGTGCACCGGTGTCTGAGCACATTTAACCATTGTTGCATTGAAATCTGTTCTCCTATCCCCACAAGAAAGAATGTCTAGGAGGTCCAATCCGTCAAATCCAGATATACGTCGATAGAAAGAGATCGGTACTACTGAACCAAAGTTCATAACTTCATGATGGATTAAACCCAAAGAAATCAATGTTCACGTGGGTAACCTTATGGAAGGTTGTTCAATGTCCAATCCGTTATTGAATGCTCAAGTTTCTAATAAAAAATGTACATCTCGTAAGATTTTCTCATGCAGAGCTGCACCACTTGTTTACACTGCATCAACCCAAATGCTGGCGAGTTTGGTTGTATTTGTGCGTCGAAAGGTATTGGCTTTTGCCATGCAGAGATGCACCCCCTGTTTACACTGCATCAACCCAAATTCCTCCGAGTTTCGTTGTATTTGTGCGTCGAGAGGTATCAGTAGCGATTGTTTCCCTATGACTCTAACACTTCCAGCGAAATGGTCGACGACATTTAACCATTGTTGCATTAAAATCCAGGAGGTCCAATCCGTCAAATCCAGATATACGTCGATACGCAGAGATCGGTACTACTGAACCAAAGTTCATAACTTCGTGATGGATTAAACCCAAAGAAATAAATGTTGACGTGGGTAATGTTATGGAAGGTTGTTCAATGTCCAATCCGTCATTGAATGCTCAAGTTTCTAATAAAAAATGTATATCTCGTAAGATTTTTCCATGTAGAGCTCGATCGCCTGCTTACACTGCATCAACCCAAATACTGTCCAGTTTGGTTGTATTTGTGCGCCGACAGGTATTGGTAGCCACCTTTTCGCTGTGACTCTTAACACTTTCCAGCGAAACGGGTTGAAGGTAGTCGACCATTTGGAACTATTCGTCAAACACCACCGACGCAAAATGACCATCAAAATTACTTGTCGACTTGCTATTCTGTGACTTATCGACTGGTTCTTTGACAGTTAGTCCGTCGAGCTGAACAGTTACACCAAATAAAGGGATAGGTGGTCGACAGTCAAGTTTGGTCGAGCCCATTACAAATTGACTTTATCTATATTGTATTTGGTCGACCACTCCAGGTCAATACTTATTTTTGGTCGAATTGTAAAATATGATCAATGGCTGTGAAGGGCATGTAATCAAGATGACTAATTCAGTCGCATCTTATGTTTATCTTACGCATTAATTGGTCGAGTATGAAAAAATAGTCGAGTAATTATTTAATAAAAATATGGTCGATGTAACATTGTCAGGACATGTAGTTTGAGTCTATACATCATATGGTCGATAAAAAAAAATGATATGCTATTTGGTCAAGTGATAAGTCATTTTATTTGAGAATATGCGAGCAAAAGAGAGTTTTCGTCGATACATGTGGCATAGTATATGTTAAAGTTCAGTCTTGTCGAATTTGAAAATGGTCGCCAGATAAAGTTAATATAGATAAAGTCACTTCCTATAGAATTCATCATTCGATCAGACTAAACTTTAACATATACTATTTCACAAGTATCGACGAAAACTCTCTTTTGGTTGCATATTCTCAAATAAAATGACTTATCACTTGACCAAATAACATATAATTTTGTTTATTGGCCATATGGGCGAACTTTTCCCATTTCTGTCCGACGCCAACTCGAAGGTAGTCGACCATTTGGAACCATTCATCAAACACCACCGACGCACCAGATAAAGAGAGTTCATTCTGGTCGAATTTGAAAAATGGTCGCCAGATAAAGTTAATATAGATAAAGTCACTTCCTGTAGAATTCATCATTCGACCAGACTAAACTTTAACATATACTATGCCACAAGTATCGACGAAAACTCTCTTTTGGTCGCATATTCTCAAATAAAATGACTTATCACTTGACCAAATAGCATATAATTTTGTTTATCGACCATATGGGCGAACTTTGCCCATTTCTGCCGACGCCAGCCAAAGCAGTCGACGTGAACTCACGAAAAGCAACAACTCTAGTCGACAGGTAGACATAAAGCAATATTTTAATGAGTCGATGGTCTTTTGATTGAACAGACTCGTTTCCTTGGTCGGTAGCAATATAATTTAACAGAAACATAAATTTCCTAAAGTAACGTTACCTGCAAATAGTCTGAAAATGTTTCATTACCATGACATAATTCATTTTCACCTTTGTTCGAGAATGGATGCACAATCCCTGCAAACCAGTCGGTTGCATTGGTCGATTGAGTTAATTTCAGAATATGCATTTTCCGTTTATAATATATCAATAACCACTGCATCAGGGTGCTTTGTTTCAGACGGCCTGAACGTCAACAAAGACGGCTGAAGATAAAATATGAATTCTCCTGCAGACAAAGCCGTAAGAGTCAGAAATATCTGGGGCCAAAGTGGAAAACACATGGCATGATTCCATTCGCTCTATAAGCGAGGAATCTAGCAGACGTGGATGGTCATGCTTATCGTTGGTGAAACGCCTTCGGCGTAATTAAAAAAATTGGTAGTTGGTATGATGAACCAGCAAAATTTACAAGATATTTCTTTTATAAAAAATATGTAAAACGAAACTCTAAAAAATATGTTTGTTGTTTGGTTTTATCTTTTTCTTTGTGTGAAATTAAAAAAATATATTTATAGACAAAATTTTATTATTTTATTTTATAATATGTTTTGATATGCATTTTTAAAAAATGTTATAATTAATTTGTGTTGAAATTGTTTTTAATTGAAACTGTATAACAACATTAACATAGTTTTGTGTTGAAATTGTTTTTAATTGAAATATTATAACAACATTAACATAGTTGTGTAGTCGTTAGGTTACAATGTACCTAAGTGTATGGAATAGAAACTACAAAGGAAAGAAACTTTTTATATCATTATCAAATATCAATTTTGATAATAAATTAAAAAAACATAATAAACAAGGCAAAGCTTGATACTTGATTTTATAGATTTATGTTTTCTGTTGACATTTATATTAGTATAATATATTTATCTTTAACTTGTGATTAGTAAATGTTGATAGAAATCCATCATAAAGAGTAATATGCCACACATAGTTTTTTGGTTCCATTTATATATAAATTTAATAATTGTCATGGTAATATAATTGTTCGTGGTGAATTATGAATAAAAACAAATACTACATAAACCACTTCATTTAATCAATGAATTCTTTGTTTATGAAATACTCTTAAACATACTTGGGTTGGCAGGTGCGGGAGGAGTAATTTTTGACTCCACAGGGAATAAACAGAAAGAGTTTGCCTGGGGAATTGGAAAAAAGACCAATAATGGAGCCAAATGGCTCAGTCTAATTAAAGGTCTCAAGACAGCCAGAGCTATGGGAATTGAGAAGTTGACGGTCATTGGTGATTCTCTAATCGTCATCAGAGAAACTAGAAGAATTACCAACACTTGGAAGAACCCCTCCTCCAAGATGCATTATCTCCTCGATAGCATCAACAAAGAATTCAAAGAGATAAACTTCTTTCACATCCTGAGAAATCAAAATGGGCACGTAGACCACATGGCCAATAGAGGTGTCAGGCTTCCCTATGGATTCCTAGAATGTGATCATGAAACTTTTGAAAACATATGGATTCCATAATCCTTTGTTCCTTCCTAATATGAATACCTCTCTCTGCATTAATCTTTTAAGCAAGGCTGTCTTAATCCTTAGTGTTGTTCGGGATTTCTACCCTATAGTGAGGAGATGGACACTACCAACTGGGCGGGGTTGACAGGTAAACACATTGATTATACTGCATTTAGTTACTGCAAAAGAAATAGATTGGGATTCAAAGACATACCTCTTTTCGAAGTTTGATCCTAGCTTTTGCTTGGTCTTTCACTTGATCTCCCATTTGATCTTCTGCTTGACGAACCTGCAATACAAAAGATACCTTCCTCAGCGTATCTTGACCATATAACATATGATGAAATTATAAAGCAATATAACATCAACTATAATCAAGAATTAAGCCAAATATACATACAATCCAATAGATATCTTATTTGGGACAGGAAGGGTGTTTCGACCTTTTTATTGTCAAAGAAACATGAAATCGGTACAATATACCTGACGTGTAGAGATGTTCCTGCAACCGGATCTTGGGCTCCTGCTCTTCACTCTGACTTGGAACTTTCCTCTAGCGTAACAATACCTCAAGCCTTCTCTCAAGATTCTTTCTTGTGTTTTCTAAGTAACCCCTCTCATGGATCCTCCTTGTATTTATGGGACAAGGTAGGCAGTTTAGATCGAGAGATGGTTGGATTGGGAGGTTGGGGAAGTTGCAGAACCAAATTCAACTAATCCCAATTCGTCAAATTAATATATTTTTGATTTCATCTTAAGATGTACGCGGGTTTCATACAACAAGAGCAACGTTCAGGAAGCAACTTTTATGCTTTACAACATGCATTTACAACTTTTTGAGAGGTGTACGCTGGTTTCCCTTGAGGAGAGTAGGGTACAATACGCAGGGCTTGTATGCAGAGAGGGGCGTACATGTGGCAAAAACAGGAGAAACTGCTAAAATCTCAGCTGAAGAGTGTACTTCTGGCAGCAAGTCATCTAAGTCAATCAAGCTCTTCAATCCTTTGTGTCCTTTTGTGTGATCTACAAGGCAAGGTGATCACGGGACGAAGAAGTGCAGATTTGACCTATAACACTTAGCTATCCAGTTATTTGTCTTTTCAAAATTAGCTCCATGTCCTTAATATATTTCATAAAATTGCGTGGGATCCTTCCACACATCTGCATTTACTTCACCTAGCCAAACTGCCAGTTGTCTGGCATGCGACGACCTGTTTTTAGCATAAATAAAGAAGGCCTCTACTTCATCTGCATTCATGTCTTGTCTTGGCGTTGGGTTTACAGTCGAACTCTCCCGGTCCGAATCACTAATTCTCTCCGCTTGAAAGCAATCCCCTTCTGTGAGATGGAGCATGTTTTAGGCTCATCCTCGCAGGATCGGTTTGGTGCTTACTCAAAATGCATTCGATGCAGCAAGGCCATCCCTCTTGGCGCTTGCAGAAGGTTTCTCTCGCTGGCAGAAGAGGAGAATGGCATTCCGATGGTTGAAGATCACTTCAATTCACACAGGATGGGATCTTGTCGTAGACAGGCTAGTATTGGGCCTTCTCAGGGTCGTCATCAGGTTATGGGCAACACTCAGGAAAAGGAGGACCCGTGGAAGCACATCCATGAACTAGAAACTCAAATTCGTCTGGTCATAAACGAAAATCTGGAATTCAAAAAGGTATTGTCCCGTCTGTACACTCTGGCTCAATGCAATCACTTGGAAGTTAAGTCTCAAAGCAACAAGATAGTTGAGAAAGTGGAACATTTGGAAGAGATATTGGGCCTCTGCTTCCCTCACAAGGCACGAAAGAAGGCAAAAATGGATACTTCAAGCAGCGAGATGAAGGACATTGAAAGAAAAATGGACAAGCTAAAAAGGTTCATGGTTCAAGCTGGAAACTTTGTCGACCTCGGCAGCGATAGGAAGGAAATGACAGAGTCTGATGGTGCCGTAATGGACATAGGACTACTCCATCATTAGCAGACGGTGCCTCACTCGGGTTTTTGTTGTCATTATGTTATATGCTATGTCTTTAAGTTTTCAGTTCTTTTTTGTTGGAATTCACACACGGGCAACACCTAGTATTCTTAGCTACAGTTCAAAAAATCCTACTCTTTAGCATTTTTGATTAAGCAAACTCTATAATCATGCTTTATTTATGTACATTTCTCCTAGGACAGTTTATAAGGTGCTATAGTTCTCTCCATTTTGGAAGGTTTCATATTAGTTTCAAATTCGAAAAAGATGATTATGTAGTGATAGATGCTTCTCTGATAAGGGAGTATTATGTCCTCTGGTATATGTAACCTCTGTTTTTTTATATCTAATGAAAATCTTCAACCGTTTCTGTAAAAAAAAAAAAATACTCTTAAACATAAAAGTTGAACCTTATCATATTTTACTATCTATTATTGTTTAACTATTATTACTTACCAAAAACATGGATGCATCGATATATTTATGAAAGATGATGATGTTGTATATATGTTGTTATATTTATGTGTTTACCATTATAGAGTCTGAAAATGTAGATAGGCCTTCCCATGCTTATATTGATTGCAGTTCATGAAATATGTGTTGGGAAAGGAATGTGTTTATAATGCAAAATGTCAGGGATTCATATAGACAACAACATGAAAACAAAGCACAAAGCCACACGCATGCATGCAATTTGGTAGGGCTCAATGGTTGGACAAGTGAGATTACAAGGGAATACAACAATTGAGTGTATCATGGCCATCCAATCTTCTGTTCCCCTTCGATTTCCAATATATAGGAATTTTTGTTGACATTAATAATAATATTTTATGTTAATGAAATGTTCATAATGAGCTATGTAATCATGTCTTTGACACCATTACTGTATATCTTATCTCTTTCATTGACTTGCATTGGCCATGGCTAGCCCGTCAACATTACCATGAGTTTATTAGATATTTTAAATGGTCAACCTAAGGCCCAAGTTTGGATCTATTTATTTGCATAATATTATAGTTGGAAAATAAATTCCTATCTCTAATAGCAACCATTATGATGGTGTTATGGACCAAATTCCCAAAATAGCATAAAAACAAGAGCCAGAGGTGGCAATGTCCCCGCAGTTGCTAATATCAATAACGAGTATTGCGATAAGACGGAAGCTACAGAAATATGATACTCTTGCCACAAAATTGTAATAGGAAAACAAATTATTTTTCCACAAAACTACTTAACCATTGAACCTCAAGTTTCCTGCAATGAATAACATGATGAAACTTAAAATTTTATCATAATTTGATATATTATGTAAATTTTGCTTCTTTTAAATCAATTTGTTAAACCATAATTTTGTTAAAACATACAATTTGCACTTGACCTATCCAAAACAAACTTTATTTGTGAGATATTTATACCATGTTATATTGGATTGAACTGAAATCAAATGAATTTTATATTGTATTGGTGTTTTAAATTTTTTATGTGGTTGATGTGATATTTATAATAATAATAATTAATTTTTAAACTATGATCTTACTAACCATTGAATGATCATAATTAAGTGTGAATTAGTGTATGAATTTTTTGCGATTTAAAAAATCATCATCAAACTCTACACAAATTTATAAAAATAAACTTAATAATTAAAATATTTATTAACATTGAATTATTCACCTATAATATAGTGTAGCGTAGCTAAATATGTGTACGCCCTTAAATGAGTAAAAGCATAGAAATTTTAAAGATGCCGCTTGGATTATTGCATTTTATGTGATTGTTCGCTTAGACTTTGTGAAGTTTCCATGTAGTTTGGGGTTACAATACGTAAGAATTGGAGTAAGTAGAATGTGTATATTGATCGTTTTATTTTAATTATGCATCTTTTTGTTATGCAATAGAGATATATGAGCTTATTTATAGCGATATATCACCCCATGAAGAACATATATATTTTGATCCTTTGGTTTTTACCAACTTTATTACTTGATAATATATATGTCCAGCATAAATAGAAACAGTTTTTGTTTGGCTAAATATGTATTTAAAGATTAACCTTATATAAATACGAATTTTAATTAATTTTGATTAAAATTTACAAATCACACTTTACGACATTTAACAAAATATATATGTTATTGATATAAAATAGGAATCTAGCTCAAAGTTAGACCAAATATTTGTAAATATAAATTCGTAACCATTATGGGATGATCCTAAATATAGTGTGAATAGTAAATAGTATATGTCATTATCAATGCTCAAATACATTTTTAATTAAAAAAAATGTTTTACTATATTTTTAATTAGAAATATATATGATGATAATGATAACTAACTTCTACTTAGATCAATTTTAATCAAAATTATTTCCAGAAACATTAATTATAAATAATTATCTTTATTTGTCACAGGGAGAATGCCAGCACTTGCTATTCTAGCTAGAGATCAAGGCATGGCCAGAAATACAATCATTATATAGGGGCTCAACAAGAGTAGCATGTCACTTACAAGAATTGAACCTGGGTGGGGAGGGAAACAATCATTCCTCCCAACTACCCAAGCTATAACCAATGGACAAATAATTATCTTTATTTATAATAATTATGAAATAAATATAATTAAAAATATTTTTAACAAAATTAATTTCCAAATTAATTTAAAAATACAATTCCCTAAACTAACATACTAATGTCTTGATAATAAAAAAATGAGTGACATTAAAAAAACAAAAATATAACCATTAAATATTTGAAATATTTAGTTGATTCCTAATCAAGGTCATGCTAAGGGAAGTATTCCCTTTACTATCTAAACTTCAAAAGTATAGATGGTTGGAGTGGAAGTAACTTGCATTTTTCGATAAAGAGAATGACAGTTTATAATAATCTTTTATCATAGAAAAAGATTAGGATAAAGATATACTTTAAATACTATTATATTGAGATTAGGATTGAAGAAGGTAAAACAATAATAAACTAGATAACGAAATTCGACCCTTGAGGCATCGAGGCACATAACAGAGATTCCATTCTCATTATGAAGGTGGTAAAACAGAGTGAGAGTGATTATCATGAGAAATTGGTGTTCGGCCCTAAATGTATATATGAAGGAATATGAGTCATGCCATTGAAATTGTTCCTTATGAGATTCGAAAACCTCCAAAACATAGAATGCATGGAATGCAAATAATGCATGCGACCCACAGGGTCATAATGATAAAGCAAAGACAATATAATTGGCAATTTAATAAACATAGCAATTAACCAAACCAATCCATCTCTATTGCCTCTTACAACATAATAAACCGAGAACCCCTAAGAAGTTAATAACCTCACGCAATCCATAAACAAAGATCGTAAATAAAATATACCAATTAATTAAATCCTTAGTTTTTAAACAATCCTCGACATAGTATTTAAAAAAAAAATATTTTGAATGTCACTACTAATCAAATGAGCCCAAAAAGTTTCCATGGAGAGAATTAATCGAATCATTTTATAGAAAAACAATCAAAGGGTAATGTTATTACAAGGCCTGCATGCTTTGCTATCGACAACCCTAAGGGGAATTTTAAAACCATGAACAAAGACCCAAATATTTGATATGAGATGAAAACTCAAGGTCGAGTTATCTTAGTTAAACTCATAATAAACTTGCAGGTATCCTCCTCAAATCTCCAAGGTTAGGAGTCGTGCGGATTCTGGACTTATATCATTGAAATATCTATCAAAAGAACACATGTGTAATGAGGAAGCAAGTCATATCAAACATTTGTCCTTGGGTTGCCTGGGTTCGAACACTGGATCTCCTTCCTGCAACAGTTCTTAGTATGTCGTAATTTATGTATTGGCATTTAAATATGCTTTGGCATCATCGGCAAGCTCTTCTTCAATAACAACCAATCATGGCTTATGATCGGATCCCTTAATGGATTCCACGACAAGAGGCAGATATTGGTAATCGACGAACGCGAATTTGGGATCACAATGGTGGAATTGAAGGGCCATTGCTCGAGCATCGAGATAGATATTGACAGTGTTGAGAACTACTCTGGCCATGGGAACTGCGAAATGCATCTCATATAATGCAGGAATGTTGGGAGCCACAACAAACACCTGCATAAAACATCCTTCTGAGATCAATAACTGAATATACCTAGATGTTATTTAAATATTTTTTTCTAGCATCCCATATCTTCCATTGTTGTCTCTAACAAATTGAAATTGAAAGATCCAGTATTGCACATGTAAATTATAATTAAGAATGAACTCACCACATCCCCTCGAGAAATATTGCGAGAAGACAGTGATGGGTTTTACTAAATACTTTAAACCCTAACCAAGATCTACTCCTATGCAAGAAATTAAACTTAATGCACAGCGGAACTTAGAAATTAAGTTTAATGCACAGCGGAACTTACTTTCCATCTTCAAAGGTCGCGGACAGCTTCTGGTCTTGACTTGAGTTGTTGGCTTTCGAATCCTTCCAAGAACTTGCAATCCTTTTCTCTGGAGAGTATCCTGTCTTCAATGGAGCAGACAATTTTTCTGGATGATTGCAAGCCTTGGAGACTCAGTCCTTTTATAGCAGTGCCAAAGAAAAAGATTCTAATCCTGGGGCTGCTGAAATTTAGCTAATACTTTGGAAACAAGTCCAAAAGAAATCTGGAGTTTCCGATTTTATAAAAAACTTCAAATCGGGAAACTTCAGAAAAAACTGAAATAAATCAGAATAAATTCTGATTTCCTTATTTAGCTCAATTTACTGCTATTATTTTAATCAACTATAATCGGTCCATTAACAATTATAATTGATTAACATTATTCTATATGTATTTGTATCCAAATCCTTATTTAAATACGTATAATGCCATGACTTAATTAATCACATTGTTTGGCATGTTTTAATCATTACATAGATGTAATCTTTCGACAGTATTTGATATCATAATCATAATGCACGTATGTCCAACTTAATTATTGTAATTAGACGTCTCTAAATCCAACAATCTCCCACATGGACAAGTGCAACCTTTTGATTATATATCCTTAACTTTATTGCATGCAACTTTTCTGTCTTTCTTATCGTATTTCTTAAACAATTCCGTCCATCAATTATGCTAACAAAGGACTTAAGCAGCACTTGTCACATTTATTCGCAACTAAACCGACATAAATCACGCTGCCAACATAACTGAATGACATGAATCTGATTTGGACATATAGTTTAGAAATTACACGCAAGTGTGATTATACGTGCCTATTTCTAATTGAGTCACCTTTACTTTACTGTATGAGGTCAAAAATTAAACTTTAAAGAAAGATATAATGAAACCGAAACTGAATGCAACTTGTATATATCATCAAAATTGTTTACAATTGCATTACATAGAACATCAAAAACAAAACTTAAAACATATTCAGACTCCCACATTTTCTAACTATCCTAAATAGATATTACACCCATACGGGCAACATGTTCGTGAAACTTCTTGGGTGGTAATCCTTTAGTAAGAGGATCAGCAATCATGGAGTCTGTACCTATGTGTTCTATACATAATTCATTATTCTGCACTCTCTCTTTTACAACCAAAAACTTAATATCGATGTACTTTGACTTTGACGAACTTCGGTTGTTGGTTGCATATAACACTGCTGAATTGTTGTCACATAATAATTTGAGTGGTTTCTGAATAGAATCCACAATTTTCAGACTTGTGACGAAGTTCTTCAGCCATACGCCATGATTAGATGCTTCATAGCATGCAACAAATTCAGCTGCCATAGTGGAGGAGGCTACCAATGACTGCTTAGCGCTCTTCCATGACACGGCACTGCCTGCCATCATAAAGATGTATCCTGATGTTGACTTCATGCTGTCGACACATCCTCCAAAATCAGAATCAGTATATCCAATGACCTCGAGCTGTTCCGATCTCCGATACGTGAGCATAAAGTCCCTTGTTCTCTTTAGATATCTCAACACTCGCTTGGCTGCCTTCCAGTGTTCCATACCTGGGTTACTCAAATATCTCCCTAGCATTCTAGTGATGAACGCAATGTCTGGACGCGTGCATACTTGTGCATACATGATGCTACCCACGGCTGAGGCATAGGGAATATCTTTCATGATGTTTTTATCTAAGTCAGTTTGGGGACATTGTTTTAGACTAAACTTATCTCCTTTTGATACAGGGGTATCTCCTGGTTTGCTGTTTTCCATGCCAAATCTTGTTAGAATCTTATCGATATAGTTCCTCTGGGATAACCTTAGAATACCTTGAGATCTATCTCTAAGTATTTCAATCCCTAGAACAAATGATGCATCACCAAGATCTTTCATTTCAAAGTTCTTAAATAAAAAATTCTTAGTTTGATGCAACATGTCTTTATCGTTACTGGCAAGCAATATGTCATCTACATATAAAACCAAGAAAATAAATTTACTCCCACAGAACTTAAGGTATATGCATTCGTCTACTATGTTAGACTCAAAACCAAATGAGCTAACAATTTTGTGAAATTTTTGATACCATTGTCGAGATGCTTGTTTTAGCCCATAGATAGATTTCTTAAGTATGCAAACCATAGACCCTGCATCACCTGATACAAAGTTCTCTGGCTGCTTCATATAGATCGTTTCATCAATGTCACCATTGAGAAACGCCGTCTTTACATCCATCTGATGAAGTTCTAAATCATAATGTGCTACAAGCGCCAATATAATCCTTAAAGAGTCTTTCGATGAAACTGGAGAGAAAGTCTCTTTATAATCAATGCCTTCTTTCTGTGTGAAACCTTTCGCAACAAGACGTGCCTTGTATTTTTCAACATTGCCTTTAGAATCCCGCTTAGTCTTAAATATCCATTTGCAACCAACGGGTTTCTTGTCTTTAGGCAACGGAACGATATCCCAAACGTCATTGTCATACATAGATTTCATCTCTTCATTCATGGCATTAATCCACTTTTGAGAGTTAGAGCTTTCCACAGCTTGTTTGATATTAACAGGATCATTTTCAAACATGCCAATGTCAAACTCATGTTCTTGAAGATATGCATAATCCTTAGATTGTGTAGATCTTTTCTCTCTAGTAGATCTCCTAATTGGCACAGGTACTAGATTTTCTTGAGGTTCATTTACAACTTGATCTTCAACAGGAGGAGGAACATCATTATCAATTTCTGAATCTCCCACAGGTCCTAGGCCATCAACATTTGTCATGTCAATGTCAGGGTTTGGGTTGGGTTCAGGTCCATTTGTGTTCTCTATTCCATGTTGAGTTTCTAACTGAGTTATTTGTGATGATGAAGTTTGCATATTGTCAGAAGATGTATTTCTAAACGCAATCGGAATTTGAACAAAACCAGGACTTTGGTCCATAGTCTCATTCGCATTCGTCTCTTCTTCTTCAAAAATATTATCTTCTGTCATATCTCCCCCCACAAACTCATTATCCTCAAAAAATTTCGCACTTCCTGACTCGAAAACTGTATGTTCTGTTGGATTATAGAATTTGTATCCCCTAGATCGTTCAGAATAGCCTATAAAGTAACAACTAATGGTCCTTTCGTCCAGTTTCTTTTCATTTGGCTTATAAGGCTTAGCTTCACATGGACATCCCCAAACTCTCAAATGATTCAAGCTAGGCTTGCACCCAACCCATAACTCGTAAGGGGTCTTGTTAGCTGCTTTAGTAGGCACTCTATTAAGTATATATGCTGCAGTCTTTAAGGCTTCTCCCCACAAATTCTCAGGTAGAGTTGTACGAGCAATCATACTTCTCACCATGTCTTTAAGGGTGCGATTGCGCCGTTCAGCAACACCATTCATTGCAGGCGAACCTGGCAACGTATACTGAGGCACAATTCCGCATTCCTCTAAGTATTTTGCAAAGGGACCTTGACGTTGTTCTCCTGATCCATCATAACGACCGTAGTATTCACCACCACGATCAGAACGAATGGACTTTATACGTTTGTTAAGTTGTAACTCAACTTCCGTTTTGAACTTTATGAACACGTCTAATGCTTCCGCCTTTTCTTTTATTAAGTAAATATGACCATATCTTGAATAATCATCTATGAATGTGATAAAGTAACGGTGACCATTTCTTGTAGCTTTTGGAAAAGGACCACAGATATCCGTATGAATTAATTCTAAGACATCATTACATCTTTTTGCATCATACTTACGTTTATTAGTTTGTTTTCCCTTTATACAATTCACACAATCACTTAAGTTTGTAAAATCTAAAGGTTGGAGAATATCATTAGACACAAGACGTTCTATCCTTTTTATAGAGATATGTCCTAATCGCTTGTGCCATAATGTTGGAGATTTCTCGCAAGTTAATTTACGTTTTCTATTATCTACATGCAGTGCCTCTGAATGTGAAGTGTCTATATCTAGAAAATAAAGATTATCATAAGAAGACAGGATACCAGAAGCAAGAAGCTTAGAATTTTGACACAAACTGAATTTTCCATTACCAAATGAACATACATAACCATTTTTGTCCAAATAAGATATAGAAATTAGGTTCCTTCTGAAAGATGGAACCACTAAAGCATCAAAACTTAAATAAAATCCTGTCTTACATAATAATCTAAATTTTCCTATGCTTTTCACTTCTACTTTGTTGCCATTTCCTACGTAAACGTAGCGCTCTGCCTCATTTGGCTTGCGATGGCTTAGGCAACCTTGCATTGACATACTGATGTTAGTCGTTGCACCTGAATCTATCCACCAAGTATATCTAGATACAGAACTTAAATTAACTTCAGAACAAACTAAAGCAAGAGACATATCAGCCTTCTCTTGGGGAGTTTCTTCACCCTCTTTATTGGGCTTGGGGCGATCAAATCTCAGTGCAGTGTCCAATCGCATGATCCCTAAGACTAATTTCAGCTTTTCTTCCCACTGTTTGAAATTGTTCCCCATGAGGGGCTTAATTTGACTTAGATTTGACATTATGTTTAGATCTGAAAAATTGAAGAACAAAAGGAAAAATTAGATATTATGCATCACGATTTGATCTTTAATCATAATTCTAAAATCCATCTAAAGGCCTAAATTAAATTATGTGCTCCATTGAATCTTTTAGCCAAAACACCACTCAATAATGAAAAACACCTTTGGGCGCAATCATTACCTTATTGTCTTTTCCGCCTTTGGGCCAGATTGACATATCCATTTGCTAACTACCAGGCCAGTCAAGTGGGGAAGGCAGGTCACTAACGAACCTGGTGCACCAAGCCCCAAATGCTTTTCTAGACGTTGTCAGCATATGTGTGTTGCAACTTATTTGTTAAACATCACCCTTATGCACCAAACAACTTAGCAGGTGCCAACCCTCCTTTGGGAAAGCTAACACCCACGTCCATTGAGCTTGTCATGAGTCATCCTTGCAATCGTCTTACACAGAGCGGTTCGTTTTGCGAACATCAATGCTTGACTCATGCGAAAACAACACATGTATACATAAAATGCCTTTAGTTAGATTCCAAAATTATACCTAAAATCATCACCCTTATTTGTTAACTTAACAGTTGATAATATGTGCTTGTTCAAGTAAAATATTAACATCTCTAAAAGAAAATATCACATTGTAACAAACTTGCGTCACAAGCATTTCGAAAAATAATAAACCATAACAAAATTTTGTTCTGCGAAAAAACCAAAAATTATATGTATGTACTCAATCCTGAGTAATTACTTGAACTTTGAAGCATGCAGAAAGTTAATATGCTTTTACCAATGGCCGTCTGCACAAATTCACAGTCTGAGAGGGATGAAATAGCTAAATAACGAATCTGCCATTGAGCTCTTTGAGCTATGGAAAGTAATTCAGTAAACCCAGCTATCTTTCCATTGGAAATGCAGATCACGGATTTTCCACACAGAGTATCATACATTGAAATGATAGCGCATAATTAATTCAATTAGAAAGGTATCAAATATATGCTATCTGGAAATGGGAGTGCAAATCCCAGATCTGGTTTAATAAGAACATCATATATGCTAACTGAAATAATAGCGCAAATCACAACTTAAATAGCAGATCATATAGATCCCTAGATTCCAAATATAAATCTGGAAACATATTAGTTGTTCTAAAAATTCTGGAAACATCAATGAATGGGATCAACGCAGAGTTCAACATCAATAAAATGAGGACAAAGCAGGCTTCAAGATCATTTCGTAAATCCAAAAATTAGATCTGGAAACACCCATAAAAACAATCGCCAGAGGAGCTAGGACTATCCTATTGAATTCTGGAAGTGTTTATTTCAAGAAATCGAAATGAATACTGAAGCATGTCCTTTAAACGCTTTCTCAATTTGAAAACTTTAAAACACAGAGTTTAAATTAGAATCAAACGATCCATTTTCAAACCGGGAATATGGCCTACGTTTGTTTGATGATAAAACGGAGATAATAAAAATATTTAATACAATTCCATTTTCCATAGTCTCTGGGTTGATACGCTCCTAATGTCTAAGCATCTATACTATCTACCCATACTTGAAACATTAACTTTTAAACCCTTCATCACTACCGTTTAAAGGTGAATTCGGCTTAATTCACAACTTATTAAAGATTATGATTTAATCAAATTTCATACACAAGAAATAAATAAGACATTCTCTTTGAAGACCCATCGTTACTTTCGTTACAGGTGGATTCGGATTTGCTCAATAGTAGAAGATAGAGATATGGAATCTCAGATTGGATTTAGAATGCCAATGTTGTGGCAGAGAGCTTTCTACTCTGCTCAAATTATCAAAATTACATTAATTTCTTGGAACGCCGAATAGATTTTTGAAATAAATACACAGCAAAATTTAAAGAACCATTTACTATTCATGACATGAATTGTGGAAAACCGATAATTAGAGATCCGGCTACAAATACAATTCTGGAAGACGCCATCTCAAGTTGCAGATAGAACTGGAAACGTAGAGAAATTGAATATACCACTAAATCGACAGATTTGGAAACGTCCTTCCACCGAAATAGAACATAGAGAATTTGCATTGAGTGCCTCCCCAAAATGAAATTAAAAACACAGAGGTCGTATAAAAAAAAATATACTCAGAGTTTAACATTGAACTCAAAAATCGGATAAATGTTGAATAAATTATAATAATTTCCATATTATAACACCCAGATCGAGATCAGCCGTCAAACCCAAAGAAAAGGTACAAGGTAGCTCTGCTATGCAACAAGGGCATAAACGAATGCAGAAAAAAAAAAAACGATGGCATCAGTCCAACACACTATCACGCAGAAAACCACGCCGGCCAGCAAGGTATAAGTAAAATATAAATAGCACTCCCCCACAGAGCTGGGCAACCAAAAAACGGTTTCGATAGGGTTTCGAACCATTCAGAGGCAGATGATACGGAAGTTAATCAACTAAAACGTTTTCAGAAATACCAAATGAACTAAAACGTTTTTAAACTTCCAATAGAGGCATACAACACATGAATTCGTTTTTCCAATCAATATTCTCAGCAAAACGATTTCACACACAGCATTTCTTACAAAAGGGAGGCTTTGATACCAATTGATGGGTTTTACTAAATACTTTAAACCCTAACCAAGATCTACTCCTATGCAAGAAATTAAACTTAATGCACAGCGGAACTTAGAAATTAAGTTTAATGCACAACGGAACTTACTTTCCATCTTCAAAGGTCGCGGACAGCTTCTGGTCTTGACTTGAGTTGTTGGCTCTCGAATCCTTCCAAGAACTTGCAATCCTTTTCTCTGGAGAGTATCCTGTCTTCAATGGAGCAGACAATTTTTCTGGATGATTGCAAGCCTTGGAGACTCAGCCCTTTTATAGCAGTGCCAAAGAAAAAGATTCTAATCCTGGGGCTGCTGAAATTTAGCTAATACTTTGGAAACAAGTCCAAAAGAAATCTGGAGTTTCCGATTTTATAAAAAAATTCAAATCGGGAAACTTCAGAAAAAACTGAAATAAATCAGAATAAATTCTGATTTCCTTATTTAGCTCAATTTACTGCTATTATTTTAATCAACTATAATCGGTCCATTAACAATTATAATTGATTAACATTATTCTATATGTATTTGTATCCAAATCCTTATTTAAATACGTATAATGCCATGACTTAATTAATCACATTGTTTGGCATGTTTTAATCATTACATAGATGTAATCTTTCGACAGTATTTGATATCATAATCATAATGCACGTATGTCCAACTTAATTATTGTAATTAGACGTCTCTAAATCCAACAGACAGAACATATGCAAGTCTGCGACAACGCTGGAATGTTTGATACCATGTAAAGTGACTGCCATTATAGATGAGTGGGGTCGTTTCTCCATACACAATCACAACTCTCTCCATGAATCATATTGGAGACAAAGGAGTGTCATTGACAACACAACGCTTGAGGGCCTCCATCTTCCATCTTCTGATCCAGTTAAAGAGTAGTTTTTCCATTCTCAAAATGATTAGAGCCTTTCGATGGAGTGGGAGGGTATGGTTTACGTTTCTAGTTAGGCTTGGATTCCTTGGAGAGAAGGGAAAGGGTTGAGATGTGGTAACACAACCACCATGTGTCAACCCTGAATACCCATGAATAAACAACCATTAAACTTAAATATTATTAAACAACAAACATAAATATTAAAGCATGGAGGACGAAACTCTTACCTGGTAAATCCAAGGAGAGAAGCGGCTCCAATAAACCCTGTATAACAGACCCCATCCAGAAAATGCAATGCTAGTAACTCATTAAGAGTGAACCTAGCATTTTACAAAAGGGTCAAAATAAACAAGAATATGAGAAATATGATTCTATCGATTGAAAGTGGCTTCAGCTCCATGAAAGAAAATATATGCGTCAACAATAGAGCTAATGAGTTATGTCTCCCTCCCTAGATGGTGCTAACCACGATGAATGGAATCGAATGTAAATGGCGCAGCTCTTCCAGCTCAGAGCACCGTGCCAAGCCCCTGAAGCTCTTCACCTTCACACATTCGTTTGCACACAAATTCTCCAAAGACTGTTCGTACAATAGATGCCGAATATCTGCTTCTTGTCGTGGAAGCCATGAGCCTACTGACAACAGTACAACATACGCTAGCGATCATGTGCACATCCCATATCATTTAAAACATGCCAAGAGTTACATTTACGAACATGTCAGAGGGGTAGTGACGTAACAGTGCCACCACCCCTAGGGGTGCAAAAACCTAAACAAACGTCATTGTACTAAAACCAATCAGTTGTTAGATAAATGTGATTTAAGAAATTAAAAATAAATAAATTTTACTAAATACAAAGTGTAACATTAGGGAAAAAAATTGCCTCATGTACAACCCAGATTAATATAATCAACTGATTACTAGATATCTCCCGCGGGGACATAATAAAAATAACGAGTAACTCCAAGCTTTGAGAATGAATAAGAAACATCTTCAAGGGGGCAACCTCTTTTACAATATATCAAATGCACAAGATAAGATGATCTCTAAAACTAGGTCTCCTTAGTGTGTGTGTGTGTGTGTGTGTGTGTGAAGAACCCATCTTCCCATGTCACCTATTATATTGGAAAGCTCTCCCACTTGATGAGGTACTCAATAATTGTTCAATTATGTAGTTGCTTGATCTATGTTTCAAGGATTGTTTCAGGTTCTAGTATGATTTTCTTGTTCAATTATGTAGTTGCTTGATCTATGTTTCAAGGATTGTTTCAGGTTCTAGTATGATTTTCTTGTTCAATTATGTAGTTGCTTGATCTATATTTCAAGGATTGTTTCAGGTTCTAGTATGATTTTCCCTTTTTTGTCAATCTTTGGTAAAATAGTATGAACTAGGATCTTATTGTTGATTACCTTTTTAAGCCAATAAATATGGAAGATTGGATCTACACGTGAAGATGGAGGCAACTATAATTTGTAATCCATACTTCCATTCCTCTGCAACACTTGATAGGGACCATAGTACTTGGGTTCTAATATATTGGCCTTCTTTTATTGCTTGAAGGACATTTGTTTGGCTATCCAATCCCCCACTTCAAAATTCATTTCAATACAATGTTTATCTGCTTGATGTTTCATCAAATTTTGTGTTATGGCCAAGTTGCATTTCAATAGTTGGAGAACACTTGTTGGTGCTCTATGTGATCCACCATTGCTTGAACCTTAGCTTCTCTTTCAAGGATGATGTAATGGATGGAGGGTGATAGCTATAAAGTGCCATGAATGAGGAATTTTTTTTATAAAGTATGGAAGGATGTGTTGTACCACCATTTTGCCAAGGGAAGCCACTTGACCCATTATGTTTGTTTATCATATGCAATGTAATGAATATAACCTTCAAGAAATGTATTCACAATCTCAGTTTGCCTATTGGATTGAGGATGGTAAGAGGATTTGTGAGCCAATTGAGTACCCAAACAAGAAAATATTTTTGTTTCAAAATTACTAGTGAAATTGGATCTCTATCACTTACAATAATCTTGGGGTTCCATGTAGCATCTAAACATTTTCATGAATGTTGCAATTATTGTACTTGCTTTAAAAGGGTGAGAAAGGGAGCATAAATGGGCATACTTTGTGAGTTGATCCACCACTGCCATGATGACATTCTTTCCTTCACACTTTGGTAGACCTGTGATAAAATCCATTAAGACCACTTCCTAATGTTGACTTGGTACGACTAATGGTATCCTTGAAAGTCTCCCCCTTATTTTGTTGACAAACCAAACATTCTACCACAAAATTTTGAACATTAGTTTTAAGACCTTCCCAAAAAAATCCTTCTTGATCCTATGGTAAGTTTTTGAGAACCTTGAATGTCCTTCTATAGGAGAAGAGTGCAATTCCAAAAGGACATTATGTCTAAGTTGGGAATTCTTACATAAATATAGGTGATCTTGATACCATAGCGAATCATTATTCCACATAAATTTATCTAATGCACTAGGTTCCCCTTGTAGTTATTGAATTATCTTGCATACCTTATGATCCTACTTACATTTTATGATTGTTTCTTCCACCTAATCAGATTGTGGAATGGAAATAGCACGAAGTAACCCCTTTGTGTCTTCTTCTTTCCTTGAAAGTGCATCTGCCACCACATTTTGTTTTCCTTTTTTGTAGCTAATTTCAAAGTCATAACCTAAAAAATTTGTAACCCATTTTTGTTGTTCTTTTGAAAAGTATCATTGTTCCATGATGTACTTAAGACTATCATGATTTGTTCTTACCTTGGAGTGTCTTCATATTAAGTAAGGACATCATTTCTTAACTACATATAGTATGGCCAACATTTCCTTTTGATGAATTGGTTTGAGTAAGTTGTATCCTTTAAGTTGGAAACTTTCAGGCCTTCATTTTTGCATTAAAACTACGCCAATTCCATGCCTTGAGACACACTAGTACAAAATGAGAAATAAGTGACCAAAAAAATGACTAAAATCCGCATATAAATGACCACTTTTGATTTGGCGATCACTAATGGCTAATTTCCAGTCTCTTATCAAGCGACAAAAAATGTGGTCATTTATAGGTTCTCTTGTGGTCATTAATTTGGTCATCAATCTGGTCATAAATTTGGTCACCAATCTAGTCATAAATTTGGTCATCAATCTGGTCATTATTTGTCACGATTAACGACCAAATATACGACCAAATTAGTGACAAAAAATTGGACCAAATTAATGACCACAGATAGGCTACAAATGACCAAACTAAAAGCGACCACTTTTTTGGTCACATGATAAGAGACCGGAAATTAGCCACCAAAACTGTCATTTGGGCGCTTATATGCACATTTTGGTCATTTTTTTGGTCGCTTATCGCTTATTTTTTGGTCACTAATTTAGTTTTTAAAAGCCATTTTATATGCAACTATTCACTGATTTCTGTAAATAGGGTATGGAGGAATCAAATCACCAATCTCCTACCTGTGCGCAAGGTGCTCTTCCATTGAGCTAGTACCCTTGAAGTCCTATAATGTATTAAGAACCATGACATAGATTTCTAGAAGCATTGCAATTGAATATTGCCTCCAAATCTGAATTTTATTTTAAATGTTATCAAATCAATGAAAGGAGAAACACAACTTACAAAGTTTAGAGCCCAAAGAAATTATAAGATTAGAGGCAATTGATTGAGAACCCTTGTTGTGATTGCATACCATATTATGAAGCATAGAACACTATGCTTCCAGCACTTGAATTTGTCGACAAATATCTTAGAAACATAAAGCTGAGTTTACATGGAAGATAGAAAATATACTTTAAAGAAACAAGTACTTTCGAGTACCAAGGAGGGTGGCAGTTCATGGTACTCAAAGTAATATATAAAAATATGACAAATACCAAAGGGGTATAGAGGTCTTTAGCATCCAATCAGAGGACAGAATATGTGTTTGGAATTAACAAATGAAACCAGTAGTTATAAATAATTCATGGGACCATAGGACAAATCTCACCTACACTTAGAGTATGAAGTAGTATTCATCAACAAATGAAGGACAATAATACATATCATGAACCTCATTTGAATATTTCCAGAATTCAACAGGTAACTTCATTTATGTAGTTATCATACTAAAAATATTATTATGATGGTTAAAAGAAGATTATATAGAAATTGGTTACAAACAAAAAATGGACCCATTGATTAGTTTTCTAATGATTGATATTATTCAATGAAATATGTCTAAATGCCACATATAATTATTGCCAAAGGGGTATTACAAATTGAATGCGGCAAAAAACACTACTGAAGTCTTAAATCTACATCTGTATCATCCTGGAATTTTTTGTGACATTTGCATTTTTAGTTTTATTCAAGTCAATGGTGTCCTAAATAGAGGCAACAACTTCAGTTCCATGATATTCATACACAATGTATGCCCCAACATCATAACAATTGTACTGACTGGCAATAAAGCTTCATTCATCATACATCAAAACTTACCACTATTTCCTACTTCTCAGAAGTAAATGTAAAGAGAAGGAAAAATACTATCTTAGAAACTTGTACCAACTTGAGGTGAAGCTCCAAAAGGAAGATGTTGACCCCCAACACTAAACCAAAGTTCATCAGCCAACGTCTGGAAAAAAAAATTTATTGCAGCAATTACAAAAAGTATCATGAAATTTATAGCATGTAACAAGAAAAACCTTAGACATCATTTATCTTTAGACCCAGAATATTGGGACCAATAGAGATTGATTTGGTTTGCTCAGAAAGGTGCTCAAGAGCAGAGAAAAACATATGATGACTAAATCTGCCTACAATTGCAATGTATCACAAAGCACATAAAGCATCTGTAGCCAACAATGTAATGCAGAACATATCCACAAAATCAATACTGTCTCGGAGGAACAAACCTTTGCATGTACTTCCTCCATATACAGACTTCGTACGGGCAATGGAGGAAGAATGGCTTTATTAAATGAAGCTCCAACACAAACACTACCACCAGATCTATCGTATATACAAATACGGGAGGTGATTGGTGTTTTCCCATCAGGAAACTCTAAAGGTAACTTCACTGCTTACAATCAGAAAAGGAAGTTAGAGAAACAACATATATGGACATTTTCAAACCTAAAACACTGATGTTATATTAAACTAGCAGTGGTATCAACAGTAATAAATGAACTCGACTTCTCACCTTGTCGGTCCACATAATACTTGAACTTAGAGGGGATTGGAAATGCAAATGACAAGCCTTGATAACAAAAGCATAATGTCATATTTGATATTTATTTCCACTAACCTAAAAACTAAAGTAATCTAATAACTAAGGCAAAACATACAGTGTCACAACTTACTGGATAGAAAAGTGTATAGATTCCCCTGTCTACATCATAAATTCCAGCATAAGTTGGTCCACATGTCAAAGTCCATGGGTGAATGCAATATGTGCCATTTTTATTTTTAACAAGAATGTGTATATTTCCAAATCATAAATAATTGCAGCCAGACTAGTCAACTATGTAATATGAAATGATTATTATATCTAAGCTTAAAAATTAGATTTTTTTTCAAGCAAAGAGAGTCCAAAAAGAGATAGGTATCCTTTCTAGAGGATATCATAGGATTTCTATAAGTATACAATCGAAAGAAAACATCTAGAATAAGAACAGTCTTGCAAAAAAAATACTAGAGTTTAATGAAAATAGTGCTTTTTCTATGAATATTCCAACCTGTCATTCACATGCTAAAGTCCTTGATGTTCTAGGTCCATGGCTTCAAACTGTTGATGTATAGTTTTCAACTTTCCTCCTCTTATAACTTACAAAGTGTAGATCCCAAATAAATTATGAGATTAGAGGAAATTGATTGAGAACCCTTGTTGTGAGTGCATACCATATTATGAAGCATAGAACACTATGCTTCCAGCACTTGAATTTGTCTTTTTCGTTGCATGAGTGTATCCAATATCATTATGTTGTGAGAGATGCATTGGTGTGCGTTTTTGTGAACTATATTTTTCACTAAGAAAAATGAAGCGTCATTGTCAAATATGTAGTCCTCATGACGCTAGCTTTAAAACCAAATTAACTAGTTTCATTCATAAATAAAAATGCACAGCATAAACTGAAACTTAAACTGAAGCATGCACAATATAGCAGAATAAAACATAAGCTACTAATAAAAAAACAAAAGTTTTTTTTTTTCTTTTTCGACAAAGCCTTCCTTCCGGTGTATACTCAGATCAAGATTCAAGATCATATATCAACCATCATGGCAAATCAATCATGGGACAACATCACATACGAGAGAGAGTGACTTTAGAGAAGGACATATGGCTATTGCAGAAGGGATGGCTACTGCAGAGGAGGATGGATGGAGAAAGATCAAGCCCTAGCCATCAACAAATCCCATCAAGAGACTCAACAAGTCCTATGCACTTGATCTCTAAGGAACACTAGGTCTCTAGGAAAAACCCTAGTTGGATAAACCCCTTGAAACACAAATAGACCTTTAGCATAAAATTGAAGATTGGATCACACCTGAGAAGGAAAAGACTCATCCCACAATCAGATAACATCCAAACCAGAACACTAAGGTATGGATAGACTCGCTGGAAGGAGGAGAAGCTAAAACAAGTGAACACTCAAGCTGGAATGCCCTGCAAACCCAAAACATTCACCCCACACAAGTACATAGTACAACCCCAGATCAGTGCGTCAAGTGCTCAGTAGAATATCTCATAAAAAAATCTATCAAGTGAAGGCTAGGGTGCTCTTTTATAACTTGACAATGGCTTTCTAGAAGGTCCCCCTCCTAATTTCTCATCGATCCCTTGGGACCCTTTCCCTTTACTAGACGCTACAACTTAAGGATAGGACGACACAACAACAAGACAAATCGTTAGGGGATTCTAGGGGGAGTTGTCTAAAACCTCGATGATTTGGACCAGACGGCCATTTTTCAATGGAATCGACATTTTGTATTTTGCAAAATCTGTATTTAGCAATGTTTCCATCGTCATTTTGATGGTAAAAATGGATCCAGCACCCTCAAAAATCCATGGGCACCCAAAAATTCATAAATTGACAGTTGTAACATGGATTTTGAAAAATTCCTGATTAGATTTTTCCAAAATCCTGTCGAGTAAACATGTATATTCCGGCCCAAATCATCGAATTTTTAGACTACTTCCTTCTAGGGAGGGCATTGCACAAATAACACATCGTTTGGCTTTCTTGCAGGTTAGGGAGGCTACACAAGTCGCCACAAGTCATCACAAGGAGGGGCGCGCAAGTTCTCTGACTCTCTCTATAGTTATGTGGTCCATATGAATAATCAAGGAGCAAGTCATCGGTGTATACATATTGGAAGGATTTGTCATAAGTGCTTGGGACTTTTTCCATATCACTATACTACTTTGTCCCAGACCAAGAACCCCGGGAGTGATTTGGGGGCCCTAGACCACTGCTAGGGACCAAATCATGAACAATCATAACTATTACAAGCATTCACCAACCCCGTTCAAGTCTAACTTTCATACTAGTATGAAAAGAAGCATCATCACACACACTTATATGTGCATTCATTCAATTTGGATGCATCAAGAAGACAAACCTTCAAACGATTTCAACTTCTGATTCAACAATTTATTATTTGTGAAGAAGATATCCAGAACAACAATGCAAATCAAAGATAAACAACGACCATGAAAAGTTGCAAACAAAATTCGAAGCATCTATGCTCCACATGCAAGGAATCATATCCAAAACAAAACTAAACTCAAACACATACATGTATGCTCCACATGCAAGGAATTTTTTGTGACATTTGTATTTTTAGTTTTATTCAAGTCAATGGTGTCCTAAACAGAAGCAACAAATTCAGTTCCATGACATTCATACACAATGTTTGCCCTGACATCACAACAACTGTACTGACTAACAATAAAGCTTCATTCATCATACATCAAAACTTACCACTATTTCCTGCTTCTCATAAGTAAATGTAAAGAGAAGGAAAGATACAAGAATTAACTAAATGGTATCTTAGAAACTTGTACCAACCTGAGGTGAAGCTCCAAAAGGAAGATGTTGACCCCCAACACTAAACCAAAGTTCATCAGCCAACGTTTGGAAAAAAACAATTTATTGCAGCAATTAAAAAAAGGATCATGAAATTTATAGCATGTAACAAGAAAAACCTTACACATCATTTCTCTTTAGACCAAGAATATTGGGACCAATAGAGATTGATTTGGTTTACTTAGAAAGGTTCTCAAGAGCAGAGAGAAACATATGATGTCTAAATCTGCCTACAATTGCAATGTATCACAAAGCACATAAAGCATATGTAGCCAACAATGTAATGCAAAACATATCCACAAAATCAATACTATCTCGGAGGAACAAACCTTAAAATTCTGCTTCCAATCCAAAATGCATGTTTGCCTCTCATTATTCATATAGATCTTATTGTTCTCACAACTTCTATTATTAGTCTAAAAAAATACATTACAAAATAAAACCATAAAAAGCAAGTAAGAAATCACGCCAATGAGTCTTAGCTTTAAGTATACCAGATGCTCGGTGTTCCTCCATTAACTTTCGAAATTCATCACAGTTCTTACGCTCCATGTTAAATTTAAGGCTTGAACAGAAACAAGTTAGCTTTAAAAAACAATTAACTAGTTTCATTCATAAATAACAATGCATAACATAAACTGAAACTTAAATTGAAACATAAACAATATAGCAGAATAAAACATAAGCTACTAATCACAAAAACAAAATCTTTTTCCAACAAAGCCTTCCTTCCGGTGTATACTTAGATCAAGCTTCAAGATCATATATCAACCCTCATGGCAGATCAATCATGGGAGAACATCACATACGCGAGAGAGTGACTACAGAGAAGGACATATGGCTACTGTAGAAGGGACGGGTACATGAGAGGAGGACGGACGGTTCAAGATCAAGCCCTAACGATCAACAAACCCCATCAAGAGACTCAACAAGTCCTATGGACTTAATCTCCAAGGACCTCTAGGTCTTTAGGAAAAACCCTAGGCTGATAAACCCCTTCAAACACAAATAGACTTGTAGCATAAAATTGAATATTGGATCACACGTGAGAAGGAAAAGACTCATCTCAATGTCAGATAACCTCCAAACAAGAATGCTAAGGTATGGATAGACTCGCTGAAAGGAGGATAAGCCAAAACAAGTGAACACTCAAGCTGGAATGACCTGCAAACCCAAAAGATTCACTCCACACAAGTACATAGTAAAACCCCATATCAATGCATCAAGTGCAGAGTAGAAGATCTCATAAAAAAATCTATCAAGTGAAGGCTAGGGTGCTCTTTTATAACTTGACAATGGATTTCTAGAAGGTTCCCCTCCTAATTTCTCATTGACCCCTTAGGACCCTTTCCCTTTACTAGACGCTACAACTTAAGGATAGGACGACACAACAACAACACAAATTGTTAGGGGATTCTAGGGGGGAGTTGTCTAAAACCTCAACGATTTGGACCATACGACCATTTTTCAATGGAATTCGACATTTTGTATTTTGCAAAATCTGTATTTAGCAATGTTTCCATCGTCATTTTGATGGTAAAAATGGATTCAACACCCTAAAAAATACCCGGGCACCCACAAAATTCATAAATTGACAGATGTAACATGGATTTTGAAAAATTCCGATAAGATTTTTCCAAAATCCTGCCGAGTAAACATGTATATTCCGGCCCAAATCGTCAAATTTTTAGACTACGGCCTTCTAGGGATGGCATTGCAAAAATAACATGTCGTTTGGCTTTTTTGCAGGTTAGGGAGGCTACACAAGTCACAACAAGTCATCACAAGGAGGGGCGCACAAGTTCTCTGACTCTCTCTATAGGTATGTGGTCCATATGAATAATCAAGGAGCAAGTCACCAGTGTATACATATTGGAAGGCTTTGTCATAAGTGCTTGGGACTTTTTCCATAGCACTATACTAGCCATAGAAAAGGCCTTAAAGAGCCATAGAAAACTCAAATGCAATTTTTCAAGAAAAAGTAAAATTGCAAGCTCACAAATAAAAAAAACCCTCATATTTTCCTTTTCAATAATGAGACTTGCAACCCAGAAATGAAGAGCTTTTCCAAAGATCTTCCAACATATGTTTAGAAAAATCTAGATGCAATGTATTGTCTAATACATAATACAATGACAGGATACCTCTCAATAAGAGGCCTTAGGAGCATGATTTGTCCCAAAATAGATTAGAATGTAAACAACAACTCAAATTTCCATCTCAAAACTAAAAACTAAAAGCAAAAAGAAAAGGTTTGAAAAAACTAAAAGCAAAAAGAAAAGGTCTGAAAAAACTAAAAGCAAAAAGAAAAGGTCTGAAAAAACTAAAAGCAACTGATTCATAAAACATGATCATCTAGATCGATGATTTTCCCAAAGACTTCTTCGGCCATTGAATGAAACTCATTTTTGTCTCCTTCAAACGTTCACATCCATCAACTTTATCTTCATAGGCAAGGGGAATGTTACTTGTGACATGAATGACATTTATGTTGGCTTCTGGACCAAGTGGCACTCCATGGATCATAGTAAGTGACTGAATTCGTCCAGTGCCGACAATAGCACCGTCGTATGGATCTAGTATGTTAACTTTATCACCTATCTGGAATACTTCACGTTCAGCTAGAGTTAATGGGCACTGTCAAAAACAAAAAACAAAAAACAAAAAGTATACATAAATATAAGAAAAAAATTTACAATTAAATTCCAAAAACATGCATAATTATTGATATAACAAAATTAAATGCACTCACCGAGTCAATATTTGATATATGTCCAGCATGAGTTGGCACTGATTGAAATGATGAGGCGCATCCATGTTGGGAGATTTTCGACTTTCTAAGACTGCAGTTTTTCCTTTAATTATATCCTGCATGTGATTACATCATGCACAAATCAAATATATCATTATAAGGGCACAAAAATATAGTAGAAAAATATTAAATATAACATTAAAACACTAAAAATCAGACCTAAACCAATTAAATCAGATTATGAAATCAAGTGAACAAATGTTCATAGGGGAATGATAATTAGCTTACCTCATCTATCTTACTATGACATCCCTTATTTTTCCATGAAGCGACGATAGGTTGAATGGAGGAGGCTATGGTTGACATTGTCTTTGTCAACCCATTTATGCATTCCATTACATGTTTATAATTCTCACTATTGTTTTGAACAGTAGATGTGGTTTGGATTTTTTCAACTTCATTAGATGGTAGTGATCTTCCAATTAGATTTCTTGATATATGCTCATGTTTAGAATTGTCTAAATCTGCCATTATTATATGGTCAACCATTTCACTCACATCCAGTTCTGATCTATTAGCTACATGAACCTACAAATCATTATCAACACATAATTAGTTGGATATAAATACAAATCAAAATGCAATATAACACATTGTACTTATAAATATACTTACAAAAATTCCATACATAATGTATTCAACAAAAAATACATATACTTACAAACATGTTTTGATTGGCTCGCCACCCACCACGACCCAAAATAAATCGATCCTTCACATTATCTCTTGCTTTCTTCCCTTTTGTGCTATTTTGCACATACTCTTCAGCACACATACTTTCCTTCAAATCTTCCCCTTGCCTGGGAGTCAAGCTGCTATCCCTATCTTTTCCATCGACCAATATGGATTTTCTGCATTTATGCCTAAAATTATTAATCAATTTTCTCATTCCAGTCTTGTAATATTTGGTGGTAATCCTTCCACCAATAGTCTCAAAGACACTATCCATTTTTCGAATCACTTGATCCACATTTATTTCATCTTGATTTGCAAAATTGACTTTGGTGACATCCAAATGAGACCTCACTCTTGTGCCCAACTCTGAGGCCCACCTTGAAGCATTTGGTCCAACGGGTTCACCATCTTTTACCTAAACCAAATAAGCCTTTTTCCCTTTTGATTTCCTTACTTTGGATTCTCTTTCTGTGGACCTATACATGCCTTAACTAAATCTTTGTTTTTTTATGAAATCTGATATATCTTCATTCGAATCAAGATTGGGTGATGCTGAACGAGCACTCATATTTGTGGACACAACAGGTGTTTTGTCTTTGGCAGCTGAAGGCCTAATTAGTTCAATCAAATCAAGATTGGGTGATGCTGAATGAGCACTCATATTTGTTGACAGAACATGTGTTTTTTCTTTGGCAGCTGAAGGCCTAATTGGTCCCTTGTTGGCCACATTATAATTAGGTGTGGCAATAGCTATCTCACCAATTTGCTCAGATGTGCTTTCAAATATTTGTTTTAATTTTAAATAAAGGTCTCGCATACTTGATTTTGATCCAGAATGTACGAAGTCTTCATCAATATGAGCTTGGACATGATCATCATCATCTGATATATCAAGAAGCGAATCAATAGTATTGTCAAAATCTTCTCCATGTACTGATCCACCAAGGCGTAGGCTTCTACGAGCTAGAGACAATGTTCCTTTGCTTGCCTTTTGTTTTTGCTCATTTTGTGCAGAATCGACCTTTACCCTATAAAAAAAAAACTTATTAAATTAGAATCGAAAGCATAGATGGACCACATCATCAAATAGATTATTTACAACTATCATAAAATATGCATAAAGTGGAAAAGTATGAGCAATAACTACTTACTGATTTTCCAAACCATGAGTTTGCAACAATGTGCCTTTGCTTGCCTTTTGGTTCTGGTCTTTTTCTCTAGAATCCAACCTTTCCCTATAAAACAAAAACTTATCAAATGAGAATCAAAAGCATATATAGGCCACGCCATGAAATGTATTATAAACAACTTTCATGAAAGAAGCATAGAAGTGAAAAGGTACAAGGAATAACTACTTACTTATTTCCCAAACCAAGAGATGACATATATTCTTCATTTCTTGCAATCTGTTCTTTACGAACACGCTCATATTCTACAACATTTTCATCATTGTTTTGGCCACTTTTACGTTTCATCCCCGTATTCTTCATAGCCTTTATGTCCAACATATCTCATAGAAAACATCATTAGTACACGGGAAAACATCATTAGTACATGGACCCAACGTTGAGATCAATGCAACAAGGTGTTATAATGACACCAAAGCACCATATATATATACTGTCCCTTCTAAGGAATCCATATCATAAATCCTATCAATCTGCCTCCCTTATCCAGTCCAGAATGTCACAAGATTCATGCTTCATGCAATTGTATCTCCCCAAATGGGGAATACTTAACCAATGCTCCATCTATCTTCCCAACCCATATAAAATCAAAATTACATCACGATTATGCATATAAAAAAAACCTGGTACATCTTCATAGTCATAACTTCAAAATAAAACACTTTAAGTCAAATCTAACTATATTCTAATAAAAACAAGGATGATCAGCATCACCCCCATCAGCATTAACCTGTACCCCCATGACCAACATTACCCTGTACTTTGCCAATTAGCATATTGTTGTGCCATCTAATCAACATTACCCCCACAGAAGTAGTCCAACATTGCATCAATAAGACAAACCAACTCAAAGCAAAAATATTGCTTCTCTTGACACAAATAAGAACCTTGCATTTGACCATTTCTGGTGAACTAATTGTGGCTAATAAGACATTTGGTGTTTATGAAGCACAATTAATGCATCTAGGTAGTGCCCTTATGACCAATGATAAAATGGTGGAAGAAAACTTTGATGCTATAATTTCAGAGAATGAACTTGTTTTACTTCTCCCTATTACACTAATTTACCTCTGTTCAGAGTCGAGATCAACAAAAGTGTCATTTTTGGAGTTATCAAAAAAAGATCACATCTCATTATTTTAAAATAATTTGGAAAGGCTTCTTGGAGTGGGATGAGTACGTATGCCATCAAATCTTTGAAATTGTACCATGTTATGAAAGGAGATGTGAGACCACATAATATTTTGCATTCTTTCATCTTTTGTTTAACATTGAAACTCAAAAACATCCATTTATAGCATTTCTTAGACAAAATTTGATAGTAAGGAACAAAAGGCAGTCATATTTGAAACATTACACAGTACCAAAAACAAATATTTGGCTAATCCCATGGCCAAAACAATAAAATCCATACAAAGCTTAGTACATAGTTTAGTACAACCATTGGCTAATACCATGGCAAAAACAATAATATACAATTTTCATAGTGAAAATGTATTCCATAAATTTAAGGCGACAAATCATCATCGTCATGATTTGCATTGCCATCAAGATCACAATCGTGCTCACTTGTGTATGCATCTGCTTCATTATCTCCATCGTCCTCATACAATATATTTTCCTGACCATGCATTACATTCTCTATCTCAGTGTCTTCCTTGGGAATCAAATTTTCTTCTTCAAATATAGCGATATTGTCATCTTCAACTTCTTTTTCCAATATTTCTTGTAAACTAGTACATTTCTCATCGACCATTATATCAACATATTCCACGAATTTCCTTTTGGAACGAGACTCTACTTGAATGGCGTACGACCATCCTGGGATTGCTAGATCACTAATTAGAAATTCCTGGGTAATTATAAGAGGGGAAACATATGTCTCATCGGTCTTTGATAACATTTGGCGTGTATTTGCACGTACAAATCCATACTCATCACATTGTATTGTAGATGGTTTGATCCAATTACATTTTAATAATATGGGACTAGTCTCACCATAATCAACTTGAATCATTTCTTGTATGAATCCAATATACAGTTTCTTTTCAGTGTCGTGATGAAATTCATCACTAACAATACAATCACAATTTTCCTTTCCTGTGTCCTTTTCTTCCACTCTTAAATGATTACCATAGGCCCACATCCCACTGAAAGAAGTAGTTGATATATTTGGAGGTCGTGAAAGCTCAATTTCCTCGATCGTTATATCCTGACCTTCTTGTCGTGCATCACTAATTGCATCAACAATCCAATCATCAAATTTTGGAAAAGAACCAACTCCAATATTCAAATCCTTAAGTGTACGATTTCGAGATGGACGCATCCCTGTTCGAATCTCTTCTCCATATTTTCTACATAGAATATGAAAATACAAGATAGTAAGAATGATAATAATTTAACAATTAAATGAAATTAAATAAATAAAGTATCATGTAAATAATATTTCACCTGCGCCACTTATCAAATGAGGATGTGTTTTGAAGAACATAGGCATGTATCACAGTTCTTTCCTCGGTTGATAGCTTGAAGCGACGCCCATTTCCTTCTAATAATTCACCTACAACTCTCTCCTCTTCGTCATCATTCCATACACGTCGATTGACATTATTAAAATCCTTCATATATTCTGTGCAAAATCATATGGCCTCCTGCATTGCATATCCCTCACACAGGTTGTCTTCTGGTTTTGTCTTGTTATGAACAAACTTTTTTAGAACCTTCATATATCTTTCTATAGGATACATCCATCTCGTTCTTATCGGGCCACAATGCTCTAGTTCATGTTCTAGATGTATAAGAAGATGCATAGAAATATTGAATATTGTTGGTGCAAATTCCTGTTCCAATAAGCAAAGGACTTCAACAACCTCTTCCCTCAAATGATTAAAGTTTGAAGGATCTAACACATGCATACTCATTCTCTTCAATATTAGGCCCAACCTTATAATTGCCAATCTTGGTCCCTTTTCACTTGATATGACCGCAATAGGTAAAATATCCTCGATTATGACATGATAGTCATGGGTTTTGAGGCCTTTTAAGCCATTATGTCAGTTTGCCTTCTAACATTACTACTCACATATCCAGTAGGAAAGCGAGTCTGAGACATCAACGTTAAGAACTATGCATGTTGTTCCTTTGTCCACACATAAGGAGCAATAGGTTCTCTATATTTTCCATCACCATATTTTTCAACCCAAAGATTTCGACGAATCTTTAGTTCTTGAAGGTCTAGGCGTGATGAAACTGTATCATATGCACCAAAAAGAGTTTCTATAATAGCAAAATCTATGTTTTTCTCAGTATGCATAAATTCAACAGTATGCCTAATGGTTATATGCTTAAAGTATGGCAACTTATAGAGTATGCTCAATCGTTTTACACCACTTTCATTGAGTGGATTTTTACTACCAAGAATGCCACCATTTTCAATAAACTGCATTCTGAATAATGTAATCACTTGTTATTGCCGATGGTGCTTCACGACTCTCTTCCTTTCCATTGAAATGTGACTTTTGCCGACGATATGGATGCTCCATTTTAAGGTAAGCACAATTTCCACAATAAATACACTTACACAAACTACTTGAGTGCCTCACAAAGCCCTTAAAGATGCAAGCCGAAGATCCATGGTATCCATGAACATTGAGACTAGTCAATGTGCCATATGCAGGAAAACCATGTATCGTAAGCAATAAAGAAGCTCTTAAAGTGAACTGGATTGAATCATTGTCCCTTGAAATTTGAATTGCTTCAATTCCTTTCCACAATTCTGCTAGCTCATCAAATAATGGCTCTAAATAAACATCAATTTTATCTGAAGTCACACTTTTATTTCTTGGTATAATCAATGACAACATCAAGAAAAATGGTTTGGTTGCTAACCATGGAGGCAAGTTATAATTTATCAAAAACACTGGCCACATTGACCATTTAGTACTCTGATATGAGAATGGGTTCACCCCATCTAGAGCTAAACCCAACCTTATATTACGAGGATCTTGTGAAAAATTGGGCCATTTGTTGTCAAATTCCATCCACGTCTTAGAATCAACCACATACCATTTTTTTCCATCGGTGCTCTTATTTTGGGCAGGCCATTGCATAAGCTCAGCAATGTCTCGACATCTATACATTCGAAGTAACGTGGGATTATTGGAAAGCGGCGAAGAAGCTTTCTAGGTGCTGAATTTGATTTCAACCCCGGTCTATACCTCGGTTTTTACATTTCGGACATTCATTCTCACTTGCATGATTTTTGCGAAATAATACACAACCATTCACACATGTGTGGATGTTCTCATACTGCAAGCCTATCTTAGTGATTTATGCTTTACATGCACTCCATTTCGTTGGAAATGTGGAGTCAGGTGGTAACAACTTATGTAACAATGCCAATAACTCATCAACACTCTCATTTGTCCAACCATGCACCATTTGCAAATTAAGAATTAGAAGGATTGTTGTCAAATGACTTAACCTGCAAGTACCATACACAGGTTTTGAAGCATCCTCCATCAATTTGTGCCATTCATCCTTGAAACCCTCATTCATCAGTCTATCAGCTTCAATCCCTTCAACTAATATTGTTGCCTCTTCATCTGCGTTTGTTTCCTCTTCGTCTATATGCTTGGTGCCTCTACGTCTCTCATGCTTTGCAATGGTATCCAATCTGGATAACTATTTTGAGGGAAAGGGCTTATACCGGTATGACAGAATCTCAACATATGTTCAAAAATCACTTGCCTTCTTCTCTTCTTCCCACCGCGACAATCCTTACATGGGCATGCACATTTCTCCAATCTATTCTGATTGGTTATTCTCTCATCAAGTGCATGGTATTCATTCGATGACAAAAATTGTCGTTGACTCATCTTCAATTTTCTGCACTCAATTATGACACCGGTATGTTCATATTACTTTCAACTCTTTTCATCTATCTCATCTTGAATTGAAATGCAATATCAAAACCAATTTCTAGAAAAAAAAGGGAATTTAAGACTTAATTTTTCCACTTTCCATTGAAAAAGGTTTACTAGGTTACTATTTAGTAAGGAGGGTGCTTGTTCATCAGACGATGTAATTCTTTTGATCACCAATATTTACATTCTTAGCCCAAAAATGTCTCAAATATTGGTTCCTGTAAGTTTATTATTTGTTAAATTAAGTTCCAGTACAAGGCTTGAAGTGATGATGTTTGGGCAGCATCGAAATCCATTCTCTAGGAGATTGGCATCAGCCCAGGGATAGGGACCTAGTTTACTAGTTAACCAGTTTAACTTAGTCAGATGACTTTGAACTTGGTTCTTTTATCTTTTTAGGTAGTCTAGTAGATAGACAGAGTAGTTGTGCGGGAGAGATAATTTAATTAGAACTAGGTATTTGAATTTTATATCTTTCATGTAGAATAAGTGAGATCTTCTAGTACTGTTAGAAGTGGTGTTTTACCATATTGGGAACATGTATCTGGATGGATGTTTAATTGTAAATTAGTTTAAGTACTATCAATCTGGCTTTGATATCATGTTGAGGAACACAAATTTTAGAATCTCGCAAATGTTGGTCAAATTCTTCTTTTAAAATAGAGATATGTGAGATGGTAACAAGGTGAAGTACATTATCTTAACTCTTGAACTTAGCACCTCTAAAATACCGTTCAGACCATGACCATTCAAAATATGCAGAGATATATGTTCCGGTAAGTAACTAGGTGGTGGAATGATTTGGATATGTTAACCCTTGATTTCAGAACCATCTCAACATTGATCAAGCTACCCTTAAAAGATGGTTGTAATAAGACTTGAATACAAAAACTTCCAAATACTTGTCAAACTAAACAACCCTCTACAAATATATATCTCTACAAAATATAGATGTGTAAATACATAACCTCCCAAATATTTGTCTAACTAAACCACCCTCTACAAATATATATCTATAGAGATGTGTGATGATAATTAGGTGGTGGAGTGCCTTGCTAGCTTAAAGGGCCTTGAACTTGTAACCTTCCAAATATTGGTACAACCATCTTTTACAAGGAAATTGGTACAACCATATTTTACAATGATATTGGCCCAAAAATCATCAACACTTCTGATTTTTTTCCTACATTTAATATACAACAAGACTTGCAATTGGATTTTGTTCTAGCATCAAGCAATCAAGATGTAAAGCCATTATTCTAAAATGCCACACCAGGAAAAAGATTAACTAGCTTCCCAATCCATCAACTAGAAAATTGAGCAATAAAGCTTTATAGACACTAGTGTCAAATTTCACATGGATTGCATGCTTAATTGGCCTTTAACATTTGCATGCTTGCACACAAGCAATGATGGTTTCATCTCATTTTGCATCCTCTTGTACAAATGAGAACAATAGAAAATGTTTAAAACTTGCCACAAGAAGCAGGCAACTAAAGCAAGTGAAAGCATAGCTCTAAAGGAATTGTGAGGCAGGAACAATGACAAACATTGGCATTTTCCAAAGTAAGAACAAATCATAGTTGTAAATTCATACATTTGTGCCATTTTCCATGTTCCCAGGGCTAGGATTTATACTTGTGTTGGACGCTAGCCCCATATTATTTTTTTGCAAGTCCTTGAATGGGTAGCATAAAGTGAAGCAATGAAATAAACTATATTAGTGCCCAAAAATGTCTAGTTATCTAGGGTTCCATGTAGATTTCTGGATTGAGGGTACATATATTTTTTCCACCGTTGTTAATGCACATGCTGCATATGTGCTAGGTTGTAGGTGTGGTTTGCACAACTGTATGATCATTGTATCCTTGCTACAATAGACAAACACTACCATAAGGAAATATCTCCAAGGAATACAATGTGGTCAATGAAAAGAGTGCCTGCATCTAGCAACTCATAGAAGGAGACCTTGGATTTTGACACATAGCTAGTGGCGCCAATGTCTCTCAAGATATTTTGTTCTCATTCTACTAGCAATGCTATTAATGCTATTAATACTCTTAAATACATAGATATAGATTAATGGAATTTCGTTATTTAAGGCAAAAAAGGAAACAAACAACATCTACACTTTCTCTAGCAAGTAGAGGACACAATCAATGCAAAATTTGTCATTTGACAAGGGTTCTTAAGGAAAGATTTCAAATGCACATAGTCTATCAAACAACGAGGCAGAAGAAACTATGTCAACACTCCGTGTAATATGTCAAATAACATCTACATGTTTATGAAGGGGAAATAGTTCCGTTCCTTCATAAGTTTGGACAAGACTGGACTTTGGGCTTGGATTTTCCCGTGACATCAAACAACCAAAATTTGAAGACATTCCTCTAGAGCGTCATAGCAGGGAACATAAAACAACCAATCAACCAAGCACCAAAGATTTCAACAGGTTGTCCTGAACCATCATCTGAAGGCCTTTATTTGCAGACCCTGGACCACAATGCAAGAACCTACATGTTATTCAAGGCAAATGTATATAGAGACAATGGCCTTTCAACTATTAAACTGTTGCAGTCTACGCAATTAATGAAAAACGATGGGAAATGGATTTTCCTTTGGGTTCAATGCATATGTTGCTTCAGGATAAATGCATTTTCCTTTCGACTTAATGTAAAGTATAGACAAATAATTGAAATACATTTTAGCAGTTTTTAGGAATTGCTGAAGCTATTTGGCAAGCACCATAAGGAAATAAACAAGGAATCATAGGACATGGCCACTTTGTATTTAGTTTGGTGAGCATTTGCACAATCTAACAACATGAATGCAGTACAATATTCCACTTGCAAGTAAATTCCATTATAGAATCAAGCTCCAAGAATCCATATTTTCCATGAGAAACCATGTAGAAATCATGTGGACTTCTATCCATGCTAACCAGAAGGCTAATGGGGCAAATCCCCTGGTCCAATACAAAGGCTTCTGCAACTAAGAAAGACCATGCTATTTGGAAAAATGGTTGGAGTAAATGCGGAGTGCAACTTCCAACTTCCCTAGTGTGTCGATTTCAAAATGCCAACTTCCCATGATATCATCCATGGTATGAGCCCACTACCCTTCTCTCTATGCATGTTTCTATGGTCCTAGGCTTTTGGATTATCAACATAGAGAATAAGTGTAGCTAGCAATTCATAACAAAGGAAATTAGAGTTTAGGAACCTAACGAATGATACATGGATTTGTTTTAGGCAAACCATCCACCTCGTTACTCTAGCCATCTGGTTCTAATAGGTAAACCCTAGGTAGAGTAAAAATGACTTGTCAGCTGGAAGAGAACATAAGCTTTTGCAACAAACAAAGACCATATTATTCATTTCAAATGATCACAACAAATAGCTTATCTGAGAACTATCATTGACTAAAACAAATTATATTAGTTTCCAGGAATTCAGTAAACATTGTTGACAAGGATCAAAAGGACATAAATGAAGAATCTGAACACAGGGCCATTTGGCATCTAGCTTGGTGGAAATATGCACAGTCTACACTTCCAGGTGTGTAGATTGAGGTACATTTGCCACTCACAAACTTGAACAATATTGAAACCAATCCTCTATGAGACGTAGAATTATTACTATTTAACACAATGTACTATGAGTGCAAATAAAAACTGCAACTGAGGATCCAGAGCAACAAACCCCAACCTTGGGAATGTAGCCAATGACACAAATGTATTTGGAAACATAAGGACCAAGAGCAAATGGTGTCCACCAACAGAACAAAGGCCAGACAGAGAAAAATGAAAACATGGATAAATTCAAGATCATAGAGCCAATTCACAACATAATACAAGCAATGGAATCATTAGGCCACAAGAATACCCAGACATCCACGTCCCCTCAAGACATAGACATTTGCCAGAACAAATATATTTTGTCTTTCCCATTTGTTTCCTGTTGTCAATTTGATGCCCTGCCAAAAGATAGGGGCAATAGAATTTGAGCGTAGATTCCCACGAAAATGGAAGACTCTAAAGACAAAAAGGCAAGAATGGCAACAATGCAAATCCATAAACTCCAGCGCTTGAACCTAAACAGGGAACTGGATGAAACAATTCTATAGAATGTCTGCCAACATAAGCAAAATATCTATACAATCTAGAATAATAAACAACAAACAACATACATATTTACTCCATATGCTCAATTTACACTAGGCGAGGGTTCAAACCACCTCAGAAATAAATTCAAATTGGGAACATGCTTTCAGGGAAGAAGCTCACGAGTGTGCAAGGCATGGCACAGAGAAGATAAGACAACAAGGGGAGAGGAAACCGAGCATTCACTAACCCGAGAAGGAGAAGTATAAGTAGATTTTAACTCCGTTACTGTAGAAGCCCTCGCTCGTCTCTTTAGGAGCCTCCAAGTTCTCTCCAGTGCTGTGTTTTTTATCCATTGCAAGAAGTCCAACTATATAGTGAAATTTCCAAACCCCAAACTCGATTTACAACCGACAAGAGTTGCTATTAATTGACCTAAACCCTGCTTTCACACACCATTCAACCGAAATGCCTCTCAAACACAAAGAAACCCCCTTCCCTCCCGTTAAAACAAAAATTTTGGCACCAATTAGAGCTCTTATCACACTGGTAGTGAATTCATAACTCCATTGAATTCCCACATAGTTGTCCATCCTGATATCATTGCACTTCGGAAACCAACTCCTCCACCGATCGAGGGTTAACCCTGGTCGCAAATTGGACATTGCACTGTTATCTTCTTAACCCCGTCCGCATAATTCTTTGAACTCACAGACGCCCGAGGGTTCCAAAATTATTTTCCTTGCATAACTCGACTGTAATACCCGGCCTGCAATGCGGGTATGGGGAATGACTCTGCTTTGCAATGCAGGCAGGTTAATTCCTTTACCATAATACGTGTAACTCAATTAGATTTTGTTTTGCGTTTTTAAATTTCATTTCATTTTAATTAGAATATTAGAATATGTTTTTTATTAATATATTGTATTTTATATTATATTTTATTTAGTTTTTTAAAATTTCATTTTATTTTATTTATAACATTATAAATTGTTTGTTTATTAATATATTTTATATAATGCAAAATATATCTATATAATGCAAAATTAAAATTTTAATATATATATTATACCTTTTTCAGCAAAATATATATTATACCTATATATTAAAGTTTTAATTTTGCATTATATATATATATATATATATATATATTGCTTTTACATAGATTTTTTTTAACCTTTTATTTACAATATTATATTATAAATATATTTTATATTAACGGGATTTATCCCTCACAATATAGGTTAGATAATGCAACGAGAATGGCCAAAAATGGGCTTAATTGAAGTTAAATAGAAAGAAATTTAGATAGAAAACGGGATAGGATAGTAAGACATCAACATGTGACCCTCAATTTGAAGTGGATCCTCGTTATAATTAGAGAATTAAATAAAGATAAAGAGCATGTACCGGTTTACCAACTCATTACAGATGGAAATATAGACCTTATATGTTTCTTACCTGATCATGAATTAACAATTAATTGACCAAGAAGCTGCAATATATTCATATATTTTGCATTGACTGATCTCCTTGTTCAAAAGCCCATTATTTTGAAAGCTAGTTGACCAGGTAAATTGACGGGAGGTGATGTTGTACTGTGAGCTACACCTCTAGGCGCTGGAGGTGTGACCCTGTTAATATACATGTCCGTAATTACAATTATTAAATTATGCCTATACTGAAGACGTATGTTAATGATGGGTTTAATAATGACTTCGTTAGTCAACATATCATGTAGATGATCAATTTGGTGTTAATTAAATCGGCGCTAATATACGTCGTTATATTATATTGATCATGTACTAGTAAATTGTGTCACAGCTCGAATTAAAATTTAGTACCTGCATTATCCGTGTCAAGTGACACAATTTACATGATGATCACTCGTGTCTCTGAATCCATGATCTACAATGTTTCAATTTACTAAATTTTAACATTGTAGATGGATTCAAAGACCCTCTAAAGGGTAAATTGTACAAATTCATTGTGAAAATTGTAATTTTCCATTGTCGGAGTGAGACAACTAAAAATGACCAAAAAAATGACCAATTGTTATGTGGTCATTTTTAGCTTACTTCTTATCCTGTGACCAAATTGGTCATTTTTAGTTTAGTCCTTATCCAGTGACCAGATTGGTCATTTTTAGTTAGCTCACTTAAAATTTCTCAATTTTGGTCATTTATCCCTTCAAAAAACTTTGGTGACCAAATTTTTTGGTCGCCTGGTCACTAATCTCTCATATTTTACTAGTGCCATCATGCTCCACAATAAAGGTTTTTGTGAAGTTACGTGTGGCTAATATAGGAGTTGTACGCATAACCTCTTTAAGTTTTTCAAAAGCTTTCGTTGCTTCTTGAGTCCAAGAAAATGTCTCCTTTTTTAATAACATTGTTAGAGATGTTGTTATTTGACCATAATTCTTGAAAAAATTGCGGTAATAGGTTGTCAACCCTAAGAATCCTCTAAAATTCTCCAAGGTTTCGAGAATGGCCATTCCATAGCAGCTTTAATTT